>NW_004624826.1:3420541-3447093 GCF_000247695.1 Heterocephalus glaber | reverse complement strand
AAGGAGATCACAAAAAAAAAAAAAAAAAAAAAAAGGAGATCACTGTAACACTATTATTACACCGAAAAATTAACAATAATTCTGAGTGTCATCAGGTATTTAATTAGCATTTCCATTTCTCTATGTGTCTCATAATATTCTTTACAATTTGCCTGCTCTGAATCAGGACACAAATAAAGCCCATTCACAGTGATTGATCCACATGTCTCTTAAATCTATTTCAATAGATTCTCCTTCTGTATCTTTTGTCTTCTCCCCCTTGCAATTAATTCCTAAGGAACTGAGTCTCACTGGAGATAGTCTCATGGTCAGGGTTTGTGGTCTTCATTCCTGTGGTAATGTTGGATGAGTCACTCTGCTTCCTGTATTTCCTTACATGTAGACAATTGGTCTGGTGTGGATGGGATTTCAGCATTCTTATTACGACAGCCTCCAAGGTGGTGTCCGCTGCTTCCGTGGGCAGTGATTAAGGTCTTATCAGCTCCCCATAATCATTTGTTCCTAAGGATTGCAACATGGCAGCCTGGAGACATCCCCAGCGGCTAACTGTACAGCTAGGGTTTGGAAGGGGGCCTTGCACTTGATACAACAACTCTCTGTTCTTCCCTTAAGGAAAAGTACTTGCAAAGTTTTTGAAAGCCATTGGCTTATAGATAAAGTCAAGTTGAGGTGGGTTGGAATTCTAGCCCCAGCTCCAAGATGCTATATGACTTGGTGTGTAAATGGCTTAAAATCCTGTGCTTTAGTTTCTTAGCGTGTGAAGTGGAGATAACAGAACTCACCTAACCGAACTGTGGTGAATGTTAGAAATGATATGGACAAAATGCTGGGTGCATAAGAAACCCTCAGTAAACCAGTAGCTTGCCTTTCCTTGTTTCAAATCCTTCCGTTTTGTTACCAGGTTGGTTCCTTGGGTGGACTCCATTGCTCACTAGCCCCCTCCCCTGGTGGCCCCTTCTTCCTTGCCAAAAGCACTTACCTTGAATCCTGGACGGTTGGTGAACACACCCAGTGTGGGTGGGCTTCTCCTGCAGCCCAGACAGAAGAACCACACCCAGTCCAAGCCAATTATGTGGCTGAATCCCACACTCCTTTGCAAACAATTGGTTGAGGGCTGTGCAGGTGACCCAGGTGTGGGTAATGGGGGCCAAGAGGAAGTCTGCCGGAAACTTCTGAAAAACACTTTCTACCCTGACAGCTAGGGAGAGCTTCCCCATCCTTTTCCAATTTGGAACATCTTTGTGTGAAACTGTGTTGGACAGATGGGGTTTCAGCAGTGACCTTGTATCCTGAGGGGAGACATCCTTCACAAGTGGATTCCAGTGGTCTAGAATGAAGGAAGAGCTCGGGTCTCTCACATTGCAGAACTGCCCACTGTGCAAGGACCCGAGGGGTTTGCCAGCTTGACGTTGTAGAAAGCACCCGCTAGGGACATCTAGTGGCAGCAATGCTAGTAGCAGGAAAAGGCAGAAACAGTCTGCCAGGGAAGATGCTCTTGCACCGGACTGCAATGGACGAATCTTCCCCTCTAGGTGAGGAGGGAGGAGCCTCAGCAGGTGCTGCCCAGCTTGCCAGCAGCCGAGCTTCATTCAGCCTGAAATAAGGCAACATCAGGCCAGGTGTGGTGGCCCACGCCTGTGATCCCAGTACCTTGGGGAGGCCGAGGCAGGAGGATCACAACTTGGAGCCCAGCCTGCGCAACTTAGTGACTTAGTAAGTCCTCGTCTCAAAATAAAAAATTGAAAAAGGGCTGGAGACGCAGCTGAGTGCAAAGGCCCTGGGTTCAATCCCTACTTCCACAAAAACAAAAAGCAGCAGGCTCACATTTCTCGTTCCCTAGGGCACGAGTCCTATACCCAGGAGGCCCTTCCTTTGCCCTTGCTATTCATTACATGCCAGTATCCTTTCCACTTTTGCCTTTTTTCTTTGCTCCCCCTCCCCCAGGCCGAGCGGCCTCATCCTTGCCTGGATGCCATTATTACCTGGAGCGCGTTAGCGACTTCTAAAGCCCAGATCTCCCACAGGACCAATTAAGACAGGATCTCTGGAGCGGGGACTGTGCTCTCCACGTTTTTTAAACCTCCCCGGTGACTCCCGTGTGCAGGCAGAGCCCGGCGCTGGAGCCGTGGTTTGCACTCCTGGTCACGCATCGGGACCATCCAGAGGCTTTTAAAAAACGCTGATGCCCAGCGCCATCCCTAGAGATGCGGGCTTAATTGGATCAGGCGGGGCCAGGCAGGGATAGTTTTTACAGCTCCCTAAGTGGACCTAATGTGCAGCCAGGTCTGCGAGGCCCTGAGCTGGGGCCGAAAAACCCAGGGAGGTCGCAGGAAAGCGTTTCTTCCTTTCTGGGTAATAAACTCCTGCAAGTGCTATAACTGGGTGCGCTTATGCGGGGACGGGGCTATCGACCCGAGCAACACCTCAAAGCTCCCGGGAAGGCTTAAACATTTCTACTTCCCGGATGGATCCCAGCTCCCAGAGATTTTTGCATTGTGCTGGGCGCAGGAGCATTATTCCACCTCCGTGTTTTTCAAGCTTCTCTGTGATTACTACATACAGCCTGGGCAAGGCCCACTGTGCGACAGTAGCATAGTGACAATAATAATAATGGTCTACAAGAAGTTATAAGCCTTGTGCTAAAAGACCATGTGCTTCCGGGGTGGCAGGTTTTATTTATGCCGGGGTGCTGAATATCAGCGGTTGGGTACTTTTCCATTGTTATTATTAACTCAGGCTTCTCCCTGTACCCATAAAGAACGATCTCCTCTAAGAATAAAGCCTTCTTTGTGTTGTCACCTGGCAGGACAGGAAGTCTCGGGGACGGTGGGAGTACCAGCCTCTGAGGTCTGCCCATGAAGACCGTCCCAAGCCCTCCCTTTCAGTGGTGCCAGCCTGTTCTGTCCTCTCCCTGCCCCCCTTCACTGTCCCGTTGTGAAGATTTTCGTCAAACTGGTGCCTTGCGGTTGTGTAAAGCAGACAAGCAGCCCAAATGTGTTTTGGCTGTGACAGGTGCTCCTGAGGCTCAAGTGTGTCCTGCTCATCAGCGGCCACGGCCGCCTGCCACACGGCTGGGTCCCCCCTCCTGAGGGGGCAGGTGCTGGCCAGAGGACGCCCAAGGACGCAGCCGCTCTTGCAGGCCTCCGAGGCAGGCGCCCACAGCGGGTCGGGCTGAACACAGGCGGGTGTTGGCGCAGACTCCCTCTATAGTGGGTGGCCCTGCCTCTCCCCGTGCCCCAGGGCTTCCTGTCTTCCTCACGACTCAGACTCACCGGGTGGCTGGGAGGGGTGGCACGCGGGCTCCCGGTACAGGATCTGGGCACACAGCGTGCGGTCTTTAGAGAGGGAGATCCGTGACCTGCTCTGCAGGGTGCCCCTCCACCTTTGTACTTTCAGAACTGTGTCTTTTAAACTAAATCTGAGCTCAAAGGCAATGGATAAGATGTTCGAAAGCAGAAGTCTGGTTGGATGGTCGGACACTGCTGTGAGGCCCTGTGCTTCTTTGTCACAGCCATGGAATGACTTTGTGGGGGGGTCCTTGGCACGTTGAGGGGGCACCTAGCTCATGGGGACCGCTCCATCAGACACGAGCACAGCCTCTCTCTAGCCCACCGCCCTGAGCCACAGAGCTGCTTGGTGCGAAAGCGGCCACGGCCCCTCTGTGCCTGGACCGAGCTCTGCAGGCAGCAAAGCTGCCCTCCCTCCCCTGCCTCTGGCATCGCAGCTGGCGTCAGGGACGGTGGGTGTCACCCAGAGGTGTCTCACCGGGATGAGGAATTCTCTCGCCTCTTTGCTCAAAGTGCTGAGGTCGGCGGTTTCCCAGGGCCCCTTGGAAGGGGTGAATGTGGCTGTTGTCTTAGTTCCTTTCTCATCACAGGGACAAAATACCCAATATCCATGTCTCCAAGGAGGAGAGGGTTGTTCGGCTCAGGCTCGCTCTAAGTCAGAAACAGGATGGCACATGGGGCATGGTGGAGGAAAAAGGGCTTGAGCCACGGCTCTCAAGAAGCAGAGAGAGAGAGAGAGAAAGGAGGAGAGAACGGTCTTCCAGGCCACGCCCTCGGTGGCCACCTCCAGCAGGCTCCGCCTCCTCACACCACAGACGCTGTGAACTCATCTTCGGGTGAATCGTCCAATGACTACGGCGCCCCAGGATCCCATCAACCTCCCCACACATACATGCGAATGTTGGGGACGCATTTTAGATCTAAACCGCAACACTTATTCAACAGTTGGCAGCCAGGAGTGTGGTCTCTGATAGAACACAAAGTCAGGCAGGATGTTTAGGAAAGTGAATCGATCCCCTTTCTCTCCCATTTAAAACGAAAATGGCAACTTTCTGGTCTCATGCAGCATGGCTCAGCCTGGGCACGGCTGAGCCTCAGGCAGGGCCGTGCTTGGCTGGGGGAGTCTTGTGCCCTGCAGAGTGGTGAGCAGAGTCTCTTCCCCTCCCATGGACGTGAGTAGCAATCTCCCAGAGGTCGTGAAGGGAAAAATGTCCCAAACAGGATCACATGTGCCCTAGGAGGCAAGGGCATGGGAGTCATTATTCGAAGTGGGCTTAGAAGGATGCAAACAACTGCCAAGCTGATTTCAAGCCACAGGGGAGGCAATAAGAATCCTCTCAGGGCTGGAAGACGGCAGTGAGTTTTCAGAGTAGGGAAGGACAACATTAGAGTCAGCTGCTAACCGGGGGCGTTTTCTAAGAGGGACCCTCTGGCCCCTCCGCCCCAGGCTGAGATTCTTGGCAGGGAAAGGTCTAAGGAGCAGGCAACAGAAATCAGGAAAGCTCTGGGTTCCCAAGGATAGGACCCTGGGCCTCAATCTGTGGGGTGGCATGGGGTGATCTCCAGCCCAGGTAACCCTGGAGTACCCCACACCTCCTGTGGTGTAGGGAAGCAGCTGGAAGTATCTGTGCTCTGGAGAAAGTCTCAGAGGAGTAGCTGAGCACCAGCTGGTCGACCCACTGGGCTGGGAGAGGGCAGGATGAGAGGACAAGTCTTCACAGGAGGACAGGGCTGCCAGGTGAGTCACCCACCCAACCTCTGATGCCACTGAGGGCAAAGCAGAAGACCTGGCACCTGCTGTCTTCACCAAAACCCAGACAAGGAAGGCTCCAGCCAGACACTCAGAGGATGAGGAGATGTGGAGGGGAAGTTCTGAATTGAGGGAGTCTTCCTCGAATTGTCCGTATTTGGCCAAATAGGATATGGTTGAAAATTTAATGTTCCTTTTGAGAAAATAGTTCTGCTTTCACACACCTGAGTTTGTGGAATTTACTGTTTAACTCAGCATTTCTGATCTTTTTGGATCTTTTTTGTGTGTGACTATCTATGGTTAGACATTGAAACGAGCGTCCCTCTTCCAAGATGCAGAACGCCAGTTTAGAGGGTAGCACGTCTGTACCATCCGCCCAAATCTATACTGCCACTGATCATCATGTTTATTATCAACAGCAAATTCTGTCTGTCAAGTATATTTTTGTTTTTATCAGATGCTGAGTGTTCAGAACTTAGAATAGCGGGGAGCTGTCCTCTCAAAGGTCTGCAGGAAACAATTCCAAGCGTTCTAGCGGTGTGCGGCACCGTGTACTCTTGGAAGAGCAGATGGTGCGTGGGCTCTTGGAGTCATCAGCCCTGGCTGCAGAGCGGGTGTTCGGCGCCTGTGTTGCTCCCGTGGAAATCAAGGCCTGTGCTCTGCGACCAGATGGATGTGCTGTCTTGCCTGCCCCACCTCTGGCCTCATCTCTGGCCTCCCCTCTTTCCCCTCTCTGACCTCGTCTTTGTGTCCTCTCCCTCTACACCACCACCCAGCGTCTCCTGAGTCGTAGGTTGGAGGAAAGACCAAGCGCCCAGAGCTCTGAGTGCCAGAGAGAGCCCCAGGCAGAAGCACCTTCTAGTCAGAGGGAAGCTAGAGCACTGGTTCCCCACAGCCACTGTCTGGAAACTGGGAGCATTTCGACCCCCACATTGATGAGAAGTCCTGACAGCATTTGTGGGAAGGGAGTAGGGCTGAGAAACATTCTAAAGGCTGCAACCGTCCACATGGCAGAGTTCTACCAACCAGCCCAGGCGAGAAGCCGTGTACCTTTCCTTGTCTGAGGAGCTGGACCCTGAGTCCATCAATGTGGCTTTGGGAGACATTTTGCTTTGAGTTAGGAATGAATCTAAGGAAGGTCATTCTTTGTCTTGCTCAAAATTTTACGGGCTAATTTTCTCTTATTTCAAAACATCGCAGAACCCATAGCAGTGCTTCTAGCATAAAGGCATTTATTAGACGGATTTTAAAAAGTACAGATGCAAAAAAATAGAGGGCAGGCCCTCTAGAGAGAGGTGTGCTATAGTCAGGAGTTGGGATATTTGTGTCAGTGGGGTGAAAAATCTGTGGAATTTGTGAATGTATAGAAAGTTTGGGCTTGATTTGGAGCAGAAAAGCTGTGGCCCAAAATAATAATTTAATATTATTTTGAAATTATATGAATAATTCAGTTCAGATAATGAAAAGGGAACAATGTATTTGTAAGGGGAGAAATTACAGTTGTTTAAATTGGTGCAATTCTAAGTATGTCCACTGGAGGGCGCCAGAATCTCATCTACAGTTACAGGAAACTTCACTTTTTCCCACATTAAATCAATAGCCCTGCAGATTGCTATTAACAATATTCATGTTCTCCCTCCCCACAAAGAGTTGCTTTCCCCCAGTGTGTCTTCTTTTATATCTTCTCTTTCACCAGCCTCCTTTATTCACACTCAGCACCCAGGTTGTGAACCCTTTTCTCTGAGGTAATTTCGAGCACAGATTCGTGTCTGGCTTAATGGGGGCATGACTGCCTTGTCTCCCCGCTCTGGTAAAAATCAGATAAATCGGCATTTTGAAGAAATTAGAATTAGCCCACACATTACACGCTATGTTGTATTTTTATTTTATTTTTTTTAATTTTTGGTATCGGGGATCAAACTCAGTACCTTGAGCTTGCAAGGCAGGCACCTGAACCACTGAGCTAAATCCCCAGCCCCATGCTATGTTGAAATTTACCATACCAGGATTGCTGCCCCAGGGGCAAGAAGATGGAGCTGTCTTCCACAGAGCTGTAGAAATGATCCAACACTTTCAACATTAAAATAGAGAAATGGCCGAGGAAGGAGAACAGCTTTGATATTTTTTTAAAAACCTGTTTGGCTATCAGAGGAAAAACATTTTTAGAAACAGCACATCTCCCTGGCCTTAGCATATTGTCAAGGCCCTGGCCACAGACAGCTCATGAGGAGCTGTCTGAAGCTTTAGTTGAAATCTGTGTTTCCCTGGTGTCTCATGTAACTGATTTGACTAAGTTTCTACTCCCATATATAGAGGTGTGAAATGTATGTGTGGCACCATCTCTGAGGCTTGTCAGGGAAAATGAGGATGGTGGGAGAGCTACAAAGTCAGAGCTGTGAGTGACGAGAAGTCAGTATAGGAGTCTCTTTCCTCCTCGCAGTGAGAAAAGCCCCATCCTGAGATGCCAAGAGGAAAGACAGGACTTGGGTCCTGCTTCCCGGGCCCGGGGGGGAGGGGGGAGAGCAGGATGGGGACCTGGGGACGAGCCAGCCACAGGCCTGGGCTACCGCTCCTGTTGGGCAGGACAGAGATGTTTGTGATAAAAACAAACTCAGCCCTAAGTGGGCCATGCCCAGGGTATGGACAAATTTTCATAAATCCAAGGGTGCACTCACCGAATCCCAAACCAAAATGAATGAAAGAACAGAGAAAGGGAGGGAGGGAAGGAAACGAAAAAGAAAAAAATGGCCAAAAAAGGG
The DNA here is from genome assembly GCF_000247695.1 of Heterocephalus glaber. The sequence goes on along the minus strand of NW_004624826.1, from coordinate 3,439,297 downwards.
CAGAAGCTGAGGTCCACTTTGGCTCTCAGACTCAGGTGTTTTGTGTGGTTTTGGTAAGGGGATGGAACTCAGGACCTTGCACTTTCCCGGCGGGCGCAGTGTCCCTGAGCTGCAGCTCGACCCTTTCAGACTCAGGTCTTGACCCCCAACTTTAACCTATATCAGCTGCGCTGTTGCTCACTGTGCCTCCATTGGTTTCGAATGCACACTTTGCTGAAAGCCAATTGCTAAAAATCTCACAGAAATAATCAAAGTGATTGTGTGTTTCCTGATAGGAGAAAGAACCATGTCACACTCCAAAAGTTTACCTGCTTCTGAGAAAGAAAGTATTCAAAGGACCCTTTCCCCATGGAGTGGAGTTAGAGAGTGGTCAATTCCCAGCCCTTCCTCAAACAGAGAACTGCTGGAGAACTTCTTCATCTTCTCTCTCTTCCAGATAAGGATCGATTAAACTGTAGCCCATCAGCTATGTCTAGTTTGAAGGTTGTTTTTGTGAAATTTTATGCAGTGGTTTCAGTGGGGATGATTTTCTTTCCAAGGAGCATTTGGCCATGTCTTGAGACACTTCTGGAGTCCTTTGAGGGTGGAGGTGTTACTGACACTCAGTGGGTAGAGTCTAGGGGTGCAGGTAATGCTGGCCCATTGTGTATAGTGGCCCCACACCAAGACTTGTTGGGCAAAAATGTCAAGAGTAGAGAAGGTGAGAATCCCTGGTTCCATTAGGGTCCAGTTGTCTTTGCTTGTTTCTGTACTTGCAGTGACTTCTACAACATGCTACAACAGCTGCGATGAGTCGCTGAGACAGAAATTCTACAGTCTCCAAAGCCTACAATAGTCACTGTCTACCTACATAGCAAAAGTTTGTCCACTCGTGTCTAGATCACCAATTAAGAACAATGTACAAACAAGGAAACTTGTATTATTTGGGAAAATGGCAAATATGTAACACATCCCTTAGAAAATTCTCTGTTTGGCCCTTTATGGCTACATTTTAATTCTGTATCCTGATTTGTCTTTCTTTATTAGGGCTCTGCTTGTGCAGCAGGCACTGAGCTGAGCCCAGGCAAGCTTCCTGCTCTTCGGCTGGGGGTGGTGGGGTGAGAGACAGGGGCTGATTTAAATGAAAGAACCGTCCGTGCAGGTGTGGGGCAGTCCATGGGGACCAAGGAAACCACGAGGGCCAGACCCGACTCTGGGTGTCAGCCTAAGAGGAACAAGAGGAATAAGAGCCACTCATGGTCCTGGGAGGGAACTGGTTCCCATCTGCATGCAGAGTTATAAATTGTCAGACTCTAAAATGGAAAAAAATGGAACTCACTTAAAAACCCAGTTACTTCTGAAACAACTAGTGGATCCATTTTTAAAAGAGCGAATGAAAGCATTGTGCTCTTTCTCTCCCCGACTCAACCCAGTCAGAGCAGGGACTGAATTCTAATACGACCATTTTCCTTTCTACCACACAGGCTTGTGAGCAGAGCTGCAGCTGGAATGAATTCTACAGTGATTTCTAAGGTCACGCTTCTTTTGAAGATTGGTTGAATATTTATGTATATGTGTTTTGATGTTGTTAAAATTTCCAATTCTCACTGTGCCTTCTAAGTTTGCTAGGACTTTTAAAATATACTCTCCAGTCAGTAGAATCAATAGCTCACTGTACAAATCCTCTATAACGTAGAAAATCTAGTTTTCCTGTGCGAAGTATGGTTTTTAGCTACATTTTATTTTCCTTTCTCTGTCATCTCTATGGCTGCTCATACTTATCCTGCTACACTTTAGTATTGTCTGTATCCCATACACTTTATTAGTAGTCCATTGGAAAATCAGGCTACAAACTCTCTGAGTGACTAAAATCAACCAACTATTCTCTTGTGTGGGCTTAGTGGTGGTTAAAGGGATAGAGAATGCAATAGGATTTTGCAAATGGATAATTGTGGTTATTTTTTCTTTGAATTTTTGACCATTGTCCTTTGTCAATTATTTCTATTCCACAGCAGGGATTGTCAGGCCATCTGCCCCGCTGGCTGCCTGGTTTGTCTATAAAATTTTACAGGAGTGCAGCCACACTCTTGTCTATATATGGTCTATGACCAAATTCATGTCACAATAAGAAAGTTGAGTAGTTGCCAGAGACCAGATAGGTACAAGCCTAAAATATTTTCCATGTGGCCTTTCATAGGAAAAGTTTGCAAGCTCCATTCTGGAGAAAGCGGATGATGCTATTTACATATTCCTTTTATGGGAGAGCAGTTAGTGTGACAAGCAGTGATTGAAAAATACGGTGAGTGTTTAAATATTGAAAATTTATTGAAAGACACATTGCCATCAGTTCCCCTCAACACACTCGCCCTTGCTTTGAACACACTTCTCCCGTCCTTCTTGCCACTTTCTGGTGCAGTTCTGGAAGTCTTAATTCCTGAGTGTCTCTAGAAGATGTGATGAAAAATACAGTAAATGCTGCTGCCAAGTGCCATCCAGCGGAGAGGCAGGCTCATAAAAACATCAGTGTGTCCTCACCTGCCTTACTCACCTGATTTGGCTCCATGCAAACTTCTATCTCTTCCTCAAAGTCAAAGTGATTGCAAAAGGTGAACATTTTGACGGATTCAGGTCATCAGCGCAGCCAGGGGAGAGCAAGGAAAGACACTCCCTAAAGAGGGCTTTGAACACCGCCTCAGAAAACGGCAAGAACAATGGGTTAACCGTGTGCAAAGCAAGGGAGAATATTCCGAGGGAGGGATTAAGGACAACATGTATTTTATGGTAATAGATTTTTAAAAACTTAGACACACACACACGCACACACACAAATTTAGACACACATGGTGTTTTTGACACCTTGTACAGAGCCTTTATCCTTTCATTGCCATCCAGAAATCCCTGCATTTTCCAACGGATTAGGTGAGACCCTGTGAAAGACAGAATAGTTTTCACCACTCATGACCTAAGCCACACTTCCCTAGGCATTTTATATGCATTATCTCACCTTATTCTTATCACAGGCCTGTGAATTAGATATCATTATCCTCACTGTGCAAATGAGTAAATTTAGATTAGAGGAGTTAAATAACTTGTCCAAATTTGCAGAACTTGTAGGCAGCAGAAATGGGGCATTTGATTTAATTACTGTCTTTTCTGGGCTACTGTCAGCCCAGTCTGTTGCAGAGAATCCTTTGCATATTTCCTATGAGAACCAGCAGGACCAGTGGAAGATGCTCTGGGCCCACAGGAGGTCCAGTGGCTTCTCATGGGCCCACAAAAGCTTGTCCAAACGCACACTTCCAGTCTGTTTTCAGAAAACAAGGCAGATTCTGTCCCTGAAACAGGTGTCCAGAGTCATTCACGGTGTTTGTGTCTTGGACATGTTTTCTGGGAAGCTTCAGAAAGGTCTGAAGTATAAGAAAGAAGTCTGCACAGAAACATCTCCCCCCTTCTGTGGCGTTCAGTGCATGTTGCAGTCAGGTCTCTCCTTTACCTAAGCCTGGGACATTCGGTGGCGTTTTGGAATTATTAAAGAAGCACTGCTTCCCTGCCCCATCTGTCTAAGTTCGGACATTTGCACTTCACAAGCAGAATGAATTGCCGCAGAAGACAGGGCTGCTGACAGCACAGGGCTGCTGGTGCCGGGAGTTTTTCCGGGACGCTCCGTGCCGCAGCCCTTGATCTGGTGGTGGAGCTGCCTTGAGTGCAACAGAGCTCACCCCACCTTTCAGAACCCGAGTCCACTGGTTCCCAGGTGCACGAACCGATCTGTGCAAAGAAATCCACGTCAACGCTCAGTTGTCTGAATCCAACAGGTTATTTTCAAAAGAGCCAGGTATTTGATGTAGTTCAAATTTCTTCTTTTCCCTGGAAGCAATTTGTTTGAAAAAATAATATATTTTTTAAGACTTTTCAAAATGAAATAAAATTATACTTCACTCTGGGGTTTTTTCCCCTTATATTAGGATAAATCAAGTATTATTTTAAGTCTGTTCTGAACACAGCGTTATCTATTTTCCTTTCTGGTCTAGAGACAGGTCATTAGGGTTGACTAAGTTAAAAAAAAAAACAAAGAATTTTTTAAGCCCCTGACTATAAAATGAATTACCCAACAGATGTAGCAGGCTCTCAAGGAATCATTAAGAGCTATTTAGCTAAATAATATCTGTGCTAACAAGTCCCACAAAACAGATTTCTGTGACAATGCGCATTCTACAATGGCCCTAAACACACATCACACCATAAGGATCCGACCAGCTAATTATTATAGGGTGAGAGCTTTAAAAAATGGAATTAACTGAATAAGATTCTTACTGCTGATCTCCCCACTTCAATAGCACAAGAAGAGCATCATGGCTCCTTGTGACTCTGTGCTGGCCTCTGAGGATGGGATCCTTCTGATGCTTTGTCTCTGGTCCCCTTGGCAGCTCCCCCAGCGAGTGTGCTCAGAGAGCAGCTTCTGCCGCTGGCCCGGCTGCAGTGGTGAGGCCTGACCAGCTCTCAGAGGTCAGCTCCCCTCCTGTGGGCTGCTCATCCACTCACCAGACCCACATGTCCACAGCGTCACTGGGCTTTGCTGCCTTCTCTCCTTCAGGGTCATAATGACATTGCAGTGCACTTGCTGAGCGGGGCAACTACACTTTGTAAGCTCTCTAAGGCCAAGTCTCTGAATCTCAGGACCCCTCCAACTTGGGGCTGCTGTCTATGAGCAGTTTATTCCACCCTCACAGTGACCTTTTGCAGCTGTAGTAAAGCAGTACCGAAACTTCTGCACTCTCAGGAGCTCTAAGTTAGATTTGACCCTATGAACATGCATGTGAGCAAATCCCAGCCCATCCCTCCAAACTGGGGAAGTCTTGGACTTCAGTCTAGCCTGATCAAGAAAATACTGTTGTATAAATTCATACGAACACGAATTTCCCTCTTTCTAGATCAGATTCACACTTGCACACAAGTTATGCCTCCTATGCCTTTCTCCCTCTGTGTTATCAGTTGCAGAATGGATGATGGCAGTGCTTGGAAGCTTGATCTGCTTTTATTGTTGTTCTGTTTTGTTTTTGTTTTTGTTTGTGGTCCTGGGGATTGAGCTCAGGGCCTTCTTAACACTCACCTACATCGCCAGCCCTCTTTTATTTATTTTTTAAAAATTTTAAAACAAGGTCTTTCTAAGTCTCTATGTTGCCCAGGCTGGGCTTGAACTTGTAGCCCTTCTGCCTTGGCCTTCTAGAGTGCTGGGATTACAGACACATGCCACCCTGCATGACTAAGTTTGGTCTTTTAGTATATACTCACTAGCCAACTACTCCAGAGATACATGTGTTAAGTTGTGTATAACCTACACAAGTTGGTTGAGTTGTTCATAACCTACAAAGAGGAATTACCAATGAGCAGTTGAATCCAGTCACAATACAATTGTGTAGAAAGCCCACCAGCTGCATGGGAGACTGACCATTGCCGCCCTGGCTGAGGCCTGGGAAAGACTTCTAAGAGGAAGAGATGGAACACCGAACCCTGAAAATATGTGCAACGGGGTAAACAGATGGTAAGGGCAGGATTGCACCAGTAGTTTGGTATCACTCAGGCCTCTGGTACAAGACTGAGAACTGCCAGAAACAAGATTTGGTAGATATGCAAGGACTGGGGAGCAAACTTTGTGCTATTACATTGAGTATGCCAAGATCTTTGAAAGACACACCATCTCTTACTTATCATTGTATTGCCGATAGCATTAAATATGGTGTTTGCTCTTACTAGATGGTTGTTATTAACTCATTTTTCTGTTGAGTGAAGTACTGAAGTAAGATTTTTCAACCATTTATTGACATTTCTATACAATTAGCTGGATCATCAGTATGATAACTGGAATCTGAGCAGGCACTGTTCCTAACATATGGGAAGCAAGACATCCTTAAACAAACATGTGCTGGAAGTGAGTTGCCAATCATTGACTTGCAGGAAACATAGAAAAGGGGACTCTGGAGCTCTGGAAAGGGAAGTGAGCAGAGGTGTTGGGAGCTGACTGTTTTTTAAGGAGCAGGAGATTGGAACATGAAGGAAGGATTCAGTGTAGGTTCAGCTTTTAGACTCTCACTGCCCAGAAGCCTCAAACATAATGAAGTAGCCGTATAATTGATAAATTAATTTTAATGATATATTTTATTTAATCTTTTATAACTAAAATTTTTATTATTTCAATATGCAGATGCTCCTTGACATATCATGAAATTGTGCCCTAAAATTCATTATAAGTTGAAAATTATTCTATCTACTGAACTCTATAGCTCAGCAACATACTGCACTGTAGAAAATGTGGTGTTCACCCTCCTGGGCATCATTTGCTGCTGCCCAGGATTATGAACAAGTATCATACTGCATATCACCAGCCTGGAAAAAGGAAGACCCATATTCAAAATTAAAGGTATAGTTTCCATGAATATGTGATGCTTTTGCACTCTTGTAGAAGTATGTATTGCATTCGTAAGTGGAAAGAAACTACCAAGGTACTAAACCTGTTCTGGGAGCTTACAATTTAAGGAGAAAGACAGAGACATGAGGATCTGAAAACCGTTCAATGTATTCATGTTAATAGAGTAGCTCGCAAGGTCCATGCACGAAGACTGTGGTAGAGACAAGAGAAAACTTTGTAAAGAGGCCCTCAGGGTTGCTTAGAAGGACGAGTTCTTCCAGCTAGGTTCTGTTGATAAGGTATCATCACTCAACTAAATGATTCTGCTTACTCAACAGACATACAAGGTACAATCACAATATAGGGTGAATATTTAAATTTTAAATCATCACAATAAGAAACACATTACCATTAACCCCTTTCTCTTTGAAAACACTTATCCCATCCTTCTTGCCACTTTCTGAAGCAGTTCTAGAAGTCTTTTTTTGTGAGTGTCTTTATAAGGTGTGATTAAAAAATACAATGAATTTTGCTGCCAAGTACCATCCCACGGGAAGGCAGGCTCATAAAAATATCACAGTGTGTCCTCACCTGCCTTATTCATTGGATTTGGCACTATGTGACTTCTGGCTTTTCCAAAGTCAACATGAGCATGAAAAGTAAATGTTTTGAAGCAATTAAGGACATAGAGGCAGTGATGGCAGTGTAACCAAAGACATGCACTGAAGAGGTCTTCCTGAACTGCTTCAGAAAGGGACAAGAGCGATGGGATACTAGTGTTTGAAGTAAGTGAAGTATTTTAAGGGGGATACTGGCAGTGTCTTTTATTGTAATAAATTTTTAAAATTTAAACAGTCATTGAAATTTTTGATCACATCTTATACATGAATAAAATAGAACCCAGAAGGTAGGTTTTTTTCCCTTCTTTCAAAGGTCTCCTTCCTCTGGTACAGTAATATTTTTCTTCTCAAGAAGTTAATTAGGTAAATCAAGATGAGCATTTATCTCTTAATGAAATAAATAAAAATAGTAAAGAATGACAGGATCAGGGTAGTCTGGCTGTGGAATTCCTATCCTTCCTGGTGGCTAGATGTTTGTCCTAGTACAAAGTCTCATGCGAGATGTCTGGTATCGATTCTGTGTGCTTTGAACCCAGTAAGGGTAAGTGCTATTTCATGAGACTTTTACATATATATATATATATATATATATTGTATGTAGGAGATAAATGGTCTCTTGTGTGTGTGTGTGTGTGTGTGTGTGTTAGAGCATAATATAAATTGCAGCATAAAATATATTTCATACTGTGGGTCTGGTTGTAAAGGTTTGAATGCCACTGCTCACTGTGCATGCATGCGTGTGTGTGTGTGTGTGTGTGTGTATGTGTGTGTATGTAAACAGGCTTACACACACTTCTCATAGACTGACTTTAGCTATCAAAATACTAACATTGGTACCAATGGTTTTCCAAATAATACATATATTAGAAGCATTTCTGGAGCTTGTTAAAATTTAAATTCTTAGGCCCTCATCCAAAGAACTTTGGTTCTGGAGACCTGGGGAGGGCCTAGGAATGTGAATTGCCATACACTTCAAGTTCCTCTGATGCAATCTTACTACCACTCCTTGAAGAATGTTGCTATACTTGAGCCATTTTCCCATCACTAGCCGCTCCGATTGGCAAGGCCGTCACTCAGTCCACAATGGAGCCAGGACCTCATGTCCTTACGCAGTATCTTCTGCTCTTGTATTCATCCCCAGTCCATGTGTCCACTCCCTATTACCATAGAAGAAGAGGCAAATGAACCCTTTGCAGAGCTATAACCCTAAGTGGTGGCTTCCCCAAGGACACATACTTTAGCATCTCAGAGGTACCATCTGGGAGGGCTTGGGTAGATGTGAGCCTTGAGGCCTTTCTCCTGGGCCTATTTCTGGGAGTGGGGGTGGGGTATGCGGGGTGTGTGTGTGTGTGTGTGTGTGTGTGTGGAAAAGCACACTTGTCTTCTACTAGGGCCCTGAGCAGTCCTTAGTCTCTTCCTGAAAGGCAGCAGTTGGTTAGCTTGGGTTAATTTACACTTAAAATCAATAAAACCCAGCCCCCTACCTCAAGCCACTGGACATGCAGGTCTCTACAATTGCTTCTCTCCTTTTCTCTTTCCATTTTACTCCATGGATTTATCTTTTTGCCAAGCCTCCTTTTCACTTTATTCTTCCTCCTCACTCAGTTCCATTTCTTGGTATTTCGCTGAGGAGGGCTCTGCCCTTTTCCTGGATGACTTTCTGTTGGTAGGTATTATTATTCCACACCCATTATGTGGCCCTTGGTCCAAATGGTTTCATGTTTCCGTGGCCTCTGTGTATTTATAGAAAGTTATCCTGTGACTGAACTTCTTGGATGGTGGACTGTCATTTTTAAGCAATGCATTCTCGTCCTTTAGGGTCACATGGCTGCTCTTTTCTGTAGTTGAACCTAACACAGGTTTGGATTTTTTTGGTTATGTGATTGCTAACAGGGACTATGCTAGTTACCACTAGTGCTGGTCAAGGGCACCTCCCTCCATTTCCTTGAACCATCCTGGGACGCCCTCAGGGTAGGCCGCCTGCACCTGCCATTTCCTCCCCCGAGGCCCAGCACCACTCTGCCTGACTTCCCGAAAGTCTTCCCTCAGTGCTCATCCTTTCAATAAAGTGCCTTTCCCTGCCTGTTCGGAAAGGTCACTCCCACCCTTTCAACTGTTCAGTTCAGTTTGAACTCTCATTAATTTTTATTGTTTGCTGTTTGGCACCCATTTTCTTCTGCTAGAATGTAAGCTCTGTGAGGACAGGGATTTTGCCCTGCTTTGAACATTGCAGTGTTTCCAAGCATGTGGCCCACACCCTGGCACAGATCAGGTACTTTAAATGCTATATGATTGAATAAAAATGCCCCCGAGGATAGGATCTGTTTGTTCTAGCCCTGTATCTACTCTAGCACTTAAGAGAATGCGCAACAGAAGGATTTGAATTTTCATTAAGCTCTAATTATATTTTATTACGAGTTTCATAATAACCTATGGATGCCAAGGAACATAAATCCAACCTAATTTTTCTGTCAAGAGCCAGTGTTGGAAGAAGCAGGGCCCAAATCACATGCAGAGCCGACTGTGGTGCCCCCTTCCACTCCCTGCCCGTGCTACTCCTCGGTACAGCCTTTGCATCTCACCATGGCTTCTGTAAATTCATGGCTACTGAATATGAATGAGATGATTGAGTAATTAATGAAAGAAGTTGGTGAGATTTCCCTCTTCCCTTTTAATGTTGAAAAGCCATGATGTTAGCTTTTGGGGTATTACATAAAAACTGCTATTACCAGGGTGACCTCTGTAAAATTGCCATTTTTATAAGTAAAACATGATAAATAATTAACAATTTCATGTGGCTGAACCTAACACATGGTGAATGGATGCAATTGTGACTAGACCAAAATAACTAGACAGAACAGACTCATTAACGAGTTACTCCGGGCTCTTTTCTCTCCATTTGAACTGAGAACTTGGAAAGATGCAGAATCAGCTGCCCCCTGCCTTCTTAGTGTCAGAAATGACCCTCTTTGGTGGGGTCCTGAGTGCTCCCCTCAGCAGTCTCTTTCCGTCAGAGCCACCACCGACCCAGCTCACACTCCCTTTCTGTCTTTCAGTGTCTGCACTCGGATCAAGGGCCTGTAAGGTTTTGAGGCTCTGGACCATCTTGTTTGTGCCCAGAGACCTTGGAAACCAGCAGATGCACCCTACTCATTAACCCAAGAATGCATTCCATTCTTTCTTTCCTTATTTACACTTTCAGTTTCTCACACCAGAGAAACTATTCGGTATTTACACGTGTGTCCTATTTATTTCACTTAAGAGTATCGCCTCCATGTGCATCCATTTCACTATAAATGTCTCTAGCTCGTAGTTCTTTATGGCTGAGTAGTACTCCATTTTATAAAAAAAACCTCACATCTTCTTTATCCAGTCTCCAGTTGATGGGCACGTGAGCTGTTTCCAAGCTTTATCTGTTATAAACTGTGGTGTGTTATAAACATGGGTGAGCATATATCGCTGTGATATGATGCATTTTATTCTTTTGGGAAAATACCCAGCAGAGGAATTGCTGGGTCAAATGGGACCACTAATCCTAGTTCTTTGAGGTATCTCTATATTGATTTCTACAGTGGTTGCACCAGTCTGCACTCTCACCAGCAATGGAGAAGGGTTCCTTTCTCCCCACACCCCTGCCTACATGTGGAAAGAAGGGAAAGGTAAAAATATGAGAAAAGGAAAAAATGGAAGCAAAGTCTTTGTAAATAGGGAGGGGTGGAGGAGTTGAAGGGAGGGCAGGAGAAAGGGAAAAAAATAAGAACCAAGATACATCATGTAAAAGTACAAGTTCCCAATGATAAATGTAAATGTATTGTGTACCTAAAGTGTACCAATAAAAGAATTTAAGGGGGAAAAAATGAACGCATTCCAGACGCCCCCTATAACAAAAGATACAGGAAAAGATGTCCATCTGCTCTTGGATAAGGGACCAAGAAGCAAAGTCTGAACTTCATAAAATATTAATACAAACCAGCAACAAATGCTAACATGTCCTTGTCCCAAAAGACTTGGCACCTAGAAAAGCTTAATGAACTGCAAAGGGCTTGTAGCTACCAGCATAAGGACCATTGATTGGCCCTCAGTAATCACTTTTATTTGGATGAGTCATATCGTTAATTTCAGTCTAACTCTGAGTCACATTTATTCATTCCAAGAAGTTTTGTGGGGAACTGAGGCAGCAGAGAGTCTTGAAGATGGTTTGGACTATGAGTTTAAATCCTACCTCTGCCATGTACTGGGTGCAGGATCTTAGGGAAATTACTGGACTTTTATTGTCCCTCAGTTTGTTCATTTGTTAGATAGTGGTAATGGTGCCCACCTCATAGATTTGATATGAAGGTGGAATAGATAAACAAACATATCTCAAAGGCGATTCACACAGTGCTTCACCCATGGTAAACATGACCGAAGTGTGGGCTCACATGTTAGCTGGACAGTTACCCCTTCTCAGCCCAGTGTCTGCATGTTTAGGATGGTCAAAATGCCCAGGACAACACAATCTAGAAAAACGCTGAGGGCTCAATGAGTGGCCACCTGAATTGGAAAATGATGTGGCTTGATTATCATAACTACACTGACAGGCTTAGCTCACCTGTGCCTGTGCCCACAATTCACCATGAAAACACATCAGGGCTGGGGGGGAAACATTAGACTGGCTGTGTAAGGTGGTGTAGACATATCCCCAAAGTGTTACTTGTATTTAATAGTGAGTGTGGTTTAATTAATTGTGACTGCGGGGATATATTTTAAATCACCCTTGTGCAAACAATTATAACAGCTAATTCTCAATTCATTGGAAGGAAACAGGAATTCCTAGCATAGCAACTGGGCGGGTTGAAAACAAGGCCCCACTCAGGTGCCTGTTACCCAAATATACCCTATTCTGCAGAGCAATGGGTCTATTTACAAATTAACGTTCTCCTCTCCATGAGAATAGCTATTTAGTCTTTTTGTTCAGAGAATTTCTCCTGTTGTTATTCAAACATCAGTTAGGAAAGAGCATCTCCATCTGAGAGTGCATTGATGCTGTAGGAATTTACAGCTACGAGCAGAGGAAAATCCATTTTCTTTAACAAATTTGGTGGAAGCAGAAAAACATGCAGTAAATTAAACATGATTTGCATGACACTGTGCATGCATACATCCTTCCTGTGAGGCAGGGAATGCTCTTTGATTGAATTTTGCTATTTCTCTATGTTTGTCTGGTATTCTGGGAACAATCAAGGAGCCCTCTGTTGGCTAATTAACACCTGTAAATTCACATTGCCTGGTGTCTTCCTCATATTGCAGAGGTAATGAGTCCAGGTCCTGGTAGGGTTGTATTTTTATTAAAATTTCTTCGTATCTTTTTCTTTTCATGTCAAACAGATTGCTACACGTTTAACCCTTTAATGCTTTTCGTGTTCTGTCTATCCTGGGAAATAAAGCAGAACTCTTATCATTTGGTTGCTAAAAGGGAGAAATCAAACACCCAGTGATAATATGACCAGTGAAATATATGTTCTTTTAATTTTTTTTTTTGAGACAGCATCTCACTAGGTAGTTTAGGCTGGCCTTGAAGTCATTGTGTAGCCTAGGCTGATCTTGAACTTGTGGGGATCCTCCTGCCTCTGCCTCCCGAGTACTGGGATTACAGGTGCGCACCACCATGGCTGGCTTATGTTCTAACTATTGTGACACAGTTGCTGGGGGTTGAAACTCTATCTAATTAGTCTGTTGTTCCACCTATGTGATACCAAACAAATGTTCATTAATTCATTAGCAGATATTCCTTGTTTGACACAAGATGATGAAGATAAGGTGGTTTGAAAAAGAAAAGGCACAACCACTGCCTTCAGGTCACAGTCAGATGAGAGAAAGAACAGAAAATAAATGCAAAACTAACACACATAAATACGCTTATGGTACTATGAAAAAACAACGAAAGAAGAAGCTAACCCATTTTGAGGGGTCATCAACTTCATAGAACGGAAGAATCGTGACCCAAATGTTGAAGGGTGCCAGGAATCAGTCATCTGGAGGCTGGGTGGGCACATTCCAAAGGGAAGAAATAACACATGTGAGTACTCTGTCAGTGGAAAGCACAGTTGTCTATGTGTGCGCAATTCTAGAGAGTTTTAGATCTCTTTGATGATACGATGGCTCCAGTGGTGGAGACCAACCCACTCCAGTGACCCTGCTCGGTGAGGCTGAAAGGTCATTTGGCTGTAATTCCTCATTAGTTAAACCCATTCATCACCACGGCCTACTTCCATGATGGAAACAACCATGGCATAACTGTGTGTAACTTTTGCTTGTGTTGTGAGGAAGCTGGATACTCTAAGAGTATGGAGTTGTCCTGCCTCCAAAGCTCAGGAATCACCTTCACCATCAGAAAAAGCCTCAATTTGTAAGTCATAAAGAAACTACACTCCTCTTTCAAAGGATGCCAGCTTTGGTCAGTTGTATGTTGGTGCAGTAGGCACCATGGTTGGCCAGCCTCAAGCTTGCATCATTCTGAGACAGGGCCAATGGCCACCTTCTATTTGAGAAATGAACAGTGACTAAGTACACACTGATAAAAGTTCAAGTTAAGGGACACAGGAAAAAGTTGATCCTATTGATGGCTAACAGAGTTAAAGTGAGCCACTATAACATTAACTCTCCAACATGTCATAGGACATGTCGGGTTTTAATATGTAACGGTACACTGGGTTGAGTGGCCTTCATTTATGTGGATATTCAGGGACTCCGGGTCACAGGGCTGATGAAACATGCACCATCTCCAAATTGTGGCTGCCAAGTTTCTATTTGGGGTTATGTTCTTTCTTGCCAACCATAAGGGGAAAGCACATGGAAGACAGATATGGGAGATTTGTATGGGGCAAGCCTAGGAGTGGGGGACATAATAGCTATCCACTTTCCTTTCGCTAGATCCAGGTCACATGGCCACATCTAATTTGCAGGAGCCTGGGAAATGTAGTCTGGCTACATGTTCGGAAAGAAAAAGAAAATAAAAAATTTTCATAACAGCTAGTAGTCTTCTGCAGCGATCACTCCCTCCTGTGCCACCATTTACTACTACTTGTAGATTTTATTTGGAGTTTGTATCTGGCTCATGAGACATCCCAAGCACTGGGACCATAGTTTATTGCTACAACTGCGAGCAAACCATGTGGCCATATGCTCCAACCTTACCCTGTGAGGCAGGATGATGTGATCGTTCGTGCCTGATGGCCAAGATCATAAAAATAAGAATTGGAGAAGCTCTCCCTGTGATTTCATGTCTGCAGGTCCACATTATTTTAAAATGAAAGACTGAAACTTTTGCCTGAAGCCTTTATTTGCTCACAGTTCTAAATAACATCATAATGGAACAAAGAGTTCCAAATAAACATAAGATTTTGAAAATAACTGGGCTAGATTTCCAAATTAATTTCTATGAGTCTTAGAAATGGGTGGTGTCAGAAAAATGATCTTTGTGACTGAGTAGTCAGCCAGTCATAAGAGATATTCAGATATTAAGAAATACAGTCATACCTTGATGCTTGATGGCTTTGAAACTCATAGAATTTGATACTCAATGCATTCTGACGTGACCATTTGCATCTGGTACCAAGCGTTTGTTTGGTACTCCACTTGTAGCTAGAACTTGTCTGTGTCAATTGCCTTGTGACTCACTTCCCTTCTCATTCAAAAACAACATGGCACTCATTATCTTTGGTACTTGTTACACCTCCTGGAACAAATTAAGAATGAATACTGAGGTACCATTGTATTAGGAAAAGAATGCAAGATTATGACAGGTTGGGCAGTCTTTTGAGTTAGCTGGAAAATACGTTCATGTAGTTTAAGAAACAAAAATACAATCCAGGCAAGTGAAACTGGGTTGGAAAAGTGTTCTTGGAAGGACTGGGCAAAGCATATCTTAACCATAAGTACTGGGAGTGTGTGTGAAACTATCCTGCTGAATATTTGGGCATAAGTGAAGCTAGACAGGTGTTCAGTCACTGTTGCAGCTGGAATCATGGGGTGGCAAATAACCTCAACTGGATCCGATATATTCCCCTAAACTGTATGGGTGATATACTTATTTTGGTACTGTGTGAGAATCTTTCAAAACTCATAAGTTTTTGAATTAACTATTAAAAAGTTTAAAAGACCAAAAAACTTAGCATCAGTATCTTTACTTCAGGAATCTAGAAAAATTTGAAGTTTTAGTTACTATTAAAGCTTAAATAATAACAATGATCCTTTAGAACAATGGTTTATTTTTGTGATTTCAATTTAAAATATATAATTGAGTAATTTATTTGGCCTTACAACTTTTGGTTGAAAGCTTATTAATTTTATATACAGTTTAAGTATTGAAGGGAATTTAAAATTTCTTAATTTTAAAAATTGAATTTATTAGACTTATAAGAATTACTTAAGTATGGGGAGAGAGAGTTATTCAGTTAGATAATTGATGTATTTAATGGAGGAAATTGAATATACTTATCTACAAATGTGGTTTAATATTTATACGGGAGCTTAACTAAGTATATAAATGGGACTTATAAATGTTCTTCACCAAAACATGATTGTTAAATTTTGCTAGATTTTAAAATTTTTTATTAGTGCATGTTTGTGGCACATAATGATTACATTTGTCGTGGGGAGTTTGTGCATGTGCACAACACACGTTAATTCCTTTCTTCCCCTTCCCCTCCCATCACTCTGTGCTCCTGCCAACCCTTCTTTGCCTCCCCAGTTGCAAAAGCTCAATTTCCTTTATTTTCTTCAACTCTCTCTCTCTTTTTTTTTTTTTTTTGGTACCAGATGTCGAACTAGGGACCTTGCGCTTGCGTGGCAGGTGCCGGAACCACTGAGCTAAATCCCCAACCCCTCTTCAGCTCTTTTAAAAATCCCCTTTCCATTCCTTCCTTTGCTAGATTTAAAGATAAAATAATCACATTTGTAAATTAAACTAGACACATTAAGGAAGGATAAAATTTTTGGATTAATAACTCTTAAAAAATTAGTATTAATTGCTACCAGCAAAGAAAGATATCTGACTGGAATTTCCTGGCATACAAACACAATTTGCATGGACACACACGCACACACTTGCATACTCGACCGTACCAGTTGCAAAATATATATTCACACTTTTTATGAGGTTTCAGTGAATCTGTAAGCAAGAAAATCAAAATAATTTAATCGATTGTTCGGTGGATCTGACCAGTCTTTAGATCCTTAATCTGAAGGTTTCCCAGAGCAAACATAGTAGGTGGGCTCGTTCATTCCGAGCAGTGATCCTCGAACTTGAGCAATGTACAGAGGCCTTCTTTCAAGAAAAAAGGATTGTTCAAGGATTGATTCCCGTATTAAATTTTTTTTATGTTACTTAAATATGCTTAACATAAAACTAGACACGAACTGTTCGTGGCAAGAGCTCAAACACACCCAGAACAACTCACGCAACTAAATGCAAACTCAAATCCAAACACAATAAAACTCCAGCGTGCAGCAATGAGTAATGTTTGGCGGAAGTTCAGTTGCAGTTTGCAGCCTGAGTTCCGGCCTGGCTGCTGCAGACCTGGTGCCGAGAGCTCCACGTGCCCACATTACTACCTTGTGTGCTCGCTCTGTTTGCAAACCACTTTCCTCTCCCTGCACTGCTTTGTACAGCCTGCTGTGATGTCATTTGGCCTTCATTTGGCAAGAACGCATCATTTCCTATTCAGTTCACCTCTGTTCTTTTCTCATTAGTAGGAGCCATTAAAGAAGCGCCACTTGGCAATCACGTAATCGCTAACAAAAGCAAACAGGAGCACGGAAGTCTTGGGAGGATGTTCAGTTCTAAGGCTGACACCAAGATGATCTAGACGACCCACACATTAAGGTTTTGGATTATTGCAAATTGAAACATTTTAAATGAATTTGAAACTTCTTATACCAAGTTTTTATGGGAATCCAGGTTGGGAAATGTGGTAAAGTGAAAGCAGCTTTGAAGAAACTACAACTCAGGTTCAAACTTGAGCTTTTCCACTAACTCAAGAACCGCATTATCTCTTTGTATTTCATTTATTTTTTCCTTCATTGATTAATTGTGATACTAGGGATTGAACCGAAAACTTTCACCCTGAGCTGCAACTCCAGACTTCTGTTTTTTATTTTTTGAGACAAGTTTTCATTAAATTGTACAGGTTGGCCTTGGAATAGTGATTCTTCTGCCTCAGCCTCCTGCAGCCCTGGGATTATAGATATGTGTCCCACATCTGGCTCCTTTCATTTTTAATAGGAATAATACTGATCATACAGAGTGGAAATAAGATTAGAAATGGTATGTGTAAAATTCTGAGTAAATGGGTAAGCAATCAGTAAACAGGAGTTGTTACAGTTAGGAGAAATTAACAATATGTGCTTCATGTATTTGCCAAAAACTATTCTGAAGTTATTAGTGTGTGTAGGTGAGACTGTTATGTAGCTGGAAATTTTACCTATGTCAGACGCTAATGAAAGATCATACGGACTCATGATTTCCTAAGTATGCTCTACGGAGGCCCAGCTGGGGTTGGGGCGGCCTGGGGTTGGGAGAACTGGTGAGGTTCAGGGTCTCTACTCTTTCTTCAAACAGAAATTTTGTTTATATACATGTTTCACACAGAGGACTTCCATTTAAGATAATATTTTGATAGTGAAGTTTGTGACAAAAAGTCAAAAACATTTGAAAACCACTACTCTATTCTCAGTATTTTATTAGAATGATTACAATGATGATTGACCAAACCTAATGAGCTGGATATCAGTATCCTCTGTATACTGGTAAAAAATGAAATTAAAAGTATTTCTACGTTCATCAGCAGTAGTGCTTTTGAGTGAAATACATGCCTGACGGTGCTGTAACAACCTGAAATATTCCTCAATTTTGAAAGCCCTTGTAAACAGATCTTCCAGGTCTAAGCTTCGCATGTAATTCCTTAAACATTAACTAAAATCACTTTCTCACCTTTTTGAAATACTAACCTACAGCTATGCATAGCCACCAGCTAGGAATTCACACCTTTCCTGCAGTCTCTTAATGAGTCAGCATCCTTCATTTGATTCCTATTAAAATGAAGATGTGTGAAACCAGTTTCAGGCAAGTTGAGAAAAATGGACTGCCTCTGAATTTTTCACTGTAATTTCATCCCATGGACCCTTGAAATGTAAACACGTGTGCACACACACACACTGAAAGGGTTTATTATTGTTATGCAAATATATCTGTTAACTAAAGACCAGGATGCCAATTGTCTAAGGAATTTATTAATTCAAAGTCTGAAAAAAAGCACATATGAGAATGAGAGAAAACACTACCCTAAATTTTTAATAAGATGAGCTGAGCTATTATTTATGTTTGGGATCACAGGTCTTTTGTTATCATCTAATGTCTATTCATTTTGGTCAGCAGTGAAAAACCTCATTTTCCCAGGAAAGTCTTCTCATTTCCTGGCCAGAGGATTCCTTTTATGTTGTAACAAACCCTTGCTGAAGGAGATTTGCAGTGCTGCCGTGCAGATTCTCAGACACTCAGGAGTTTTCCACGGTGCTTTTCTTCCCTTTGGCTCAGCACAGGGGTATTCAGTGGAGGTGCACTGCACCCAGTGACTTCCACCTTAGCACCCACAGGCAATCTTTGAATGGGCTTTTTTTTTCCTTCAAGGGATTCAATATTTTCAATAATCTTAAATAGTTTAGCTGATTGCATTAATCATATCATTATTTTAATAGGTCATTAAAATAAAT
>NW_004624826.1:3398290-3420441 GCF_000247695.1 Heterocephalus glaber | reverse complement strand
TATAAAATAAAATAAGGCTGTGGCATGACTGTCACATAATGTTACCCAAATATCCTTTGCAACCAAATAAATTAGTTGAGAAAGAAATATCTAACACAGCCAAGGATTGAGAGGCTGCTGTGACATTAAACTAAAGACATTAAACTAGAATGTAGGAAAATAGGGCATCTGTCTGCTTTTCAGAATCTAGCTAGATTACATTGGAGAATCACTACATCCTTGAATCTGAGTCTCTTTCTATGTTAAAGGGAAATATTTCCAGTCCTACCTTTGGTAGGTACTCAATTTGGCTCAATTAATACACTTCACAATCATATTTCTGGACCTCCTCCTTTTGATGGATGGTAGAGTTTCATTCCCTGCTTGCGTAGAGGGTAACCATTGCTATATAAAATGCTTTGGCCAACAAATTTGAGCAAAATTGCTGTCATTTTCAGGTGGAAACTTTAAGAACGAGTAATTGACTCACCTTCAGCCCTTCTCACCAAAGTAGTGATGTAGAAGCTCATAGTGAGATGAGTTTTGGTTTTGGTGGGCTGGGTCCATAAGTAACTATAATCAACAGAAGCCCCCTACAACCCATGTTAGATGTAGAGTCTAAAAAATTTTATTGCGTTAGACTTTAGAGATTTTGAAGTTGTTTATTACTGTAGCGTAACCTAGCACATATGGACTGGTCAGTGCATACAAACACTTTGAAAAGTATTAAGGACGATTCAAATGAAAGAATTAAAAAAGGTCTAGTTTTGAAAGTTTGAAAAATTTTTGTTTTACTTTGGTATTTAAAGATCTCTAAATGAAAACTAAAGAAATGCCTCCTTAAGAATACTTTTTGATAGAAAATCAATTTATAAACACATAATAAAGTAGTGGCACTATGTAACAGAATTTAAAAAAGGTATTCACAGAAGGGACAATAGCAATATACAATGCCCTTACTAAACAAGCCAAGGAGGCATTATTCTTCTCCTGCTCCTCCTCTTCATTTTGTCCTCCGCCTCCTCCTCTCCGTCTTCCTCATTCTTCTCTTTCTCTCTTTTCCCCTCTCCTCCCCTTCCCTTCTCTCTTTTTTTACTGGATTTGACGTATTTTAGGATCTGTTTTTAACTCATCAGGAGAAGTATTGGTTTAGAGTCTAAGAGAGAATGTTGTTTCATGTGATCAGAGGGACATTGTGGGCAAAGGACTTTTAATTGTGTCTTAACAGAGCCATGTTTATTCTTTTTTTTTTTTTCCTAATGGAAATGCTTTCTGTAGGCATGGATCCTGCTGTTCTCCATGGCACCCAGAACTCCCTGCACACTCAGCTGTTATGTGCCTGAACCCTGAGGTCTTTTAGACTTTGCTATTTTTTCACTGATAACCGTAGGGTTCGAGTTTACATTAGGAACTAAAAAATACATCTGTATCAAAGTAAGACACTTACACACACATCTGTATTCCGCTAGGCTGTTGTTAAGACTAGGAACCTCTAACAGTGCGGGCAGCAAGGGGAGCCACCAGGAAACTGGGTCCAGGAAACTGGGTCAAGGCAACAACTTGGGGCTATATTAATAGTTTTCTTCTCTAATAGAGAAAGGAAATTTGATGATTGAAAATTAAGCTAGGGTAGGGTTAGTTGAGAAAACAACTAACTTCAGCCTGTGTATTAAATATTTCCTTTAATTTTCCTCTTTCTGCCACTGGGTCACCAAGTTTCTTCTCATCTTTCATAGGCATAGATTCAGATATAAATGAGTAAGAACTAAGTTGTCCATGTAATTGGTGCTTTGTCTATGACGGTAGCCCTTGGACGATGCTTTGAAAGCCCGCCTTCTAGGTATTACTCTGTAAATGTGCCCCATCAAGTGTCTGAAAGGCCCAGATTCTGTGGTCAAGTCCCTTGCTGATCTGCAAAGCCAGCCCAAGTCCCTGATGAAGAGCTCCGCTCCCCGTGGATACTGACTGTCACCCCCCACGGCGGGCCCAACCCTAGTTGGAAATACTCAGAAATTCAGAAATCTTCCTTTGAAAACCTCTTCACTCACAGTCTGGGTGCCTTTCCGTCCATCTAGGTACCTTGCTGCCCGAGTTGTCAGAGCATCTCTCCAATGCAGCCGCCTTCCAGGGCTGCGGTCACTGCTCTTGGTGGGACCTGATTCCGGCCTCCACTGTTGCCCAGAGGTTCCCCCGACATGAAGGCTGCTGGCCCCTTAATACCCCAGCCAGGTGGAGCTGTGCTTCTAGCCCCAGCCCTCCTGGTGTTTCTCCTCGGCTAGAGAAGCATTCATACTCTACCTGCCTGGGAGCCCTTGCCCGCTCTGGCTTCCTGCCCTGCCACACTCCTTCTGCACCAGCCAGGGCCCCCCTGCTGCCTTCTCCTCCTTGGATGCTCTTCCCCAAACACTGCCAGGGTCCCCAAACTGCCCCATCTCTGCTCTACAGTCACCTCTTCAAAGAATCTCCGTGCTTGCTCTCAGTATGTGAGTTTATGTATGCCCATCACTTGTGCCTATCACTGCCTGATACTGCAGCCTACACTGGTAACTGGGCACTAACGGGAACCCTGCGCAATGTGAAGTCCCACAGCTGAGAGCAAAGGTGGCTCACCAATAATGTGGGATGTGCCAACTGCTGCTTCCAGAGAAAACCCTAACATTAAACTGGGTTCTTTATATATTTTAGACATTAGTCCTTGAGCAGCCTATATGTCATCAAGAGTTGAATGAATAAAGAAAATATGGTGTTTAAAGACAAAGGAGTACGAGTCTGCAGTGAAGAAGGATACATCAGAGTCATTTGTAGGAAAATGGGTGCACCTTGAGACCATAATGCCAAGTGAAACAAATCAGATACAGAAGCGGAAATATTGCATCGTTTCTCTTATATGGCAAACCCAAGATATACACAAAAGAGCAAAATAAAATGTAGATAATAAAAAATAGAGAGCCGGGGATTTTGCTCAGTGGTTCTGGCACCTGCCTCGCAAGCCCAAGGTCCCGAGTTTAATCCCCGGTACCAAAAAAAACCCCAAAACAAACAAACTAAAAAAAACAAAACAAAAGAAATAGAGAGATAGACCTTTTGCAAATAGGAAGGGGACCAAGAGGTGAGGGGAGAGGAGAAGAAGGGGAATAAAAATAATTAAGATGTGTTTTGCACATGTACCAGCTCCCCACAATGATTGTAATTATTGCGTACTGCAAGCATGTGCATTAAGAAAAATAAAAATTAGAAAAAAATGTTAAACTGGGAAAGGGCTTTGAACTGTTTTAGAGTAAAGATTTCTTTAGAGAAAAAAAGAGGTAAGAAAGGGTAAGAAGGCTGAATCTCAAGAAAAACAGTAGGGAGAAGCTACCATGTGTTTCTGGGGGCTTGAGGGCAGCTGAGCCTGGGTCTGGCTTGAGAGTTAGGAACAAACCTTTCCAGGAAGAGCTGGCAGGTGCAGCTGAGGTGGGAATGTGGAGCGGGAGCCTGCTCTGCCAGGATTGGGAGGGAGCAAGCACACAACAGGCCGTATGGGGACCCCTGCCCTGGGATGTCAGGATGGGACCAACAGAGAGTAGAGTGGAAGCTAAGGGTGTGATTGCGACTGGCCAGAAGAAGAGGACTGCAGGTGAGAGCCCAGGATGGGCTGTTTGTAAGTGCAGGGTTTAGGACTTGAACATGCAGAAGGCCTACACTGCAGGGCTGTCTGCCAAGATGGTGCCCATTTTTGCCTCCACCTGGGCCAGAGACCTTGGAGAAGCCAGCGGGTGGGAGCTTGGAGCAGAACCTCTTTCCCACAATGGGCATTATGCTGCAACAGTGCTGAGCTGGAGCAGGAGGGAGATGAGGGAGAAACTTCAAAGCAGAGCTGGAGGTCAGATGGCAACACTTGAATCTGTTACTGGATTTATTTTTATAGAATGTGCAAAAGAGACACCGCATCAAGTCCATTTCGGAAAGAGACTTTTCTCCCCTAATAAAGGTAGCTGATGTGTTGCTAAGGATTTTTGAAACTGCATCACCTGGGCTTGAGGTTGGAGTGCCAATAGTAGGGAGATGCAGGTAGTCAGATTGATGGTTAGAGGTGGAAAATCTGACTCTCAGAAAGAAAAATAATCCCTCTTCAGGGAGGCATCCCTCTTTGGACATCTGGCTCTCAGGGTGAGGAGTTATCCCAGACAGAATTTGCTCTGAGGACCTGTGAGCAAGGACCTGAGTTTCCACGTCTTGGTGCCCATGATGGTAACAGTTATGGGCCAAAGACTTGGGGCCATTCTTGGATGTTGAGCACAGGTTCGATCCCTGGCACCTGTGAATTGTCCTTCAGTGGAAGGGCCAACCACAACTGTGATTTAACTTCTCAATATCCTAATAAAGGAGAGTTCATTGTTATATATAATTTGATTCAGAAACATTCAGAAACATCTGACGTGTGTTGCACTTAAGTGTAGTGATTGCAAATTGATGCCCACCACTCGAGAGAACGAGGCCACCAGGCATAATCCTGGAGAGTTGCAGGAGGGACAGGCAGTCACCTCTAACTAACTGCTCTGTGCCACACACCTGCCAAGCATGCAAGGTCAGGTACCTTGAATCCCATTTTACTGGCAATGAAATTCAGTCACAAAGTAACTTGTTGACACAGAAGGATCTTGAGGTGAAACATTGAGAGGACCAGAAAGCCAGCCAGAGCTGGGGATCAGCCTGTCCTCACTGTCTCCAGACCACCCCGACCCCTCTCTTGAGAAACACTGGGGCTTCCAGGAAGATTTAAAGGGAGACAGGCAAAAGACCTCGCTGGCGATTGGATTAACGCCTGCCAGGGGGTGGAAGGGAATACAAAGGAGAATTTACAAATCCATCGGGGAAAAGGGAGCATTACAGAGAGAGGAGAGCAAGTTATAAATGAAAAGGGGTGGGAAATTAATGGAGACCAAAATAGATTAGAATTTTATGTGCTCCACAGGGTTTATAACACTTTCCATGCAGTTAGGAATAAAATCATGGGACTCCCCAGGTCCCTGTTCTCTGGTGGCAAAGATCCGAAGCGCTAGTTTGTTACAGAGGGCCAGGGAAGGGAGGACAGTCGGGCAGACTTGTTTTAGAGCCATCCTCTGTGGATCCACTGTGTAAAGAGAATAAGGGGCAGGTGGGAGGAGAACAAGAGGAGTAGAACTGAGTTGCCAGGGATGGGCCCTTTCTCTCTCTCTTCCTTGTTGCTCCCAGGAAAGACCAAGCCATTTCACAGTGGGTGCAATTTCTCCCATATGAACGCATCTGCTCATAGTGGTGACTGAAGCATAGAATTTTCAGCTTGCAAAGCATTTTATAAATGTTGCCCTTGGGCGGCAGGGGGTGCTCTGAGAAAGCTGGGAGACATGTGACTATCTCCCTTATACTATAGATGAAGAAAATAAGACTTAATACATTTAGCTAAATGGCCCCAAGCCACACAAATAGTAGGCAGCAGAGCCTAGATTCAACTCAAGATTTAAATTTTAGTCTAGACTTGATGTTTTCCTGGGGTAAGAATAGGCTAAGGAGGAGGATAGGTTTGGCTTTAGGCAGGGACAGAATAAGTAGAATGGCCGAATGACCACCTTTAAGGTTTTGATGTAGTTAGGATCCACAATAGGGACAAAAGACAGACTCCTGGTTCCTTCACCCTCAACGTGGGCATTTTTTTGAGGCAGTCAGAGACTTTAGAGCAGTTTGTGCTAAAATCTATGACTCTTTGCTTGGGGCTACAGATGTCCAAATAGGTAACTACAAGCAGAACAAAGCTTGATCTCCATTTGTGTATTCTTTACAACCTTAAGAATTTGGATAGAGGTATGATACTCATTTTAAAAAGTTTAAAGCACAAAGTTTCTTAGCCCTAAATTTACCTAGCCTATCTCATCTCCCTTCCAGACTGAGGACACCAAGATAAGAACTAAAGCAAAGGATTCAGAGGATCATCTGATCACCACCCGCTTGGATAACATCCAGTTCCAAGACCCTTCTACTTGGAGCCATGTCCAGGAGACCCCAGCCATTGTCCTGAGCCCTAGTTTCATGTGACCCAGGAAAATGGAGCCTCACAGGACTGAAGCCATCACGCACAGGCAATCATTTCATAGGAATGGAGCTAATCTTCCAACTACAAGGATTCCTCCTGAGTCCTGAAAACAGCTCTGAAATAATGAACCCAAGCCCTCCACACTAAGATGCACCCCAAATATTTTTTATTTTTGAGACAGTCTCACTAAGTTGCTAAGTTCCTAGGCCTAGCTTGAGCATTGATTCTTCTGCCTCAGTGCATTCCACCATGCCCAGCATGTCGGTTTAACTTTAATTTCCATTTCTACCAATGCAAGGACCCATGCTAGCTAGTGACAGTTCACCATTCCCATAGTTTAAAGTCCACAATTTGATGCTCTGCATTCAAGTGCCCAGTGTAGTAACAGCAGGTCTGAGTGGTCTAGGATGTGAAGAGGTTTAGCATCATCTCCTCCCACCCAATAGGAGCGTCACTGCCTCTCGGCGGTCATCACCATAATACAAATGTCCGCAGTCATCTCCACATTCTTCCAGAGGCTGGTATTGTCCTCCAGTGTGTGCAAAGTCTCCTAAAAGGGGCAATGCTTTTACTTGGGGTGAGAGGTGGAACTCAGCAGATTGTAGTCTTGTGAACCCTGTTATGGTTTATATATAGGTGTCCCTCTAAAGCCTCAGAGGATTGTAGGTGGGACCTCTGGAAGGTGATTGAATTATAGGGCATTTTGGCCAACTTGCTGTTAGGAGGTGGGGCCTGTTTGAGAGAGGTGGGTCACTGTGGGCATAACCTGGAAGGGTGTATCTGCTTTCCAGCTCCTACCTAGATTCACTCTGCTTTCTGTCCATCATGCTGTGGGCCCCTCTCGTCTGCCATGCCGCTGTGGCAAGCTGTCCTGCTGTTGGGGACCAGCCATGATGTGCATAGACTGGTGAGGGGCCAGATTACAGGTCCCACAGGCCCAGGGTCAGTATTAACTTGCCTTGGGAACAGGAAATATGGCTTCCTGGCTGTGTTGGGAAAGTCATAAACATAGCACTCCTGAGATAAGAGAAGTCCTACTGAGGGCAATCCATTCTGCAGGGATCCCAGGGTAGGGAAAGGCCCTAACTTCTCCCTTTGAGATGCTAAACTTGGTCCCTATCTTGCTATCCTAATCTTACTACACTCAAGGTTCCTGGGATAGTACTACACCCTTCTTGGGGAATTATGGTGAATTATGCACTTCTTGGTGAATTATAAAAGCCGGCCCACCATAGAGTTCACAGAAGCCTGTTCACTAGAGATAGTTTTCTCCCAATCCCCATTGAAAATTGTATACTGTATTTGTGTCTCTTTTTTTCATTCCCCATCATTCTCCCTACAGGTATTCGGAAGTTTGAGGATCTCCCAATATCCTGCCTTGGAGCCAACTGACTGGAATGAAACCTCTACAAACTGTAAGCCAAGATAAACCTTTGCTCTTTTAAGATACGATCATCAGATATTCTGTCCCAGGAATGAAGAAAATAAGTAAAACAAACCCAAACACCTTATTCCAAGGAAAGTGAGCCTCAGAACTAAAGCACAGCAATGCACAGTCCACTGGCTGGATCCACCAACTAGAAGGGAGGGTGTTCTGCCTGAGCTTCCACCACTTTCTCCTCTGGACATGTGGGGAGCATGTGAATATAGTCTGTTCATTTTAATGAGCACAGCCATATGTGGAAATCTTTGGAAATACATGGTTCTGGATATGTGGATATATGGAGACCATACATCTTGTTTTACCTGGGGATGTTTCTAGTTTATTCCTGTTTTCCTGTTATCGTTATTAATAACACCTTCCTTCACTATGGAATATGTTCTGGCCTGGATAATAAAATATATTTCCTCCCAATAAAAGATGTTATGGTTTAGATCTAAAATGTCCTCCCCCCCCAATTCTCATGAGTGTGGATAATGATGGGATCATGAAGGCACTGTTCTCATGAGCTGAGTAATCCACTGATACATCCATAGCTAAATGCACAGTTAGGAAGTGGGGCCTGGGTGGAAGCAGAAGGTCACTGGGGGTGTGGCCTGGAAAGGGAAATATTTCTGTCCCTTGTTCCTCCATCCTCTGCTTCCTGGCTGCTGGGAGGAGCTTTCCTCCCCCCATGCCCTCTGCCACACCTTTCCCGCCCTAGATTCATACAACCATAGATATAGCCTTGAGCTCAAACTCAAGTTGTGGGCAGAGCATTGTATTCCAATGACTAGAAAGTGAATTAAGACACAGGAGGACTCAGGCAAGAAAAATTCCCTACCTCCCATATGTCAGAGAAAATGAGAGATAAACTGCCAACAGATACTCTCTAAGTTCTTTTTGGGAAATACAATGCACATATGGCCACTATTTGGGCTGCATGGTGTCCTTCATATATGTCCCTCAGACATATATGGTGTCCAGCTTCATATATGGAAGGTGGAAATGTTTAATACCTCAGAATGTGGTTGTACTTGGAGATATGTTCTGTAAAGAGGCTATTAAGCTAAAATGAGGTTGTATAGGCAAACCTTAACCTAATATGATGGGCAACCTTATGGAAATTGGAGATTAGGATGCTGTGATGGCTGTCTAGATGTCTACCCAAAGACTCATGTGGTCATAGGTAGGGGCTTTTTGGAGGTGGTTGGATCTAGAGTGTGTGATGCTAGGATTAAGGGTTCCTCATCTTGGATGTGAGTGCTACCTACTCTTAGGGTGGGTAGCCTGAAGAACACAAGGGGCAGAAAGAGTGGTGCTGTCATCCCTTGTCGCTTGCTGCTGTTTTGTTACTTCATTGATTTGCTGCCTTCTGCCTACCGTGAACTCTTTCTCCTCTGTGATGCCCCTCTGTCTTGCCATCCTGCCTTGGAGCCAGCCAACTATGGACTGAAACCACTACAAACTGTGAGCCAAATAAACCTTTCCTCCTTTAACTTTGGCTGCCAGGTATTTTGTCTCGATAATAAGCAAAATAACTAGACAGATGCAGACAGGCACAGAGGGAAGACCATGTGAACATACAGGTGGAAGGCAGCCATCTGTAAGCTAGTGAGAGGTCTCAGAAGAAACCACCCTTACCCATACCCTGATCTTGGAATTTCAGCCTTCAGAACAGTGAGATATCCTGTCTTTGGAACTTGGTTATGGTAGCCCTAGGAAAAAAATATAGCCACTCTTGGATATATATTAAAATTGATGACTGAGAAATAAAGAAAATAAAAGAAATGTCCCAGGAGTGTGGTGCCTTGGACCTGATGTACCCAACAGCTCTACTTGCTCTGTAAAAGCAGGTGTTATAGATCACTCTCCAGGATGCAGGTGAAGAGAGAAGGACCTAGTCATGGTGAAGTCATCAGAAGAGTTAGTGCTCCAGCCTCAGGAACCTGTGGCCATTGACAAATCTGCAAATAAGTCTGGAGCCTGACACCCTCTTTCCCTTGGCAACCAACTTGTTCTTCTATTGGGGTGGGACAAGGAAGGAGTCTAGGGGTTTCCTGACCATAGCTTTTGATGGCTGTGCCTACCGTGTACCAAGAAGTATGACTTCAGAGATCACTGCTGACTTTGAGGTATAAGTGGTTACCACAATAACTAGCTCCTATCTCCAACTCACAATAGCCTAGTTCAGGGGAAAATGGCTTGCCTATTATCTACACTACTCTGGAGCGTGGGTAAGTGGCATGAGCGGCAGGCTCTGTGTGATAGTGGGGTCCAAAAGTTGCTCTCCAGGGAACCCCCTTCTACTAAGGGCTGGACTTTGAAACCTCAGGGCAGGAATTCACATCTTAACGCTGCCACGTGTCACTCCCCCCACATAAGGCAATATATTGAAGCCTTTTAAGTGTGTGATTTCGAGATATAGTAGTACCTGTCAGTTGAGATTTTATAAAAATTAGGTCAGCTGACAAATGTGAATTTTACAAAAAGGCTGTGTGCCTAGGAAGCATAGCTAAGGTTGCTGTAAATTTTATGAACCAGACCTTGTTTAGGTGGAAACAGCTGCCTTCTTTTGTTCCAAAGAGCGTGACTTCTTGCTGGAGGTCCTATGAGTCACAAGAGCACCCTCAAAAGTCCTACACAGGAGGCCTATGGTCTCCATTACCCACTGCTCCTGTTTTCTCCTGGTTCACTGAACATCCTGAGTGGAAACCTATGGTTTCCTGCTTCAGAACACCTGTATCATCTACTTCACCTGTGAGTTCTTCCTCTAGCATGAGCCATACCTCTGCTTTATCTCCCATTTCTACTCTGAAGATTCCAAACAGAACAGGATGTGGAGAGGCTAGCAGTGCAAACAGAATGAGATGTAAAATAGTGTCCAAGGCTCCCAAGGCACCAGAGTATACTGATTTTGCAAGACTGATGCTGAACACCTCACAGGTTAACACTTGTAGAAAGATCACTGGCTACTTGTAGTCTTATGACAAAGAAGAACTCGAATTCTTGCAGGTACAAGTTCTCTCAAGCACCATCAAAGATCCTACCTAGTCACCTGAAGTAAGTTTATAGGACTTCAGTTTATGGGTCTCTGAACTTGTCCTTAAGATTGGATTAGGGAAACACTGGGATGATTTACTGGAAAATTCCTAGACACCTAAACAGACAATGTCTAACAAATCTATAGAACACCCCCATCATCATCCAACAGCTATTCGTTTGCATGAAAAATTAATTTCTAATATCCCTTGTATAATTATTAA
The DNA here is from genome assembly GCF_000247695.1 of Heterocephalus glaber. The sequence continues at coordinate 3,409,727 of NW_004624826.1, read as the reverse complement.
ACTTTCAAGTTATTTGCATTTGTTCCCTTCTAGAATATATGTTCCTTTTTAGGGAACTTTAAATATTACCTTTATCTGCACAGAGAGGTAGGGTAAAAGGAATGTGCACATTTGTGTTGTCCCTTCTGAGTACTGGAAAGCAAATCATAAACGATATAGCCACACTTTTGTGGACTTTTTCATGTAGAGTATTTTTCATAAGAGATAACAGACATAATTGTTCTATAAAGAGGTATGAATATTTTTGAGGATCTTGATTATATGTTAAGTATTTTACAGAAGTATCATATCATGATACAATGTTACAAGGTTATAGACAGGTTATATTGTACTGGGCAGTAATATGTACTGTCATTTAAAGAAATACTTGCTAATTTATAGATAAAAATACTTTTTCACTTTAATTTCTGTAGCTTAAAAATGAATGGCAAGGTTAGACACTTTTCACATATTAACTTATCAGCAGCATTTTATGTTCTTGTGAAGTGTTGATTTTTATATCATCTTTTAGGATCCTTTTGTTTTTCTTATCAATCAGCATGTACTTTTAAATAGAGTAGCAGGAACTTTGTCGGAAGCCATTTTCTGCATATGAAGAAATTTGCCTAAGGTCACATAACTAGTGGCTCAGATCAAATTCAAGCTGAGGTTTGCCTGACTTCAGAGCTTATTCTCTTCCAATTACACTTCACTTCTCTCCCGTGTGGCAGGGCATGGTGAATTAGACAATGTCTGTCTTGGGTCTGAGGCAACTCAGAGCCAAGACCTACATAAATATGGAGCTTAATTACTGCAATGCAGGTCATAGAAATGTCTCATAAATAATTTCTCATTTAACCTCAAAATACTCCTATTAAATGAGAATCAAGTATAATTATGATATTGACATTTTACAGATGAAGCTGGTAGGGTAAAGTAATATCCATGTGCATTAGGTCAAGTAGAGGTCAAATGGAGTCTTAGATTCAAAACTATTATTTTATGATAATACTGCAGCACTCCATTTATCTGTCATCATCAGAAAGAAAAGGCAGGTCATGTAAGTTAATTTCAGTTAAATAAAAATTACCCAGTTTAATACCAATTTTTGAAATCTTCTATAAAACTTTTACAAAAATATAACGAATAATACACATTTATCTTCTCTTTCTCTAGAGAAGCTACTAAAATGACAGTAAATAAGACTTTCAAAGCTATAAAACACAGCAATAAAGAGAACATCGCAGATACAAAATTTAAAGGAATTTCAATGAATTTTGGGAGTGGGGAATAGATAGGGAATTTGTAGTTGTTGAAGGAGAAAATAAGAGTTACTAAGCAATATTATTTTGTTGTGGTCTATGGAACAACAGCAACTTCCAAGAACTTATTAGGAAAGTAAATTCATGAGTTCCTTGTCAGAACTACTGAAGCAGATTCTGTGGGTAGGGTTAGCAATATATATGTAATATGCTCAGGTGATTCTTACACAGGTTAAGCATAACTTATTCAAAATTCTTGTGACTAGAAGTGTTTCAGATGTCAGGTATTTTCAGATTTTGGAATACTGCAGATTTTGGAATGACATGTCTTGGGGATGGGGCTGCAATTCTAAGTCTAAAACTCATTTATGTCTCAAATATACACTATACATATAGTCTGAAAGTACTGTAAATTTGAGCAACTTTTTAAAAATTTCTGTGCATAAAACAAAGTTTCATAGTGTAGAATTTTTCACTTATGGAATCAAGTCAGCTCTGAAAAAGATTCAGATTTGGGAATGTCTGGGACTTTAGATGTTCAGATTATGGATGCTGAATTTATGTATGGTCAAGTTTGAAAAAGCATGAAATTTAGAGAATACCTGGGTGACACAAAGAAGAAAATTGTCCTTTCCTTATCCCAGAGAGATTTGGAACTTACAAGTGCCGTGTATGAGTGGGATTGAGGCAAACAAGCTCCTTCTGGTTATTCTCGGGTCTGGGGTGACAGAACTAGTGGAGGCCCCCAGGCCCCACAGGTCCCCCTTTCTTCCTCCCTATTCCTGCTCTGCACCACAAGGGGATTCCTATGCATCTGTGCAGCCAATGTAGTTGGCACATTGAAACTCTACCCACACCCAAGAGTCTCTCCTTGGTGACCTTATGAAGCCTAGGGCCTGTACAGACCCTGGAAGAAGACTCGGAGCAAATTGGGCGGGGAATTCAGAGGTCCCAGTTACCCAGAGTTTAGCCTAGAAGAGAACTGTGAGCATTGGATAGGTCCTATCTGGGTTCCTCAAACTCCTTGCCTAGTGGAGAAGGCTGAGACTAGAGGATAGACAGAACCAGGGCTTATGTAGCATAGGAACCAGGCTATGGGCTACAGCCAAGTGGGCTACAAAGATGAATAAGACAGGGATACAAAAAGGATTCAATGAGAGCACATATGTGAATCATGTGGTTTTCCTTACACTCTCCATTGCCCTTGACATTCAGTCTGTTCTGAGTTGAGAAGTCAAATATCTTAGAAAAAAAGACCTTTGCATTTTTTCAGGGCTCTACTTGAAAAATAGCCACCACTTCTGGCCCATAACCTGCCAGATGAAAGTCCTACCCACAGGTGTCAAGCCCGTAGCTGACTCTTGGTTGTTACGTTTAAGATATAGACACAAATAAGGATTAATAGAAAATTGAGGGATGGAAGAGGCTGGACAGTTGACAGTAAAAATAAGTTCCTGTGTTCTAGTGCACAGCAGAATCACTATAGTTAACAGCAATGTATACTTCAAAATAGCTAGGAGAGAGAATTTCAAGTGTTTTCATCACAAAGCAATGTTAAATATTTGAGGTTATGGATATACTAATGACTCAAGTTTGAGCATTACACATGGTAAATGCTACCAAATTTTGTACTGTGCCCCATAACTATGTGCTAATTAAAAGGCAGACTAAGTGGCAATTAAAAGTTTTTTAAAAGATAGTCAAAGAATCCTAGCATCATGAAAGAGAAGACATAGATAAGATAGAATAAAATAGTCTCATGGACTGGCTATTTAGATCAGTAGATAAGCATTTGCTTAGTATGAGTGAGGCCTTGTGTTCAGTTTCCAGCACCAAAAAAATCAAAACAGCCAACCCCAAATTCATATAAGTATAATAAGTAAGAAAATCAAAGAAAGTATCGATAAAAGTCTAATTAGAATCATCTGAGGTGGCAAGAATAACTACATTAATAAAACAAGAAGTCATATTGTGAGGATGGAACAATCAAAACCCAGTGGAACTATTGGACGTGAATTCTCTGATTGATGAATGTGCACTCTTAGTTGTTTGTAGTACAGTTTGTACCACTTCACTGCTTTTTTTCCCAGCAGAGTCTTCACTGTGTTTACCCTTCCCAAATGCCTTGTGTTTTGCATGCACTTGAATGCATACCAAGAGCACCAAGGAGTGGTTGGGACTAGTTCAAGCCAATTGTGGCAACTCTATTCTCTCTGTCACATGACTGGGCTGAAGTATGAGTATGTGATACAATATGGGCCAATGAGATTTGAAGGAAAGTCTGTTGTGAGAGTTTTGGGGTAGATTTTCTCAATCTTAGAAAAGGTCACAAGACGGATGTTACCTTTTCTTCCTTTAAATCTTTAAAAAACATAATGCTGGAGCCACTTTGTTACTAAGAATCTATAATCCTAATGTTAAGGGTGATCTAGAAAAGCTACCAGAGTCCCTATGTCACTAAGTCATAAAGTGGCTAAATTAGTTAACCTTTATGGCACTCATATCTGGACATTTTTGTTTAATTTATTTTGAGTTGAGCCTCACTTACTTAAAGATCAAAAACATTTTAATTAACATATTCAAAGAAAAATGTTCTATTGGAAGTTTAGAAAATAAAGCAAAGAAAAATCTTTCAAAATCTAGAACAAAAGGGTCCAAATGGCATATATGAGCATAACGGCCAGCCTCAAAAGATCAGCCTAGGAAGCAGTATCAGAAAGATTAGAGAAAATGGAGAGGGTGACATTATGATAAATATAGTGAATGACATTTTAAAAGTTCCAGTTTATAATTCTTTACAGTTTTTATATTGATCTTGCATCCAGTAATATTTCTAATCTCACTTATTAAGTCATAGATTTTAAAAAAGATTACATAAAAGTTTCTATATAGGCAATAATTTTATCTATGAATATTTTACTGCTTCCGTTCCAAACTTTATACTCTTTTTCCTTTCTTATTGCCGTGGGTAATACGATGAAAGTAGATATCCCTGCCTTGTTTCCAGTCTTCAGGTGAAAGCATTCATTGTATTACCATTACCACTATTAAAAATAGTGTCACATATGTTTTTAATAGGTGTTCTTTATAAAGTTGAAGACTCTTGTTTTATATCTGCAGTTTTACTAATACATTTTTATTATAAATTCATTTTATTATAAATGTACATTAAATTTTGACAACTTTCCCACCTTTGCTGATGTTTTTGTGATTCATTATGTTAGTACAATGAATTAATTTTCTATTATTAAATCAACTCTACATTTCTAGCAAAACCTCCACTTCTCTTGATAAATTTTACTATATTTTGTGAATAATATTTTCTGTTCATGTAATAATGGGTTTTAATAATTTTCTTGTGATATCTTGTCAGGTTTTTGTACTCAAGTTGTATGAACCCTATGAAGAAATTGAGTTTTTCCTTCTCCATTTATTGGAAAATTATTTAAGGTTTTGTTATTTCTTCCTTTGTATATCTGATGGAGTTTACCTTTGGAGTATGTGGGAATGGAATTTTCTTTGTGGGTGTTTTTTAAATTACCATTTTAATTTTTAAAACAGATATGACTACCTACATTTCTGACCACTTTTACTTTAATTTTTAAATTTTAAGACGGAGTTTTGCGAAGTTGCCCAGGCTGGCCTTGAACCTGTGATCTTCTGCCTCAGTCTCCTGCCTCATATGCCATCCTACCCAGCTATATTTTGGGATCTTAACACTTCATGCTCAGCAATAGATAGAATATCTAGATGTAAAATCCGTGAGGCTATGAAATAGTCTAGTTTTATTCTTTTTATGTTTGTTAAAATGTTTTATGGCAGCGGTGACTTGGTCACTCAAAGTCTTGTTCACATTAACAGTTAAATGACAAGGAATGATTGAAACATTGGTGAATGCTTGAATTTAGAAAAACACATTGCCATTAACCTCCCTCAAAATACTCCCCTTTGCTTCAAACACACCCCTCCATTCTCGCCATTTTCGGCAGCAGTTCTGGAAGTCTTCCTTTCTGAGTGTCTATGAGTTAGGATCAAAACTATGGTGAATACTGCTGTGGAATGTCATGCAACTAAAAGGCAGACTTATAAAAACATTGCTGTGTATCCTCATCCACCTTCCTCACTGGATCTGGGGCCCTGGGACTTCTTACTACCCTAAAGTCAAAAGGACCATGAAAAGTGAATATTTTGACTGAGGCAGCCAGGACAGTGTAACTGAAGACACTCAGGAAAAACTACTTCCAGAACTGCTTCAGGAAGTGGGAAGAGCAATAGAATAAGTGTGAATAACAGAACTATGTCCCTTGTATACTCACAACTTAAAACTACATAGGAGAAATCCTTGTAGGTTTTAAAAATCTTTTCTGTGTGATGATTTTACAGAAATACATCTACCAGATTAAAAAAGAAAGAAAATTTAAAATTGAAGAATTGTCTTCCAAAAAGTAGTTACACCACATTTACCTTCCTGCTAGTGGTGCGCTTGCCATCTCTTCTGCATGGCCTGTAATGTGCTTCACCGTGTAATTCTATCGTGCAGTGCACATCTGGGCAGCAGAGTCTCAAAACTTCCTTCAAGGTCAAGAACCCACAGATTTCTGCCACCGACTGAGGTTGCCAACTCAGCCCCTTGATTGTTCTACTTTTTTCTCCCAGGAGGACAGTGCAAGAAGGAAATTGGAAGAGAAATGGAAAAGGGATCAATGTATCTTTAACTGCAATAATTTTTAGTCAAGCCTCATGTGATACTTTACATAGCCGTTTCGTTACTACATCCATGTACATATCTACTTATGTCTTCCATTTGCCACTAAAAATAGGGCTGGCTCAGTGATTATCATCTTTAGGTTCTGTTCCCCGAGAAGCACTTCTGGAAGAAATAACTCCTTCGTTCACGGTTCAGTTAGAGAAGTAGAGAGACTTAGAATTTAATGGGGCAAAGCATTTATCACAGAAATTATACTTCACACAACTTTAAGAAAAGTCTAAGAAATGAAAGTGTGGGAAGGGAAGCCTGAGGACCAGAGGAAAAGGCCCAGGTGTTGGTGGATAAGTGACAGCTTTCAAGGGCTTCTAAGGAGCCAAACCTGCTAGGTGTCAAAGTGGGACTGCATCGGGGAGCCTGGGAGGATCCAGAAGCTGTTGCTTTTGTGTTCTGGCCCCTGTGGGTCTGCTGCCAAGAAGCTGGAGAGAGAGTGGGCTCTCCAGGACCAGAGGTTAAACAGGAGCTGGACACTGAGTGGAGGAGAGTGAGGACAGGCTAGAACTTGCCAGGTGCCTCTGCTTCTGTTTGTCAGAGTGCCAACCTGCAAAAAAAAGAAGATGCTTCATTTCAGCTTCTCCTGATGTCATGCGATATTTCTCTCTGAGAAACACAGTGTTCATAAAAGAACAACCCTGAGCACATATCTTCAACACCACTTTTGCTTACCCCAAAATAATTTCTAAAATCAGTAATGGTGACATCAAATCTACTGATGTAGATCTTGATAATACTTTTTATGTCCTAAGGAAATACTTTTAGGTCATTCTCAGGTGAATATATAAATCATGCATGCATCACATTGTCTATATTAAAGAGTTTAAAAGTTAATCACCTCAATACATTATAATCTCTCTGAATGCCAATCAGATCTTTCTGAATGACAAAATTTTTATAGTAGCTATCCTAGGGAGGCGGATTACATATAGTTCTCTTTTTAATATTTTATTCAGTTGTTTTGTATTGAATATATTACTTTATAACCGGAAGTTTCATAAATTAGGAGCACATTTATAAACGCATTTTCCTTCATTTGGAATTAAATGCTAAATGAAAGATGTACAGAGAGTCAACTATTCAACTTAGGATCCGTATCATCTCGCATCATGGGTATTACCTGCAGAATTCTGAGCTTTGAATTCAACAAATGAAACAATAACCCTTTTTGATGTACTTCTTTATCTATACTTTTCCTGGTATTACAAAGAAAAAGGTCAATTTATTTCCACTTAGTTGCAACCCTTCTCAATATTCTTTTTTACATAAGTGAAAAAATTAACCTTCTCATTTAGTGAGAATCGTGGCCCCGGGCGCTGGTACTAAATAGCAGCACAGATTGCCTTAGGAAAAGGTAGGTTGGGATTAGCTGCCCCTGGCTGGACCTGAATACTCCACAAGTCATGAAATGGTATTGAATTTGGCTACTAGGAAGGGTAAAAATCTAACAACGTGTCTTGGTTTCATCTTTGGGTTGGACGGTAAGGATCTGGCTTTCTGTGCCCCTTGGGGAATGAAAGAGCTGGGCAGGCATTTAATTTCATCACGGGAATCACCCACTATGACCATCCAGGGGCCTGTGCCCACCAGTCCCATTCCTCTTACTATATTTAGTCCATTGTGAATCTGGAATAACCCTGAGAATGATTCACATTGACATCCCTCTGTCTAGCCTAATAACATCAAAGTCATTAACAACAAACCTGAGTTTGTCCTGACAGTTTGACTTGAGAGTCTCAGCACTCCTCAGGGTCCTGCCCTGACTGTCCTAATAGACAGCCCAGATGCAGGAGCCCAGCATGCTTACTCTTCCACTCAGTCCAAAATCACCCTCCCTTCTCAGGAAAAGATGGACAGAAAGGCCAGGGGTGGAATAGGTTGCTGCTCACTCTATGGACTGTTGAGAAAAATCCCAGCCAGCAGGAGTCAGGCGCTCATCGAGGAGAGAGATAGATGAGAGTAACAAAGAAAGTTAACTGAGAGACTTCTTTTTCTCTGCCTCTTTTCCTCTCTCTTTGCTGCTCATTTTCTAGACACATCCACTGGAACTGATGCTCTACCATTCCAACTGTGACTCTCTTAATATCATCGTTATTATTATTTCTACTCAGGCTTTTCTCAGAGGAGTTTTCTGCACATCATTTCGGACGGTACTCCACTAAGAGGTGAGCCATCTGGTCTTTGACCATATTACTATCAAGCTGAGTTTACTTAAAGAAATATTTATAAACATCTCATTTCTTCACTCTCCTGTAAGCTCTGTGAGGGAGCAGGGACCATTCTTTTGTCCAGTATTTATTTCATGGGACCTAAAGCAGTGATGTGCATGTCCTGATGTTAATGAAGTAAGAGTTAAATGAATGAACGAAAGGAAGCAGAGAGGGCGTGGGAGGAGAGAAAGAGAAGTACAAGCAGAGTTAAATACTGATTCCATTTCATCCTGTGACAGGAGACATAAGGACACAGAAGTTGTTCACAGCTGGACGCCATATGATTCAGGCCTCTTGGTGAAAAAGTGGAAACTCTGCTGCATTTTCTCTGCCTTTGATGTTTCTGTCACTCACTTCCCTGGAACCATTTGTTTGTGCAAAACTCTATCTGTACACAGCTAACTTTACTTTGCCTTTCTCTGGTCTCTGATAGACCAGACCAAGTAAGTAGGTAAATTCTGGATAATTGTGTGATCAGGGTAGAGGAGAGTATACGGACAGATCGACCTTTCCTTCACTTTGTTCCTGGTGCAGTCTGGTCTTATGGAGAGTTCATCTGACCTGTCTACAGCTATCTTCACAAGCAAACTAGCTACACTCTGGGATCCCAAGTCTAAGGTCGGTGTTGCTTGGCCTGCGACTAATGGACCCAAGGTGCCACATGGTCTCCTTGTGTTTTTCTTCCTCTTCATCCAGTGTTTGTGCTCTAGGGGAAAAGTTTGCTCCCAAGGGCCCCTTGGCAGGGACTGGGTCTGTCTCTCCCCTTCTCCATAGTTATCTTTTTTGTGGGGGGATACGGGGGATCGAACTCCGATCCTTGCGTTTTCGAGGCAGGTGGCAGAACCACTGAGCTAAATCCCTGGCCCTCCACAGTTATCTTCTTAAGCAGAGAGGTGGATTAAGGGGATATGAGGTCAAGTAGTCCCAGTGTCACTTGCACCCTTGGGAGCATAGGCACAAGGTTTCCTCCTGAGGCTAAAGAAGGAGCAAGGGAAAGATGCAGGGACTTTCCTTCTTTGCTCTAGGTGAGGCCATGAAAAGCTCCTCCCAGCTGCTGGGTGTTGAGGGGAAAGGGAACTTATGGAGATCTTCCTTCTACTTTTTAATAAGACAGTGAAGAATTAATTACTTTTGTAAACTTAGCTTACTAATAGGTATTCTGTTCAAAGTTAAGTTGTCAAATTGGATTATTAAACAAATGTGTAGTGAATTCTTGGATAAAAGTGTGGGGTTCCCTGAGAGCGCTTCTCTTAGGCAACTATATTAGAAGTCCAAGGAGATGCCACAGATGCAATATACATCCTTCTCGGATATGCACTGTGATGCTAAGCCAGACAGAACAGCTCGTATGATGAATTATGAAAATGAGATTAAAAGTCATCTCCACAAAGTCTGATTTTTAAAAATCAAGAATGCTTACTAAATAGTTTCTGTTTCCTGTGCTTGTTGTCTACTCAAATTTTCAGTGTGCTTTTAAAAATCACCATTCTTATTGTTGAAATTTAATTCACATATCATAAATACTCTATTTTTATGGTACAGTTTGATGGGCTTTGATGAATGTATATATCCATTTAATTCCCTTTAGGATGTAGAACTTTAAAGCCAATTTTTTTTTTTTTTTTTTTGCATTCTGATCAAAATCCCAGCTTCACTCTCGATTTCCAGTCAACATTTTCCACCATGATCCAGAGACGGAAAGCAAAGCGGATGGTGGAGATAGAAAATACTTCACTTATTTATTTTTATTTGTAATCATGGAAAAATGCACTTACTATGAAATTTCCTATCTTAACTATTTTAAAGTGTACAGTTTAGATTTGTTAAGTGTATTCACATTATTGTGTCACTCATCTCCAAGACTTTGTTATAGATGGAAACTATTCAGAATTACGTGGATTTAGGTTACCATACAGTGTTCCTTAGGCATTTTCTAAGTGCTCCCCATGAGCCAGGTTATAGAAGAGACACTTGGTATAGTAATTAAGAGTATAAAGTCTGGAACCATGTCCCTTAGGTTCATATCCCTCATCACTTAACATATGTTATCATCTTTAAGATAACCTTAATCATACAGTATGTCATTACTACGTTAAACATAAGAGTAATGCTACCAATTGAAGTTGGAAGCAATGATAGTTCTCCATGACATACACAGCAATTGAACCGATGTTTCATTGTTTTGAATAGTTTTTTCTTTTCAAGGGAATTGGGCATTTATTACAGCACCTTGCTTGGTACATGATAGTGCTTTTGCACACATCTCAGGAATATCAGATATTTCTAGGCATAGATTTTCATAGATTTCATAAAGGATTTTTGTCATTTTTGCAAGAAAATACAGAGCTGCTATTATTCTTTCAGCGATAAATACTTGCTTCTCAAGTGTAAAATTTCTGATCTGCTGCTCCATTTTTGTCTTCTTGTATGCACAATAACTCCTAATTTTTTTTGTATCTAGAATTGAATTCAGGACCTTGAACTTTCTAGGCAGGCATGGCACCACTGAGCTAAATTCCTGGCCCATGACTCCTAATTAAAAAAATTTTTTTATTAATTATATTGGTACATTTAAGGTATACAATATAATGACATTCATCACTGGAAATTTGCACTTTTACATACATAATCCATCTTGGTTCTTATTTTTTCCCCATTTCCCAGCCCTCTCTTCAACCCCTCCACCCCTCCCTATCTACAAAGACTTTGTTTCCATTTTTCTTTTTATCATATTAATTCCATTCCCTTCTTTCTTTTCCCCATCCCTCCCATTTTCCCTTCCCCCTTGCCCCTTTTCTTCCTATTTCAGATGATCTATTATACCTTTTACTCCTCATTTACACTTTCAGTTTCTCACTTTAGAGAAACTATTCCATATTTACACATGTGTGTCCTATTTATTCACTTAAGACTATTGTGTCAATGTGCATCCATTTAGCTATAAATGTCTCTAGTTTCTCATTCTTTATGGCTGAGTAATGCTCTTTTTATTAAAAAACCACATATTCTTTATCCAGTCTCCACTTGATGGGGAATTGGGTTGTTTCCAAGTTTTAGCTATCACACATTGTGCTGCTATGAACATGGGTGCTCATATATCACTGCGGTATGATTCTTTTAATTCTTTGGGGGAAGATCCCCAGCAATGGAATAGCGGGGTCAAATGGGACTTCCAGTTCTAGTTCTTTGAGGTATCTCCATACTTATTTCCATAGTGGTTGCACCAG
>NW_004624826.1:3261106-3390952 GCF_000247695.1 Heterocephalus glaber | reverse complement strand
CTCTCTAAATGTCTTGTAGAATTCAACAGTGAAGCCTTTAGGACCCAGGCTTTTCTCAGTTGGTAAGTTTTTAATTGCATTTTCAATTTCATTGATTGATATTAGGTAGTTTAGAATTTTTAGGTCATCTTTGTTCAATTTTATTAGTTCACACATACCTAGGAATCTGTCCATTTCTTCTGTATTTTCCATCTTATTGGTGTATAGGTTCTCAAAGTAGATATTGATGATTCTCTGGATTTCTTCTGTGTCCGTTGTAATTTCACCCTTTTCATTCCTAATTTCATGAATTTGTGGCATTTCTTTCCTTTTTTTGATAAGGTTGGCTAAGGGTTTGTAATTTTCTTTATTCTTTCGAAGAACCAACTCTTGGCTTCATTGATATTTTTTTTTGTATTCTTTTCTTAGTCTCCATTGAATTGATTTAAGCCTGGATGTTTATAATTTCTTCCTTGTATGAGCTTTGGGGTTGTCCTGCTCTTCTTTTTCTAGAAGCTTGAGGTTCAGTATCAGGTTGTGTAATTGAGCATGTTTGTATTCACTGCTATGAATTTCCCTCATAAGACTGCTTTCATTGTGTCCCATAGATTCTGATATGTTGTATTGGCATTGTCATTTAGTTGTAGCAACTATCTGATTTCTTCTTTAATTTCCTCTGTGACCCATTGGTTATTCAAAAGTGTGTTGTGCAGTTTCCATGTGTTTATGAAACTCTTTCAGTTTCTTTTGCTATTGATCTCCAATTCCATCTCACTATGGTCTGACAATATACAGGGGATAACTTCAATTCCTTTGCACTTACTTAAACATGTTCTATGAGCGAGTATGTGGTCTATTTTAGAGAACAACCCATGTGCAGCTGAAAAGAATGTGTATTCTCATTTTGTGGGGTGGAACACTCTATAAACATCTGTTAAGTTCGTTTGTTCAAGAGTTTGATTGAGTTCTAGTATTTCATTGTTTATTTTTTGTCTAGTTGATCTATCTATTTGTGAGAGTGGGATATTAAGGTCCCCCACTACAATTGTGTTAGTGTTTATATGATTTTTCATGTCTGTTAGTATTTGTTTTATATAGTTGGGCACACTATTGTTTGGTGCATATATATTAATGATTGTCATCTCTTTCTCTTAGATTGTTCCCTTTACAAGGATGTAGTGTCCTTCTTTGTCTCTCTTAATCAGTGTTGGTTTGAAATACACTTGATCTGCAAAGAGGATAGCTACTCCTGCTTTTCTTCAGTTTCCTGCCACATGGAGTACCGTTTTCCACCCTTTAACTTTCAGTCTATGAGTTTCTTTTTGAATTGTGTTTCTTGTATGCAGCATATTGTTGGATCTTGGTTCTTGACCCATTCTGCCAGTCTATTTCTTTTGAATGGTGAATTGAGACCATTAACATTGATGGTTAAAATTGATATGTATTGACTTATCCTTGTCATGACTTTTTCTTTTTGTTGGATTCTCCCCCTTTGCATGTAGTTTCTTGTAGTTCCTGATGGATTCATTCTACAGGGCTTCTTGGGGTTGTGATCCTCATTGTCTTTTCCTAGGATATTGTTTAAAATTTTTTTGAGTGCTGGTTTGGTATTTGTGAAGTTCCTAAGGTGATTTCTGTCATGAAAGTATCTTATTTCTCCATCAGTTTTGAAAGATAGTTTTGCAGAGTACATCAATCTGGGTTGGATGTTCTTTTCCTTTAGGGTTTGAAATACATTGCTGCGCACTCTTCTTGCCTTGTGGGTTTGTGTTGAGAAATCTGCTGTGATTCTGATGGGCTTTCCTTTGTATGAGATTTGTTTCTTTTCTCTAACTGCTTGTAGAATTTTGTTCTTTTGTTGGGTTTCTGGAATCTTAACTATTATGTGCCTGTGTGTAGAAATTCTTTCATCATGGCTAGTTGGAGTCCTATATACCTCACTTATCTCTATGTCAAGTTCTTTTCCCCTGCTTGGGAAGTTTTCTGCCATCACTTCTGTGAACAGTTTTTTTTGTGTGTCATCTGTACACTCTCCTGTTTCTTCCTTGACATCACTCTGATGTTATTCTTCTTTGCATTGTCTACAAACTGCTGGATTGATTTCTCATGGTCCCTTACTATTTTAAAGAAAGTTTTCTTTTCCTGGTCACTAATTGCAATCCTATTTTCTATATTTGAAATTCTATCCTTGCATTGGCTCATTCTACTGTGTAAACTTTTAATGGAATTTTTAATCTCCTGGAAATCTGTTTGCCTCTGTTTTATGGATTCCATTTGTTTTCTATGTTGGGATTCCATCATATTCCTCAGCTCCTCTAGTTTTTATCTGTGTCCAGTCTAGATTTGTTAATCATCTCTTGTACTATGGGCCTAATCTCTGCTGTTATCTGAGAAATTATTTCCCATTTCATTTTTTCCATGTCCCCTTTTGTTGCTAGTTCAGGGAACCCAGGTGGTTGAGTATCAGATTGTTTCATGTCGTTGTCCTTTTGGGTTCCCTTAGGTGATGTGGAAGTCTGGTTTTGGGACTTATTTACATGTCTTCTCATTTGAACAGATGCAGCCTGACATTGTCTTTGTTGAGGCAACTTTTTGCTCACCCAGTGGTCTTGAATTCTCAGCAAGCCACCAAGCAGCCTTTACTCTGCTGCTCACCAGTACACCAATTTCTGGGTTCAGAGTGGTGGCCTTCTACATCCCTGAGCTGACCTGTTGTCTGGGCAGGCATCTGGCTGGAGCCTGAGCACACTTGTGATGGTATTTAGGTGTACCTCTGCTGGGGCCCCTATGTACCTATTGTCTGGGAGGGTCTTTGATTGGGGGCTGTGTATCCCAGTTTCTGTTGTCTGCACAGGCTTTGGGTAGGTTCTCCTCACACTTATCAATGGTATCAGGGCGAGCCTCTGGGTATTGCTTGTGTTCCAGGCAGGTCCCTGGCTGTGGCTGATGGTATGGCAAGCCTCTGGCTGATGCTGGTGTGCCCCTGCAGCCCCTTTCTGGGTGGGCCTTTGGCTTGGGCTGCTGTGCCTGAGCCTCTGGGATTGGGGTGGAGTCCTGGCTGGGATCTGGCCCCAGCTGCACTGGTCCTGGCCACACAGCTGCTCCCTGGGATCTGCAGACACTCACTGATGGAATGGCAGACTACTGGCTGGAGCCTGAGGTCCTGTGCAGCTCCTCCCTGGGCACGCTGCTGGCCTGGGAGAGACTCCTAATTTTAATATCAAATCCTAGTAGACTTTTTAAAAAACTTTTTTTTATCTCATTCCCTGCCTCAAGTCCCTCCCCTCCCTATATACAAAAGCTTTGTTTCCATTTTTTCCTTCTATTTTCACTTTTTTTCTTGCCCCTTTCTTCCTTTCTTCCTCCTTCCTCCCTTGTTCCCCTTCCCTAGTAGACTTTTTGAAAGTATTTTTCTTTTCATAGTTCTGGAGATAGAACTCAGAGCCTCACTCATGGTATAGCCTCACCCTTTTTTGTTTTTAATTTTAAGACAAGATCTTGCCAAATTGCTCAAGCTGGCCCAAAGATGAGATCCTCCTATCTTAGCCTCTGGAGTAGCTAAGCGTTATGGTTTATATCTAGATCCCCCTCTCCTTGCCAAAGCCTCATGTGCTCATAGGCAGGGATTTGGGAAGGTAGGTGTTTGGATCATGGAAGCATCATATTCATCTGTGTATTATATTAGTCCACCTATGAATTTATGGCTAAAATGTGCTGTTAGGAGTGGGACCTGGTCAGCAAAGGTAGGTTCCTGTAGTGTGATCTACAAGAGTATATTTCCCCTCATGGCCTCCCCTGACTCTCTCTCTGCTTCCCTGCTGCCATGACATGAGCAACCTCTCCTCTATTATGGCCCTTTGCCATGCTATCTTGCCTTGGAGTGAGCTCAGTACTGACTGAAATGTGAGACAAAATAAACATTTCCTTCTTTAAATTGTGGGTGTCATGTATGTTGTCTCAGGAACAAAAGAAATAACTAAGACAGATTTTGGTACAAGACAAAGGGCAGTTTCTCAAGGACACTGCAAGCTAAGCTTGATGGAAGATGCTTGTTGGAGCTCAGAGGACTAGAATGCTAATAAAAAGGCAGATGGAAAAAGGCAGATGGTTAAATTCAGGCTCAGGAGGTTTCAGTTGGGAACAAGGACTCTGGGGTAGTTGGTCTAAGTCATATGTGTTATGCTTTGTGAGAAAATTTGTCTATAGTTTGCTCATGTCCTGAGATTTTATGGGAATTTGAGATTAAAGGCAGTAGGCTAATTCATCTTGTGGAGGATATTTCAAGGCAGCCCAGCATGCAGGCTTTGGTATGAATACTGTTGGTACTTTTAGTCAGGTTTATACAGAAAAATCAGGAACAAAATACCTATTTAAAAAGTTTTCAGTTTTGCTAGAAGGAGAGCACCCACAAAGGTGGATCAGAGGAGAGCTTGATGAACAGATTAGCATTAAAAAGAAGCCAAGTTCATTGGATCAGGACAATAAAAAAATTCCTTAAATGCATAGGAGGAATTAGCAAGGCCCCACCATTGGCAGGCTCTAAATTGCAAAAGTGAAAAATTTTGCTTTAAGAAGAGAGCCCCAGGGCAATGTGCTCTAGAATGATGGTTTCCTAGGAAATTTATTCCCCAGGATCCCATTCATAGAACTCATCTATCCAGGAACTTGGAGACCTGTGCAGCCATGAAAGAAGGGATCCCAGCTACTGTTTGAGTTGGTGGCAGACCTACATGACGCTGTTTTTATAGGGGCACAGGATGCAAGAGTTGTGGTGTCAGGGAAAATTCTGTCCAGATTTCAGAATAATCTGGGAGGCCAGGCAGATTGCCTGTGAGAAGGCAGTGTGTGAAGCTGGGAGAGTGAAGTCAAAAAGGCAATGGAGATGCTAGAAATCTGAAGATGCCAGGAATGTAAAATGTCTGAGGAAAGCCACAAGGATTGAGCAAAGTCAGCCCCAGACAGAAGCCATGAGAGTGGCACCACACGCAATGCCATAGGGATGGGGCCACCCAAGACCTTGGGAGTTCACATCTCACCACAGCCTGCCTCAGGTTCTAGACATGGAACTGTAGGGTTTCATGTTTGCTTTGCTTTGATCTGATACCTTTCAATCTCCATATTTTTGCTTTTTGAAATAGAAATGTTTAGTATCCCAAAAAGAGAACTTAGAAAGCTCCATTGGCAACTTTATAATCATGGAGAGATGTCAGATTAGTCACATTCCACCTGAAACAAAGCATCAACCACACCTAGGCATGGTGTTGCATGCCTGTGATCCTAACACTGGAAGGCTGGGGCAGGAGCTCCTCAAGGTGGAGCCAAACCTGGGCCACTTGGCAATGTAGTGAGACTCTGTCTAAACAGACTATGAAAAGGGGCTGAAGATGTAGCCCAGTGCAAAGGATCTGGGTTCATTCCCTAGTAGTGCAAAAAGAAATGCCACCACTGAGTTTTTTAAATTTAAGTTTGTGAGGGAAGATGAGAAAGAAAATTATTTTAAATAACATAAAAATCTGTTATGATCTCTATCTCTGGAGCACCATAAGTTTTAAGTTGATATTCATAATGGCCTTCTTTATTCACAAATTCTTATTTACCCTCCCCTTTGCTAGCATCTAAGCTGAACAGGATTCTTTACTTTGTAGAGTAATTATACCTGAATTTCCACAATATTTGAGTTTCTGATGCCAAGTCTTTACTTGATTGCCACAGATTTCCAATGTCTAGGGTGATGGGGAAAGGAGTACTAGGAAGTACTGAATTCCCTTTTTTAAAAAGATTTTTTAATTAGTATATGTTTGTGTGTATTTTTTTTTTTTCTTTTGGTACTGGGACAAACTCAGGACCTTGTGCTTTCCAGGCAGGCGCGGTGCCACTGAGCTATATCCCCAGCCCTTAGTATATGTTTGTGATACATAATAAATAAATGAATTGTGAGGAATTGGCAGATATACATATTGTATCTTGATCTTCTTAAATTCCCCTTCCCCGCAACCTCCCCTTTATTCCCAGGTCCCCTTCCAATTTCAGCAAAGTCCACTTCCCTGTTTTCTATCATATATCACTTAGTTTTCTTTTAAAATTATTTATATTTTGAGTTTCTTACTGATTTGGTGTAGCAGTAACCAGATTTGCCTCTGAAAATTGGGAGCAGTCACCTACCCAGGAAAGTGATTTCCCCCCTTTTCTATTCTTTACATCCAGATGTGAAGGATTCAGAATGGGCAAAGGCTAACTCAGCTTTCAGTTCATCTGAAGGATGACCTGGTTCCCTGGTGGAAGCTTTCCTCCACTGGGCACCAGAACCTCCAAACACAGATAACTCAAGTTCATAAGAAGAGGAAGGGAAGGTACTCCCAGTAGGTTATCAGATGTAAGAGTGAGGGAGACCTCTAAACTTCCTGTCCTTGACTCCTGAGCCCATGCTTCCTGATCAGGGGGAGATGACATCGGTTTAAGGCACACACCACATCCTGTAAGAAGGATGTTCTGTGTAGGATAGTATCTCTCACCTGGGATTATCACTGAAACTTCAGAACATCAGGCCACTGTATTATCAAGCCAGTTGCCTCTGAGAGTTGGGGGGATGTGATAAAACCACTGAATTAATTAGTTGTAAAATACATTCATTGTTCTTTTATAAAATATGCAAGTGGTACTGTCATGTGAGATACCACAGTGATGAATGAGGCATTTTTAAGTCTGCAGAAAATGACGCTGACAGAAACATCTCAGGTAAGAAAAGTTAAATAGTGTTTATCCCCGAGAGGACAACATGTACGGTCCAGTGCAATAAGCCTGTAAGCTGATAGGTCCCTCTGGGACATGGTGCCATATAGGGGCTCAGCATGGGCTTCTGCTGTTGGCAGATGGGTCACTTGGTCATGATCTCAGCCAAACCTGCTTTGATGGAGAAACATTATGCTGTTGAGCCTTCATCCATGTTTCCATGGCCACTTTTGTATGTGGGTCCACTGAATAAGCACTAGGATGGCTGGAGAAAGAGCTTGATTGGCATCTTCAAAGTGGATCACCTTATCCATTTGTTTATTTGAAGTATCCCCAGATGTGAGTGCCTTCTAGTGAACACCTGTTAGAATAATTTCTTCATTCTCTATTCTCAGAGCTCAGTTTATATACTCCATGTCATCAATTTTCCAATTTTGTCCTTTATAAAACCCCGATCAGCTGGCCAATCCATTAATCATTGCCCATGAATTAGCATACATATATAACTCAAGCATCTTTTCTCTCCTACAAATTGTGCAAGAGAATGTACTACAAAAAGTCTGCTCTATTACAGGATTTCTCCTTACTGTATAAAAAGCAGCATCTGCAGACTTTTGCTGCACATGGTATATATTAGACAAATACTTTTTGGTAGTCTACTAATAGGCCATAAGGAATACCACATGGGACCATAGGAGTGGGCTGAGGGAGAAGCAATGAAACACAGTGTGGGAAGGTGCTATAGTAATTTGTGCTCTGTGGAATTTACCTATGCCTTTTTAACCATTTTGGTTTCAATATTTTATGTAGTGGTTCCCTTTTATTATTTGATGCTTCTGTGTATGTTCAGTCTTTTTTTAATTCATTAAGTTTATTGGTACATTTTGATGTATGCAGTATAATGACGTTCATCATTGGGAATTTGTACCTGTACATGATGTATCTTGGTTCTTATGTTTTCCCCATTCCCCTGCCCCCCCTTCAACCCCTTCAACTTCCTAATTTACAAAGACTGCTTCTTTTTTTTCCTTTTCTCATATTTTTTCCTTTCCCTTCTTTCCTTTCCCTTCCCCTTTGGACCTTTTCTTCCAATTTCATATTATCTATTATGTCTTTTAGTCCTTATTTACACTTTCAGTTTCTCACACTAGAGAAACTATGATGAGAAATGGAAAAAAATGGAAATAAACTCTTTGTAAATAGGGAAGGGAGAAGGGGGTAAAAGGAGGGCTAGGAATGGGGAAAACATAAGAACC
This sequence comes from Heterocephalus glaber, assembly GCF_000247695.1. The sequence goes on along the minus strand of NW_004624826.1, from coordinate 3,382,988 downwards.
AAGATGCATTATGTAAAGGTACATTTCCCAATGAGAAATGTAATTATGTTGTATACCTACAATGTACCAATAAAAGAATTTAATAAAGTGCAAAAAAAAGAGAAACTATTTGGTATTTACACGTGTGTCCTATTCATTTTACTTAAGAGTATCGCCTCAACGTGCATCCATTTAGCTATAAATATCTCTAGTTTATCATTCTTTATGTTTTTAATTACACTTTCAACTATAGTTGTGAAGAAAGCATCCAGTTCATTACGGGAAGTTAAGGTCACATTGTCACTTGGTGGCCTCTCAGGTACTTCTCAGTTTCCCAGCATTGGTATAAGCTAATTTCATATGCAAAATAGATGAAGGCTGAGGGGAGCCTTACACTATGTGTGGTTTTATTAACTATAGCAAACTTATGTTATTGATTTTCTTATCTTCTTCCAGAGATTACACACTACATCTAACAAATACTTCTGATACAAATGAGTCTTTTGCATCATAGAAACCTAGGGAGAAGAGTATATTACATGTAGCTTTCACCTGTCACAGAGTTCTTTCTTGTTATGGATTTTAATCAAAACTGAAAGACTTATGGGTTACTTGGTAAATGAGACTGAATAACATATCAAGATATTTTCATCTTCGCTGTGCTTTGAGTGGTATATGAGTGGTATAAATATAATCATTAGCATGTTACTTTTTTTTCTTAAGTTCTTTTAGTGGTACATTTTAGGTATACAATTCATTTACATTTATCATTGGGTGTTTGTACCTGTACATGATGGATCTTGGTTCTTATTTTTCCCCCATTACCTGTGTGCCCTTCACCCTCTCCACCCTTCCCTTTTTACATAGACTTCATTTTCATTTTTTTCCTTTTCTTATAGTTTTTCCTTTCCTCATAGTTTTTCCTTTCCCTCTTTTCCTTTCCCCTTCCCCTCCCTTCACTCCTTCATCTTTGGACCTTTTTTCCTATTTCAAATGATCAATTATTCACTTTAATCATTTTAACCCTTATTTACACTATCAGTTTCTCACACTAGAGAAACTATTCAGTATTTACACATGTGTGTCCTATTTATTTCACTTAAGAATATGGCCTTGATATGCATCCACTTAGGTATAAATGACTAGTTTTTCATTCTTTATGGCTGAGTAGTACTCCATTTTATAAAAAACCACATCTTCTTTATCCAGCTTCCAGTTGATGGGCACTTGGGCTGCTTCCAAGCTTTACCTATTACAAACTATGGTGCTATGAACATGAGTGCACATATATCGCTGTGTTATGATTCTTTTAATTCTTTGGGGAAGATACCCAGTAGGGGAATAGCTGGGTCAAATGGGACCTCTAGCCCTAGTTCTTTGAGTTATCTCCATACTGGTTTCCACAGTGGTTGCACCAGTCTGCACTCCCACCAGGAATGGAGAAGGGTTCCTTTCTCCCCACACACCTGCCAGCATTTGTTATTGGTTGATTTCTTGACAGCAGCCATTCTTTCTGGGGTGAGGTGAAATCTCAGTGTTGTTTTCATCTGCATCTCTCGAATGACCAGTGATGTTGAACATTTTTTCATACATTTATTTTAGCATGTTACTTTTTAAAAAATTATCCCAATATGCCCAGGAAAATTACTGGATATTGAGAAACTTTCTAGTGTGGCAGGACCTTGAAATGTTGTAGGGTTTAACTCCTATACACTGGCGTACATATGGTTTAATAAGGTATCTAGTATGCTTATTATTTCATGATGACTAGCTCTAAATAGCTTATCATTAATTGACCAGTGGGATGTTCTGTGAGATATTGAAACAATTATGACCAAGCAAGAGAGTTGTTATAGCTCTGGGGAAAGACTGTAAAAGTATATTGTTGGCAGTCTCAAGTACATGCAAACTACGACTGATTTTTCTTAGTGATTGAAATGGAAAATAAAGTATTTTCCCATGTGTTATGGTATAGATCTAAAATGACTCTCAAAAGTCTCATGTTCAGAGAGAGTGGGTCACTGGGGACATGATCTGGAAGGATATATTCTTAATCTCAGCTTCTCTCTCTTTTCTCTCTCTGCTTCCTGACCACCATGATGTGAGCAGCTTTATTTCACAAAGTCCTTCCACTAGGTTGCTTCTGCCTTGGAGCCCCCGGACCATGGACTGAACAGACAATTGTGGGCCCAAACAATCCTCTTCTCCTTTAGGTTGTGTGTGTTGGGTATTATATCCCAGTGATAGGAAATCTGAATAATACAGAAAATTGTTACCAGAGAAATAAGATCATGGCTGTTACTATACCTGTGTGGTTCAGAAGCCTTTGGAATTGGTTTGCAAGGGGAATTTGGAAAGTTTTAGAGGGGCAGATTAGAGAATCCCTAGAATCTTGTGAGTGGTGCTTAATGTACAATACTGGTTAAATTTCAGAAGATCAGAATGCTGTTAAGGATATGGACAACAAAGTCGAAGGTCATGAGGTTTCAGATGAGAATGAAGACTCCACTGGCGACTGGACTAGATGCCACACGTTTCATTTTGGCAAAAAATTTGTCTACATTTTGCCCATGTTCTATGACTTTGTGTGAATTTAAAGGTGGTAAACTAACTAATCAGGTGGAAGAAATTTTAAGGCATCCCAGTGTTCAAATTGTGCCGTGAGTACTGTTGCCTGGTTTTAGTCAGATCTACAGTGAAAATCAGAAACAAAGAGCAGATGTAAAAAAAGTTTGTAGTTTCACCAGAGAGGAAGAACTTGCAAAGTTGGGACAAAGGAGAATATAGTTGCTGAAAAAGATTGACATTAAAAAGAAGTCTAGTATTTTATACAGGGACAAGAAAAAAGATGCCTTGAAGGTGTCTCAGAAGTCAGCAAGACACCGTCAATCACAGACTCAAAACTGTAAAAGTTTCTCTTGAGAAGAGAGCCTTTCCTTCATGCTTGAGAAGGACGACCTAAGGAATTGGTTCTCCAGATTTCTTTCACCATGTTCATTTATCCAGGCAGAGGCCAGTGTAGCCATGATTCAAGGGGGCCCAGATACTATTCCCACTGGCCACAGACCTTGGCATCAACCAAATGGTTCTGGTTTTTAAGGCATGTAGAATGCAAGAGTTGTCAGGTCATGGAGGTTTCCCCTCAGATTTCAGAAGTCCTGGAAGGTTTGACAGTGTGCCACTGAGAGGGCAATGTATGAAGCTGTGAGAGTGAAGCAGAGGGAGTAATATGGGCCCCATTTGAAGATGCCAGGGATTTAGAATGTCTACTAAGGAAAGGCACATGCAGTAAATAGAGTCAGCCCAACAGAGAACCTTTGCAGGCTTCAACCAGCAAGGCTGTAGAAATTAAAACTTCAATGCCCTTTGGAGATTACATTTCACCACAGCCTGCCCTGAGTGCTGGACACAGAGCTACCATATTTAATGTTTGCCCTGTTGGTTTTTGAAAAGTCTTGACTTTGTTGAGTTCTCTCTATTCTTCTATTTATTCTTCACTTTTGGAAGGGGGATGTTTACCTCATGCCATTGTGTGTTGCCAGTATTTAACTTTCTTTTTTAATTTTACAGGGACTCCCAGCTAAGAATTTTTCTTGAGTTTCAGAGGCGATTTTAGACTTGGACTTTTCAGTAATGCTAGAACTGTTAAGACATTAGAAACTCTTAAAGATGGACTAAATGCATTTTACCTACTGAGATAGACATGAATTTTAGGGGTCAGGGGCGATATGTTATGGTTAGATTTAAAATATCCTCCAAAAGTCTAATGTTTAGAAGTGGGGCCTAGTTGGAAAGGATATATCACTAAGGGTGTGACCTAGAAAAGTGTATTCTTGCCCCCAGATCTTCCCTTCTTTCTCTTTGCTTCCTTCCTGCTGTGATGTGAGCAGCTTTTCTCTGCCAGGCTCCTCTGCCATAATCCTTCTGCCTTGGAGTCAGCCAACCCTAGACTGAACCCACTGAAACTGTGAACCAATATTAACCTCTCCTTTATGTTGTGAGTATTGGGTATTGTGTCCCAGTGACAGGAAAGCTGACTAATATCCCATGACAATAGTTTTGTATCTGATATGAGGGTTAATGTTGGTAAGCTCTAGTAATTATACCTCATCTAGAGCTGCAGTTATGAATGTAGTAACATAATTAAGTTTTCAATAATGTACTGCCATTTTTACAACTCTTTTCTCTTTTACTCCAAACAAACACTTTTACCAAAGATTTGGAAATAATTTCTACCTCTGAATCTCTCAATTCTTGGATAGTGATTCTATTTTTCGAGTTTTCCTAAGGTTGGATGTTGATTTTGCCCTGTTCTCTTGGTAGAGGTGGAGGGATGTCATTTTAAAGGACTTCTACTTGTCCCTTCATAATTTAATAGCCTCACTTCATGGGAAGGGAAATAGTGTAGAGAATCTATCTTCTACTAAATATTTCTATGATATAGTCAGAGACCAATGAAAGAACCCCAGGATGAAGCCTATTCTAAGATGATCTTGGGTCAAAACTTTATTCTCTAATCTCCACTGTGCTGTGGGGTCTGGGCCAAGACTCCATCTATCATGTAATGTTTATAGACCTCCTCTTTACAAGTGGACCATAGTGACAATTCTATTCCTGGGGGCTCAGCACTAGTTTAAAGCCACTCCCTAAAACTCCAGAAAATATATTACTATCCCTTCTTTTCTGTAATCACCCTGCTAAATGGCTCAAATCCCTGTGGTGAAGGACTGGTGAATGTTTAACTGTGTATAAATGACATGACATATACTTGTTGATATGTTGCATGGTCCAAGCTCTAAGGAATCTGGCCTCTTTTTCAGTGAAGGGGCTATGAGTCTAGGAATAGTTGTAATTCTAGAAACTTGAGAAGAGTTTGGGAATGACCGTACTCATAAGTTAAGTTTCTGGACATTAGACCTAAAACATTTTCTTTTTGCATATGTCAAGAATGTTAGTAGACAATATGCCTATATTATTTCTTTGGTTTCAACTTAAAAAGAATTTTAGTACCTATTTGCAGTACATGTAGTTTATGGTCATCTAGGAGAGTGGGCATATGTACATACTCCAGCTTGTTTCTTTTTAAAAATCCCATTTTCTCCCTCCTGCCTCCTGGGATAATTTCCGTATCCTGATTTTCATTCTTGTTGGTATTATTAATCTTAGCTCATGTTATGGCATATGTTTATGTTCACTGAAGTTACTAGGTTTCTGTTCATGCCATATCTTTATTCTACTTATTTCCCCTTCCCATCCTCCTCACCTGTCCCCCTTGTCCCTTTAGACTCATTCCCTATTGCAAGAGATCCATCTCCATGTCCTCTTCTATCGATCCTTTATTATACTCTTTGTTTGTGTTTGCCTAACTCAAATAAGAGATACCATATGGTATTCAAACTTGTGTGTCTGGTTTATTTCACTCAAAACTTTATTTTCCAGGTGCATCCATTTTCCTACAAATGTCTCAAATTTGTCATTCTTTACAGCCAAGTAGTATTCTGGTACATATAGATACCTCATATTTTTTATCCAATCAGCTATTGATGGGCATACAGCTGTTTCCCAGATTTAGCTATTTCTAATTGTGCGGCTATAAACAATGTTATCACCATAGTATGATGCCTTAAATTCTTTGGGGGAAGAGGGTGTCTAAATTATTACTAGAGACCCTGTGACTAATTAATCATCATTGTACATTAAATTACCCTGATTATCATTTTGTCTTTGTGGCCTATGATAATAACTGTTTTCTTAATCTGTGTGAAGCCATCTAGATTTACTAGTGTAAGCGTCCATTATTCCCATTGAGATCAGGCCATTCAAATGTATTCATCATCCACTACCAATGTCTATACCCCACAAAGGGCACCTATGCCCCTCAAAAATGTGTTTTTTTGTTCTTTGGTGAAGGGAGAGTATCTCTTGGACCTTTGTTTGAGGGGGATGATGTATTCAGGGAACATCTGAGAAGAGTGGATACAAAGGATTCAGTCCGACATTCCCATTCACTGAGCCTTCAGACCTATTTCTGTATAGAATATTCTTAAAGTTCTAGAATTTTGATCTCATTAATTCCAGTCTATTATTTTTTTAGAGATTTTAATCAGCCAAACCATTAAGCCTCAGATGTTTGGTTAATTCATCTATAAATGAGATCAGCTTGTTTCAGTAAATGTTTATTTTTCCCAATTTGATGCTCTTAAAATCCATCCTCATACTTGCTTGCTCCTGCCTGAGGAGGTCCTGTAATTCCTCTTGTGTATCAGTTGTCTCCTCACAGAGCATGGCACTCACTGGGCCAACTCTTATTATTGGCCCAGAGACAGTGGGAAGTGGCAAAAGAAATGTCTTGAGTAGAATTTGCATCAGCTTGTGAGGCAAGTGCCCTAGGTACAGCAATTGAAGGGATTATATTCATAGAAGGGTGATTTGAGGAAGAAGCTTTATTCTCTGACAAAGGAAGTTTAGGAAGTTTGGAAATTCAAAGTACTCAGCTTTATCTCTGCCTGTTCAGATATCTATATTCCACCTCTATGGCTCCACTTCTTCCCTACAGGATGCTTAGCTTACGAGGCATGGAGGATAGCTCCTTGGCACAGCTAAGTTTGTAGTGCTGTGATAATTTGGAGCTTGGTACTCACCCTATTTGCCTTACTACCGGAAATGAAGGATTCTTCAAAGCTGTCATGGAGGCTTTTTGAGCCCATACATTGTTCTTAACTACACATTCACTGCTTTTAATTAGTTTTCCCTTGATTTTACTCTAGGGAAACACACAAAAGAATGTCAACTTGGCTCAAACAGAAGGTTTCATTCCCTTCTCTAAAACCTACTCTGTCCCTAACTCATTAAATATTATTAGTATCCACCTAGTTGTTCAAGCCAAAATCTAAGATTTCTTGGCCTCCCTCGTGCTGCATATCCAGTCCTGTGACTCCGCTTATTTCTAAAATGTGTTCTTGTCCACTCACTTCTCTGGCTCAATTGCTGTAAACTAGTATATGGCAGTACCATCTGTTGTCACTCTCCTAATTGCTCCTCTTGACACTCTCCTATCTATTCTCCAACAGAACTTTGAATAGAGTGCTATTTCTCTGGTGTTTTAAAGCTTTGCAAGGCCTTTTAATAATTTTTAGAATAAGAAGACAATCTTTTAATCACGTTAAACAGCCACACAGTCTCTCTTCCCTGCTTATTTCTCCCTTTCCTACCCACTGCTCTCTCTAGCTCACTATACTAGTGGCCTTGTAAATCTTTGGACAGGCCAGGTTCTTCCCACGTTGGACTCTTGCCCCATCTGGTCCCTCTGCTCGGAATGTTCTTTCTTTCTGATCTTTGAATAGGTGACTCCTTATCATTCAGATTTTAGCAGGAATGTCCCCTCCTTAGAGACCTTGGTATAGCACTTTTCTTTTTATTCTTTTTTGGAATATGAGAGAAAATTTCAACATTTATTTACTGTACTGCGGGGAATTGACATGTGCAGTTAGCGGCATCACCACTCCACGTCTAGGCTTCAAAGAGAGAGAATATTCATCTGCCAGGGTAGGAACGCTTATCCTGCTCTCTTCCTGTAGGGAACAGGGAAAGGGGATGTTACCAGAACCTCTGCAGTAAGTCCTAGTCTCCTGCGAGCACGGCAGCACAAGGAGAATTACAGGAAAGATAGAAAAATGAGACTGAGAAGAAGCTGAGCTTTGGGTCTGATCAGTGCTGCTCTGGGCGGCAAAGATGAAAGCCCCCAGCTTACCGCACCTTTTATTCAGTACTCAGTACATCGGGAGAAACAAATGTAACAAATGACTTGCAGAGAGTTCAGTACGTCTTGCATAAACAAGATGTAGCAATCCAAGAACAACGAGGAACTGAGTAGATACTTGTTCCTCCCAGGATGTTTTCAGCTGGTGTAATCTTGTCCTGGAGAATCACAGCATCACCGGATCACTGAGGTCTCAGTTGTGACCAGAGGCCAAAATGGAATTATGTCTCAGAATTCCATAGCTGGGCTGTAGGCAGGAAAACTAGGCTAACCAAATGATTTTACCCTAAAATTATGTAGCATTGCTCCCGACATCTTCCCGTTTCTGAGAGGGATCTCTTTTGGAATGGAACATTGTCAGTGCCTTTTATTCCCTCCTCTCTGAGGAAGCACAGGCCCTGTTCTTCCGTCTGCCTTAGGCTGCAAGGAAACGTCCCCAAGTGAAAGCCTGAGTTTTTCCTCTCCTCCCGGGAGGCAGGTCTATCTAATTCAAGGTACAATAATAGCATTCCCATGTTGTCACAAACCTCAATAGAAATTGTCATCGATTTTATTTCTAAAGAAGTGAGTTTTAGTCCCAATATGCCTCGTTTGGATGTTGCTTCAGTTGGTTCAGAATTCAGACAGAAATTTTTTTAAATGTTGCTTTACAAGCAGCTTGCCTTAAAATGACCACGAAGACTTTTGTCACAGTTTGCTAAATTTCAAAGGCACAATTTGATTTGTAACAAACATCTGGATTATTGTTATTTTTATCTGGTTTCCTTCCATGTTCTCCAATTGATGTCAGCTTAGTCAGGAAGTATAAAACCAGAAAAAAATAAATCTAGAAATTGGGTTAGGGATTTGCATGTGGCCAGCAGTGATATATTCCATTTAAGAAGCCTAGTAGTAGAGGAAAAGATTACATTTTATCCAAGAAGATCTCAGACGTGAAAACTTTTCTTGCTATTCACTGGTCTATAAGATGAGAAGGAAATATGATCTTTAACTCAGAAAAAAGGGATTGACCCCAACTAGACAGAGGTTGGCGTCCAGGGTAAGATATACGCTGGGCGTCCATGGGTTTGCTTTATTTTCATTTTGGTTTAGCCTTTGTATCACCTACCTCCTAGCATATTCCAAAATGTCTGTCCCTTAATTTACTCCTTTTTGTATTTGTTTTTGAGCTTTTTTGTATGGTATGTAGTCCTTTTCAATCTCAGACCTCAAAAAAAAATTGATAATTTTTCTTCTCTTTCAATCATTTTCATATTTTATAAAAGGACAATACACCTTTTAGTTCATTTCCCACTATCTACTTTCCATATTTCTGATTTTTTCCTTTATAGCTCTTCTCTAGATAAAAATGAAACACTTCCATATTTTATGATTTAGTGTTCTTTTAGAGAATGTCTTGCGCTCTAAAGCTAATTAAATAACTAAAAGCATAAAACATTGGTTCTTTTTATAAATCATTTTCAGAGGTAAAATATCTATAAGTATTGATAAAAGTACTCCTGTTACCTTATTCTTGAGTATATTTTATGACCTTTAAATTGTTGTTTCAGTTAATGTATTTTATCACAATTACCCCTTCATTTGAAGATTTTAATTTATTCATTTTGCAAGTATGATATCTACTCAAACTCAGCACTGACCATATAAAAACTATTTGTTTTCATTTTGCGGTATAGCATTTTTCACCCTAACTGGTTTAAAGACTGTCAGTTATTTTTTATTTTTTGCTTGTTATTTCCCTCACCTTTAAGAATATGAGCAGAAGTCTTATTTGTCTCTTTCATCAAGGCATTTCTTTTTTTTTTGGTACCGGGAATCAAACTTAGGACCTTGCATTTGTGAGGCAGGCGGCGGCACCACTGAGCTAAATCCCCACGCCCAATCAAGGCATTTCTACACCTGGAAAATGGCACATGATAATCTCAATAAATATCAAGTGCATGAATGAATGAATGAATGAATGAAGTCTTTTCTCTTTTGGTTAATGTGATGTCACTGAAGCAAAGCCAAGGAGTAAACAAATAATTAACTAAATTATTAGGGCAAATAGAAAAGTTAGAAGTAAACAGACATATGAAGTTCAATGTAATTTAGTTCTCTGAAGTATGTAGCTTATTTATGAAAAAGGAAAGTCCAAAGTAGTAATACTAGAAATGAATGACCCGAGACTGAACTTTCAAATGAAAATGCTGAGGTTTTATAATAAGCATAGAACTCGACTGAGGAAGCCAACATCTTATCTGCAGTAACCATCTAGGAACTCAGCCACAAATGTACAGAAAATCAGACCAGGAAGTCAAATTGTAACCTCTCCAGCAATTGGCCCTAGAGGGCCAGGCCTTTTATAATAAATGGATTTCCTAATTTTTACCTCCTTTTCCAATTTACAGCCCACTAGATAATGCCAAATATGTACATCTATCCAGTCACACAGGATGTCCTGATTCAGCTGGCCTGGCTATGGTTTTCCCATGCCAAACAGCCTCCAGGGTAGACCTGAAGCCTTTCCTTTCTTTCACTATAAAGATCTTCCACTCCTGTACCTACATTTTTTTTTTTTTGGTACTGGAGATCGAACTCAGAACGTTGTGCTTGCAAGGCAGGTGGTGGAACCGCTGAGCTAAATTCCCGGCTCCTGTACCTACATTTGAATCTCTGCCGAATGCATGTCGTGGTGGTCAACTCCCTTACTAGTAAACTCTTAATAAATACCCTTTGTTTGTTCTTATCTTAATGGTCTTCATTTATTTCCACAGTTGCCCCAACATACCTAATACCTACATAATTCAGGATAATGAAGGCATTCAGCAAGAATTTTCCAGATAATTATGTTGTGTGGACCAGACCTCTTGAATTTGAGATGGACTTGTGCATTTAAATGTTGTGTATGGAGCACCATGGAATGCCAGAACAGTCTAATGAGGTTGCATTGTACTGTGTGATATATATGCCCAGGAGTATTGACTTGATAGATCATTATGCAGTCACATTGCCTTCTCTCTTCACAAAAGAACAGGAAAAATGGGAAAAAGAGGGTGAGTTTGAAAATAGCATAAAGTTTCTTTTCTGTAAGAGATGTCTACCAAATTAAATATATATAATTATGTATGATTATTTATCTTTAACGGATGTTTCAGAAACAGAATTATAAGGGAAACTACCTTACTGTTGTGGTTTTCTATTTGGGTACTGTGAGCAAGAAGGAAATTGCTTTATTCAAACCATTAATGAAATGTCACTGTCAATCCACCTTTAACTGCATCATGTGCTTTTTATTCTTTGTGTTAAAAATAAAGAAATAAAGAAGAGAATATTTCCAGATACCATCTTGTTCCTGTAAAAATGAGCTGTTCTAACCCTAAGGTTTATACTGACTTCTTGCTTATTTATAAGTTTCACCATAAAAATACAGATATCTGAATTTGAGTGTGTAAGAGATCATTATGATGAAGGATTTTTTCTTGTAAATCATCACTTCCAGTAACACCTGGTAATTTTCCTGGTGATTTAGTGAAATGCATTCCTCCTCTTTTCTTTTTATTAATGCAATGAGGGGAGACTTTCTAGTTGAACTTTTCTCCCTGTAATCCTGTATTTTCTTACTTAGGCCCCCACAAATGTATGCTGATACTAGACTTTGAAAGTAAATATCCCTAAAGAATAAAAGGCCCCCATCTCCAGGAATGGTTCTAAAACCAATAATCTGGAGGAATTTGTTGTGCACTTAATAAAAATTGCCCCAGGTTTCATGGATCAACATATGCCTGGCCAAGCTGGGACATGCTGGGGTACGTTTATATGAATACATAATTCTAAAGGTGTGGTATTTCTCCTGGATGGCTCAGTGTGGGAGCAGCTACACTCCAGCCTTTTTCCTTCATCTCAGCTCCTTCAGAAACTGATAAAACTAAATAAGCTCAGAGCTAGTGGTTTTGGGGAGCAATTGTATTGCTGGGGTAAAGAGGTTGCCTGTCACCTACAGGGCACGAACTCCAAATTTTGAGACTGCCTTTTGAACACCATCATCGTTCAAAGGTAGATCTGAGTTGCTTGTTGTAAGACAGAGGATGGTACAAGAGGAGACACTGCTGGGGACAAGACAGTGTCAACTATGCCATCTTTCTGGGACATTTTCATGTGTTCCATTGCATTGGGTTGAAAAAAAAGGCACCTGAAGGAGGTGTCTTGACCTCTACATTGAGAAGAAAGGGCTATGCTCTCAGTGGACCTGGCAGTTTCTATTTTCCCAGGCACAGGGAGCTGAGTAAAAGATCTTGTGAGTGGGATGTTGGCATTCTGGCAGTGGTCTGTCTGTTACAGAATTGAGTTTTGTCTGGCAAGACTCAGTGGCTTGCTGCATTTTTCTTAAAGCACCAATAGTGGCACCAGGGCTTTGGGAATGAGCAGAGTTTGGAAATTAATCATCAGTAGGACTGAGGAAGCAGAGTCTGAGGTAAACATGTGACCGTTGGCATGTGTTAAGTACCTACCACGTGCAAGCACAGCACGAAGGCCCTGGTGTACATTATTTTTTTAGTCTCCCATACAGCTTAATGAAATAGTTATAGTTATTATCCTCCTTTTCCAGAAGATGAAATGGAGGCCCAGGAAGCTTGTGAGCTTTGCCCAAGCAGGTAATTTTGGGACACAAAAGGAAAGCAGAATTTCTCATGTCCAAGCATGTGACAGTTTCTGTATTATTTGAGAGAAAAAAACTAAGCCCTTGCTCCTTTCTTTCTCCTTTGGTCCTTACTTATTCAAACAACTTCCCCTCGCCTCCTTGTGTCCTTACTTATTCAAATAACTTTCCTTACTAACAGAAGAAATGAGAACATTTCTCAGCCTTCTGGACAGGGCTAAAATGAAACAGGATCTACACTGGGTTTGGAATAACAGCCTAGGTTTAGTAATTAGGCCATCACAAGTGGTCCAATTCTTAGATTTTGATCTCAGTTGCATATATTCTCTCAAGGTTGCATAATAAAAATGCCAGGTATGTTGTCCACCTTCTATCCCTACCTTTTTCCTATCCCCAATTCTGCTTTTCCTAATGTTTTTCTTTCCTTTGTTTTTTTTGTTTGTTTGTTTTAAGATAGGATCTTGCTGTGTAGTTCAGGCTGGTTTTGGACTTACTAACATAGGCTGGCCTCAAACTTTCTGTGACCCTCCTGCCTCAGGCTCCCCAGAGCTGGGATTAAAGGCGTGCACCCCCACACCCAGCTTCCTAATAACTTCCAACTCTGAGATCACATGGTGATTCATTTGGTTCCATTCCCATTTATTTCCTTAATGTATCATGTGCTAGCTTCTCCATGCCCACTCCCATGGCCTTTGTCCTCACAGCTCTTTATGCCCCATCCCAATTTTGGAGCAATTATCTGTAGCCATTAAATGGCTTAACAAATCTTTCTGTCAGTGGGGTACTTCATGGAAATTGAAAACTAATTAACATTTATCTCCGTAGCTAATCATATAAAATCAACTGCTTTCCTATCTCAGGTTCTAAGATAATGATTGGCCATGAATTGAGAAAAGGAGATCTTGATAGATTCTGACAGGGCACAAGCCGGGAGGAGAGGGAACACGTAGGCTTCAGCTTCATCTGCTAATGAGGAGTATGGGCCCTGCAGCAGATGAGAGCTGCTAGGAAAATGTGGCCTCCCCACTTGGGCACACTGCACTCACAGACAGAAATATTGAACACCAAAAGTGTTGATTTCAATGTTTAAAAATTATTATAAAATGCTTAAACACTTTTTTATTTATTCATCTATTCATCCATTCAGTAGACATTTATTAATCATCACTAGCATTATTTTGTTAGGAACTGGGGAGACAAAGATACATAAGACATAGTCCTTGTGTTATTTAAGTTATAAGCAATAGCAACTCAGCAGATGGGGAAAAAGAAGATGCTCAGCAGAGAAAGATTAATTGCTTGCTATATTTAAACAAAAGGAAGCAAAGAAGCTTGTCTTTTTTTTGGTTGTCTTTTGATTTGGGAAAATGTTAAGCTACATTTTCTGAGTTAGCCAGGTTTCTTTACTGCAGGACTTTTCAGAGACTGGAATATGGTCTTGTGTGCTTTTAATTTCCAAGAAGGAAGCAGAATATGTTTCTTTTCTCAGGATTATGTGGTGAAAGTCTCACATGTATATGTGAGTGTGGATGTATGATATTTACCACAAAAGTTAAAGTTTCCTAAAATACATTTTGAAGATTCTAGCCTAAAGTAAAACTTTTCATGCAAAAAACCAAAATTATGATTAGATAATGTGGTAGGCCTTGGGAAGGGCACTATTGGGGGACAGAGGCCAATGTGATGTTGGCCTGGCTATTGTGTGGCATGGGAGCATAATTTACACAGCTCTCTCTAGGCACAGGGTTGTCACAGGCCCATCAGTACCTCTAAGCAAGTTTGAAACAGGCACCACTTCCACTGGGCAGATTCAGTTCCTGTTCTGGGTACATACCCAAAAAGTGCACTCGAGCAATATACAAATGAGCACTGATGGATGTGGCATCCTGGTCTGGAACATCCTGCTGACCCTAAGGAAATTTCTCAATGCCATAGTTCAATCTTCCAAAGTAGATCAACCAATCACATTAGAATCAACCAGGAAGTTGATGAAAGTACAGATTTCAGGTCCACCTGTAGATCTACTGGAGTGGAGACACCAAGAGTATCCTATAAGTTTGTCTTTCTTACAAGCCTTCCAGGCTGTGCTGATGGACAGCCGTTTCAGAGAATATATGAAAAGAAATTCTTGATCACATTTAAGTATCAGGGGAGATATCAAGTTTGAACAGAAGCCAAGGGTTATCTGTTTTTCCTGAATTATAAGTGGTAGATGGAATGTCTGAATGAAAAATAAACAATACCACAAAGATGAAAAGTTTTCTAAAATTAATTGTATTAAGTTTAGTAATTAATTGCCCACTTGTATATTTTCTACTAGAATTTAGTTTATCTCACTGAAATACCTTTATTCCTAATAAATCTTCAAGTCAGTATTAGTGGAGTCTACCATGTTTCTGAGCGCCAAGGGCTGTACTCAGACACAAATACCCTAAATGGAGTTAGTCCAGTAGGGTGTGATGAAACAAACACCCTGTAGAAAAGTAACATAAATAACAGCTTAAAAGAGCTACTTGCCCTTATCTAGTCAAAGGCAAATTTGTTAACATTCAACATTTATTAATGCTAAATCTATCCAATTTTGATAATAATCTTAACAAGGGGTCTATAGTTAGCACTTGATAAATGTAAGCTTTAGGGGATGAGAATTAGCATCTCACTTATTTATTCACCTTCCAGAACTTAGCACTAGGTGAACAAACACATTCTGATTTTCTGTGATTTGATGCATAATGGCTGATCCATAAGTTATTTGTGGAATTAATAAACATTTTACTGTCAAAGTATTTTCCAAAACTTTCCCCCAGTATTTTAAATGGGTTGATGTAAAGCCCCAGCCACAGGCATTGTAAGGTCAGTTTTGGACAATGTTTAAAAAGTTACAATAAATGCAAACCATAACAGAAATAAGAAATCCAGGGTGACTTGAGCAGAAAGTGTGGTGGGGCCTCAGAAGATATGGGGGGAGAAGCTAGAACACTCCCAGGTGCTGTGGTTTTTGTCTTCCTCTCTCTTTCTCTCCTTTCTTCCCTCCCCTCTGCTGCCCTCTCTTTTCTTCTCCTCCTCTTTCTGCCCTCGCCCCTCCCTCCCTCTTTCTCTCTCCTTCTCTTTCCTCTCCCTCTCTCCTCTGTCTCCCCTGACAGCTTTATGCTTTATGTGCTGTTGTGGCTTGGCTCTGGAATGTCCCCCCCCCGCCCCCCCGGACTCTGTGTGCTCAGAGGCAGGGCTTTTGGAGGTGGTTGGATCTGGGGCACTGTTCTCATTGGTGGATTCATCCACTGGCGAGTTCAGGGCTGAGTGCGCTGTTGGGAGGTGGAGCCTGGTCAGAATAGGTGGGTCCTGGTGGGCTGACCCGGAAGGCTATGTTCCTGTCTCTGGCTGCTGTCTTTGCTCTCTGCTTCCTGCCCACCATAGTGTGAGCAGCTTTCCTCTCCTCAGCCCCTTCCGTCATGACATTCTGCATTTGAGCCAGCCAACTTTAGACTGGAACTTTTGAAACTGTGAGCTAAAATAAATCTCTGCTCCCTTAAATTGTGGGTGTTGGGCCTTATGTCTCAATGACAGGAAAGTGACTAAGACATGTGTCTTGCTCTTTGATGTTTTACTTCCAAGGGCTCCCAACTTTGTATATCCTTAATTCAACTGGATACACCAGGATGAAACAACCAGGCTCTCACTCCTAACTCCAAATATTCAGAGAGAGAATCTGATCGGCTCACTTTGACTCAGGCTTTCACTTATGGCTAAATAATTCATAGCTGAAGGTGAGGAATACTGGGCATGTGGTACAGGCATGATCAACTGGACCCACACCTGTTGGATATACTATATTCTTAAAGAAGAAGCACATGAGCTTGGAGGATCCTTGCAAATCCATTTACTCCAATATCCCTCTGCAGTATCTCCTGTAATTTGTACCTCCTGCCACCCTACTCCATCGTTAGGGAATCTTTGTGCCTTATCCTTGTAGGGGACTTTGTCATACACAAAAGTAGTATCAATTAAATTTTAGAAAATGGGACATGATATTTGGATTCTGCAGCAAGAGAATCATTTAAAGGGAGCTTGTAGTAGATACTTTTAAATTGAAAAACAACATTGATTTATATGTCCTCTTAGTGAATATTTTAGCTTATTTTAAAGCAAGAACTCTGATAATGTATCCATACCATTCCTTTTTATGTACCTGCTTTTCCTTACATAACCAGACACAGAATTTAAATGGAGCAACTTACAGAAAATACACTTGCAGTGGCTACGGTTTCCACTTAGCAGAGCACAGTTGTACAGACTCATGCAGTTAGGAGGAACCTAACAGATCATGGAATTCCAAGTGCTTCACTTATACATAAGAAATATGAAGCTCAGAATATAGAAGTCTTTTGCCAAAAATCACACAGATAGTTAGAGGGTCTAATGTAGGAGACATATTTTTTTGGTATGTATTTTTATTTCTTCTAAGTTATTTTTCTGTTACCAATGGAGTGTCTTGTAATAAAAGTATTAAGAGAATTTTGTGTATTTTCTCTCTTTCTTTTTTTTTCTTTCTTTCTTTCTTTCTTTCTTTCTTTCTTTCTTTCTTTCTTTCTTTCTTTCTTTCTTTCTTTCTTCCTTTCTTTCTTGTTTTTTTAACCTATTTTAATTACAGGACCTGGAGCCTGGCTTGCCTTAAGTTTTTCTTAGGAACAATGCTTGTTGACAGTAATTCTTCCAGCAGAGAGGCAGGGAGTGCCAGCATCTGGTTTAAAACATTGCTAGCACAATGGAATGAAGGCCCTGGTGAATTACACAGACCTTCGCTGTTTACACAATCTAAGGGGACCTTCAGGATGGGTTTTTTCCCTGTTTTTTTTGGTGGCTGATCAAGAAACACATTTTCTGTAGAAAGCATTTTGCTTTGGGACAATGGTTTTGAAATTTGTAGGAGACTCAAGGGCTCTTTGAAAAGTTGAAGTTCAGCATTGGATCGTCTATGAAATCCTTGACTGTTTTCATTGTTTTCTGTGCTTCTGTGTGAACGTTATTTTAACCCATCTTTTTCCTTTTTTGGTCTGCAAATTTTTCTATCCACCTCATGCTCTAGCAGAGCTTTTTTTTTGTTTGTTTTTCTTCATAGATAACGTTGAGGAAAATGGCCAGAAAGCAAATATCACAGTGGCTTAGAGGCAGAAATTTTATTACATTTTCCTTAACATGTCCCAGATGAAAAAATAACACTAAGATGCCTCAGATTTTCTTTGGCTCAAAATCCTTATCTTCCTGGAGTATAGAGGAAAGCAAAAAGGAAAATCTGGGGCTCAGGATACGATCAGAGGAATGTTTGTTTTCCAGCCCCACCTCAGTCTGGTGCAGCTGCTCCTGCACATAATTCAGTCCTTTGATTTCTCCACCCACAGGTACCAAGTGCCTATCTCTGCTACTGGTTCTCAAAGCCAGGCAGATCCTGAAATATAATAAATAATTTACCATTTTCCTTCTTTGAGTAGGACATATACTAATTTTTTTTTAATGTAAGCAATGTTTACATTAGGGATTTGTTGTCTCCTTTTAAAAATATCTTTTGCCCATCTCCTGCTATCCAATGTTTTCTTTCAGTGATGCCAAACATTTGGATGGTGAGCTGGACTTTTCGGGTTTTTTCCTCCAGATGTTTGCAATCCTGTGGACATTGTCAAAGATTTGTTTATTATTATCCAGCATGTAATCGTGCTGTGTCTGCCTGATTTTCATCTTCCAGATGAAAACTGAAAAAGTCAGTCAGTCATCCAGATGTCCCCAAATGTCTGGGTGTTTGTCACTGCCAAACAACATCTGGATGCCTGCCGTTTTTTTCAGTTCTTATTCACGTCTTTGGCATAGATGCTGTCTTGGGTTCAGTTGCTCTGGATACAGCGCAATAAACAGCCTAGTGGAGATGAGTAGATGCATTCATAAGGTTCTTGTGGTTAAAATTCCTGGTCTGTGCACTTGGAAAATCATCACCATCTGAGGAAACCTCCAAGAGAAATGACACGGTGACCCCTCAGCTGTCACTATGGGAGGCCTGTCCATGTCAGAGAGTTAGGATGTTGTGTATCATCTCTGTCTTTATCTCTGTCCAAGCGGAGGGAGTCTGCAGGGCTGAGAAGATACACTCCAGAGAAAAAGAAAGACACAGCACCGATTATAGATCCAAATATAAAGCCAAAAAAAAAAAAAAAAAAAAAAGCAACAGCAACAAAAACAAGCCACCTATCACAAATATAAATGGACAGCTAAATAAATCCAAGGACAATTGTCTTCTCTTTTTTGGGGCAACTATGCAATGAGAGAGCTGAATTTGATGATCATTAAGTTCTTTTCCAGTTCTGGCATCTTATTATTCTATAAACCCTGCATACCCATTGCACAAATGAAGCAGGAATATGGAAAACAGAATAGACGGATGGTTAAGAACATGAACTTCTGAATCAGAATGACCCATTTTCTTACCCGGGTGTTGTTTCTCACCAGCCCCATAAGCCCTGAAAAGCTTCTAATGTCTTTGAACTTCACTCTCTTGGTCTCTAGGACAGTCATACTTTGGATCATTGTTGCAAGGATTAAATGAAATGACCTACTTAAGTAATGCATCTGAACCTGGTGTGCCATGAATTGGTAAAGTAGTGTATCTAGTACCTGGTGTGCCATGAATTGGTAGGGAAGCAAACTCATTATAGGGTTAAGATTCATCCCTAATTAATGGCTCTGAGTCTGGAATTCAGGAGAAAGGGCCAGCTAGAGTCACAAACTTTGGAATGGCATGGAAGAGATGGGAAGAGTGGGTAGAGAATGAAGACCAAGGAGACCCAAGCCTGAGATGCTTCAGTGTGAAAGGTAAGGTGGAAAAGGACCAGCCAATGAGACAGGGAAGAAACAGGAGGGTGTGGCGTCCAGAAAGCCAGGAGAGAAGAAGGGTGGAGTGAGTGTTTGGGCCCAGGTGGCTTGGTGACTGGTCATGTGCATCAGGGAACTGTGCTAGAGTTAAGATGACGGAGGTTGCCTGCCTTCAGGAGCAAATGTGGCAACAAAGAATCAAGATGAAAATGAGCAGTTTAAGGGAAGAAGTAGGGAAGTGGGGAAGTGACATGGGGAGAAGGACATACTTGATAAAAGTTGCGTTACCAATGTGGCAACTGATGTTTACTAAAAATACACTTCTCAGAAGGTCTCTCCATCCAGCTAGCATCATTTATTCATCAAACTTTGTTGAATGTTGGTCAAGTCCTCTCCTGGGATGCCGAGAGGGCATCTTTGCCTCTTTGCAGGGTAGAGGAAGGTGGACACTGTGGTGAGAAAAGACCATTGGGCGGGAAGGACAAGCACTGGCATTTGGAAGGGGAGCTCACAGGTACTGGTCAGAGTGTGCAGTAAAGGCAATGTCTATAGAGTGATGGGGCACAAGCCAGACTATTGTGAGGCAAAGAGTAAATCAAAAGTCAGGAAGTAGCAGGACATAGTGGTGCAGGCCTGTAATCCCCGAAAGAGGACTGAAAGTTTGAGTCCAGCCTGGACTACTTAGTGACTTAGTATGGCCCTGTCTCAAAATAAAAAATAAAACTGGGCTGGAGATATATTTCATTGGGAAGGCCCTGGGTTAAATCCTCAGTATCATAAAACAAAGGAGAAATTAATGACGAAAGAGTGTGCAGGGCTGGAGTGAGGTTCTCAAGAAGGGGAGAGAGGACTTGGATCTTGTGCACACAGAAAGGGGCAGAAAGGGTTTGACTTTAAAGGGGAGGGGGTCAGTTTTACCATTTCATGACAGTGAAGACGGAGAAGATGGGTGGACAGGTGCAGCAATGTACAGTTCCCACTTTTCTAAATGAATCTCAAGACAATGCCACCCGTGTAGGGAAGGAGGGAGTGGGAGGTTGGATGCGATGATAATCACTAAAGTAATTAGCTCAGAGAGAAAAAAAATGCCTCTGTATTTTCAATCTACTTTCTGAACTTTGTCTTTACTTATTGTTTTACCTGAAATCTGCCTGTCCTTGAAGAGCTGGTCCTCAACTCTTTCCCTTCCCCCTGCCATCACTCAGAACCCAGGCAGACATCCTGCTTGCTCCCCAATGATATTACCGGACCATTTGTCTCTTTTTTTTCTCTAAAAAATTCTCAGTTTTGCATCCTGAAAAACCATGCCCAAATTTTCCATCATGTCACTCATATGTTTTCCTGAGACTGATTCTGCTTTATTTCTTCCTCAATGAGGACCTCAGTCTTGCAGGAATTTTTTCGATCTATTAAAATTATCTCTTAACTCATTAATATCTCTTTTCGTTTCTTCTTATTTTTTGCCATTCGTTTTTTGCAAGTTGATGCACCCTCATCCTCTCTTTCTGATGTTTTGGTCTTAAGTTGCTTGAAGCCAATAGGATTCTTCAGGACCAGATGTTCCTGTCTTCTGCACATGGAAACAGGTGGTGGCTCCATGTATCTACCGAGGCAGTATGGGATGATAGTGTCAGTGTGGCTGTTGAACACGTCTGGACCCCGGGTTTGATGACCAACTACCATTTTAGAATTGTGTGCTCTATATTCTGTTCAATGGAGCTAATGGGACTAATTTCACAAGGTTGTAGAAGGATTGTGTGAAATAGTGCTAATGCTTGATAACATGTGAAACACCCAAGCCAGTACTGGCACACAGTAGGTGCTTAATAACAGCTCATTGTGATGATTCATTCGACACTGCTGAAGTCCTTATAACAAACCCATGTCCAAGAGCTTAGTGAACTGGACAAATGAAGTTACATCATGGAGCACTAAGTTTGCTTTGCGTCTCTGTGTAGCCCTTTGTTTTTCCTATATAGTTGTTTCACTGACTTCACATAAGATCCTGGTGAAGTAGGACGTGTTGCTATCAACTCATCTTCTAGAGTGAACCTTGGAGAAGATAAGCGAATTACTGTTAGAGCTAGCTAATTTAGAGTTGAGCCTTGAATCCAAGTCTTCTGATTCCCAAACCTGTGATTTTCAACACTGCCTCTCAAATCTTTGACAATGGACTGGCTGACACCTGTCCAAAGAACCCCCACCCATCAGAGGACCCTCTGTACCACTGCCTCCTAGAAAAGCAGGTATGTTTTCTTATTATTGGTCTTGAGGGCCCAAAGAGAGATTTCTCTGGCTCCTCTTAATCACAGCCAGTTTAGCCAGACACATCAAAGCTCAGCTATATAAGATGTTCTATCAGGTGTCATTGTGCTCCATGTAAGAAGAGTTTTCTGGTGAGCACATGTAAGATGCTATTTGTTCTATTATTAATGGAAGCTGAAAAGCAGCCTTATCTTGAGGCAGCATTGTCATTCAGATCATTTATGGCTTGTTTTGAGACTAAAAGTAAATTTGTGGGAAACTAAGAGAAATGAACAACTGTTTTAATGAAAACATTACCATTTTAGGGAAAACATTAAAATGGAAAGTGTATAGGTGTGGCAGGGAGAGAATGCTCGGTCTTTTAAAATTTATCTCTGTTATTTTATTAGGTCAAGGATAAAGCCAAACTATAGGCTTCAGTTTACTTGAGGTAGAAGTAGAGGAAGATATAGATCAAAAGCAAACTGCCCTACCAATTTTAATTCTTGTTGGAATAATATATAGGAATTGAGAGTGGTGAGTAAATTCTCAGTCATCTCTCCTTTCCCATGGAGGTTTACAGGGACTGGGACCAGGATCTTTAGACAGTTTCAAGTTATGGGCCTGTAAAAATTGAGCTGTGTTGACATTTTATCAAAGACATGCTCCTACATTTATTTCAAATAACTCAAAACCATTGGACTTTCTTATTCAGCTCCAATATACTCTCAGTTTTATTTACCCTTCCGAGTCCTATAAAAACCAAGAGTTTCTGAACATAGCCACTGCAGTGCCACAAAAGGCAAAGAACCCATGCTCAGCTTTGTCTAAAGGGAATACATTTACAGTAGCATCAGAAAGGTCCAAAGCTTCTCCAAGGGAGACACACATATGTAACTCCACTGGAAAAATGAAAACAGAACAAGAAGAACCTGAATCTAAAAGCTTTGTAAACCTGGACTGACTGGCTAATGTATATTCAAGTCTTTTGCATAAATGTAGAGGTGTCCATATAATGTAGTCTTCTCAATCAAAAATATGTATTGAATATGTTTTAGGCAGGTACCAACACACCATCACAAAACTTATTATTCTGTATAAATAATAAAAAAGAATGTACCCAGTTACACTCAAAAGATAAACAATCCAACAATTTTTAAAATTTTATCAAACACGGGCCAGGGATTTAGCTCAGTGGTTCTGCCGCCTGCCTCGAAAGTGCAAGGTCCCGAGTTCGATGCCTGGTACCCAAAAAGAAACAAAATATGGGCTGGGCATTTAGCTCAGTGGTTCCACTGCCTGCCTCAAAAGTGCAAGGTCCCGAGTTCGATCCCCAGTACCAAAAAAATAAAAAATTTTATCAAACATGTTCAATGTGCCCAACATTCTTACAGACACTAGAGATATAGCTTGAAACAATGCCTGTCTTTGAGAACTTAAGCAAAGACTACCAGCCAAAGAATAAATCAGAGAAATTATTATTACCTCAGATGGTAATGAGTCTATGGAGGAGGGGAGTAGAGGAGGAAGGTGGCAAAAGGGAATGGTTTCATTTTAATAGGTTGGCCAAGACAAGGCCTTTTTGAGACAGTGGTATTTGAGCCAAGATCTAACAGAGAATTATGTCTCTGTCTGTAGCTGGGCAGATATCTAAGGGAGGGGGACGCTGGCTAAGGGAGATGGAGCTTGAAGCAGATTTAGAGTGAGAGTGGATCCCCTTGCAAATGAACGGATATCAAAATGGCCTGTGTGGCTAGAGCAGAGCGAGTGCTGCAGATAAAGTCAATGGAGTGACAGAGACCCTAAGTTATACTGGAACTTATAACCTAAGTTATATTGGAACTTACATCCCCAGAGTGCTGATCAATTAGCCAGTAAACAAGAATCAAATGGGGGTCAGTATATAGCAGGCTTTAGGGACTGGGCACAGGAGTGACAAAATACTAGCCCAATAAATTTATATTCTAGATGGTAAAGGTAGATAGATATTGTAAGTTCTGTGAACAAGACAAAATAGGTCAATATGGTATGGAGTTGGGAGAAGAATAGACTGTGTTGCTGAGGGTGATTGGAGATATTCTCATTTAAATGATACTTAAGCCATAGGGAGGAGGCAGCTGTGCAAATATTTTTGGAAAAAGCATTTAAAGCAGAAAAAATAAGTAGTGCAAAGTCTTTGAGAAGGATACAGCTTTGGTATTATGCTTCATAACTAAATGTATCACAAGAGCCTCTTGTGGTCATAGGTGGAGCTTTTGGAAGATGTTTGGATGATGGGGTATTACAGCTAAATGTACTGTTAAAAGGTAGAGCCTAGTCAGAAGAGGTGGGTCATTGGGAGTGTGATGTGGTAGGTTGTATCTCCCTCCCTAGGTTTCTTATCTCTCTCTGCTTCCTGGTTACCATGACAGGAGTAGCTTTCTTCTGTCCAGGCCATCTCACCATGCTGTCAAAAAAGCAGACTAAAACCTCAAAAAATGAGCCAAAATAAACCTCTCCTCCTTTAAATTGTAGGTGTTGTTTATTGTGTCTTAGTGACTAAGTACCAAATCTGATACCAGAAGTGGTGTCACAACTGTGACTATATGGTTCAGAAGCCTTTGGAGCTAATTAGAGGGGAGCTTGGAAAGGTGTAGGGATGACAGCTGAAGAAGTAGCCTAGAATACTGTAAGAGTAGCTTGATGTGCAGTACTAGTTAGAGCTCAGAAGACCTAATACTGATTATAAAGGCAGACAGCACAGACCAGGATCCAGAGGTTTCAATTTGGAAGAAGGATTCTATTGGCAGTTGGGCTAGACACCATGTGTGTTATACTCTGGCAGGAATCTTGTCTACATTTTGCTCATTCCCTGAGACTTCAGGATACTGAGATTAAGGATGGTGGATTAACTAATCTGAAGGAGGAAACTATAAAGGAACTCAATGTTCAAGCTGTGGCATGGATACTGCTCACTGCTTTTAGCAAGATTTACACTGAAAAACAACAACAAAAAACCCATTTAAAAAGTCTTCAGCTTTGGCAGGAAGAAAAAGTCTTAAGCTGGAATAGAAGAAAGCTTGGTTCCTACAAATATTATTATTAAAAAGAAGTCAAGTAATTTGTATCAGGACAACAGGAAAGATACCTTGAAGGGATTTCAGGAAGCAGCAAGACTGCCCCTTCACAAGCTAAAGGGTGGGAAAGTGAAAGACTTTGTTTTGAGAAGACAGTTCCAGGGCTACCTAGGAAGTTGGTTTCCCAAGATTCAGTTCATTCCCAATGATGAATGTGATCATAATGTATACCTAAAATGTACCAATAAACTTAATTAATTAAAGAAAAAGATTCAGTTCATAATGTTCAGTAATCCAGGCACTCAGAGCATTGTTCAGCCATGCTATAAGGGAGCCTGGCTACTGCTCAAGTTGGTGCAGACATTGGCATAATTCACATGCTGGTTTTACAAGCATGCAGAATTCAAGAGTTGTGGGTTCAGGGAAGATTCCCCCTAGATTTCAGAAGAAATCTTGAGACACCAGGCAGTGTGCCCCTGAGAAGGCAGTATATAAAGTAATGAGGTTGAAGCCAAAAGTGAAGTGGAGACTCCAGGAAGTTGGAGAAGCCAGGAATGTAGAATGTCTGCCGAGGAAGGCTTCAGTAATGAGTGGAGCTTGCCTGAAAGAGGACAGGGGGCTGTAGCAGGCAGTGCTGTAGAGTCACATCTGTCCAAGCCAATTGGAAATCATGTCTCATCACAGCTTGCACTGGGTGCTAGGCATGAAGCTACAGGATTTGTTTGCCTTGATGGGTTTTGGTCTTGTGTTGGTCCCAATAGTTTCTCCCTTTGTGGGGAATTCTCCTTTGGAATGGGAATGTTTACCGTTGTCGATGTCTGTTGGAATTGTTTAGTTTTCTTTTGAGTTTTACAGAGTCTCACAGCTAAAATTTTGCCTTGTGTCTCAGAGAAGACTTTGGACTTGGACTTTTCAGCAATGCTTGTACTGTTAAAACTCTGGTGACTCTTACCCATGTACTAAATACATTTTGAATAAAAATAGGTGCATAAGTCTTATGGGAGCCAGGGGTGGAGTGTTGTAGTTTATCTGGATGTCCCCTGAAAGCCTTGTGTGCTTGCAAGTGGCACTTGTGAAAGGTGATTGGATTTTGGGAACACTACAAGTGGCTTGGTGTTGGGTGATGAGACCTCGTCAGAAGAGGCTGGTTCTTGAGGGTGTGACCTGAAGAGCATATGTCCCTCCTTGGCTCTTCCCTTACCTCTGTGTTTCCTAACCACCATTGGATGAGTAGCTATTCTTTATGGCAGGCCCTCTCCATGCTGCTTCTGTCCTGGAGTCACCCAGCTATGAACTGAAATAGCTAAAAAATGTGAGCCAAAGTAAACCTCTCTTCTTTATAGTTGTGAGTACTGGGTATTGTGTCTAAGCAGCAAGAAAATGACTAACACATTTGTGCATTTAAAAAACAGAAAAGGAACCAGTGTGATGGGAAGGTTTTGAGGGAGCATGCAGAAAGATGAAAAGGGAGATTAGACAGATGCTCTGTCCAGAAAGTATAGCGCACACTTTTTGGCTGTTTTTTCTTTCTTTTTGCATTGTCATGTAAGGATATGCTACACGGAGCTGCAGCTACCATTTTTTAGCCATGAGGTGAAAAGATGACAGATTAAAAAAAATGGAAGAAGAGGTTTTTAATGACATGAAGCTCTTGCGCCAATCTTTAAACCATTGATTTTATTTGCATTATTGCATATATAAAGTTCTAACTTTCTATTGGATATTTGTGATTTGTAGCCCACAGTATTTTAAATCATACAGCAAGAACATTAGACTTTATTGTTATTATAATGAGAAAGGTTTGGAAATTTTAAGAAGAATGATTATATACTTTGATTTATCATTTAAACATTTCTCTGGGTGAAGAGAGAATATAGCAGAGTTAAGCAGGGACCTGTTGCAGTGATCTACTATTAGATAGGACTGTAAAATGGAGAGGGAAGGAAACATTTAGATTTTCAGTTTTCTGTGAAGATAGTATTCACAGAACTCATAGATGGCTAGTTTTTGTGTACAGTATGTTCAGTAAGGAGTCCTAGAGTGTGCTTCCTGGATTTTTAGCTTAAAGAAATGATGAAAGATCTTTCTGTTTATTGAGATGGAAAAGAGTTGAAGAGTGGAGTGGAATTTCAATGGTTCTATTTTAATGAAGGAAAATTTGAAGTGTTTATTAAGATACTTAAATGGCAATAGACAAGTGTATATGCAATACTCAAGCTTAGAGGAGGTTTAGGCAGAGACATAAAGTTAGGAGTCCTAATTTTTTAGAAAGGCCTAGAAAAAAACACTTGGGAAGAGGACAGGTAGAGAAATGAAAGGGTACTAGACAAATCCAGAAGGAGCTTGATGTTGGAAGTATGGTGGAGGTGGAAAAGAGAGTGTAGAGCAGAAAACAACCAAAGACATCTGAGAAGGACTGGCCAGTGAGTTAAGAAGTAAGCCAGGTGTAGTTGGTATTACTAAAGCCAAGACACATGTTTAAAGAATGCCGGAAGGGTCAACCCTGCCGAGGGTGGCAAAGAGCAGTGAAGATGGAAGTTTGGCCATTTGCTTTGCAAAATCCTATGTCAGTAGTTCTTAATATTTCATGAAAAGAATTATCACATGAGGATCATATTAAAGTTATATTCTGGGATTGGGTGAAGAATACTGCATTTCTTTGCATTTCTAACAAACTGTATCATTGGACCACACTTTGAGTCTCAACAATCTAGATCATTACTGACCTTGACTTGACTAGAAGCCAAGTTTCAAGTTTACTTGACTAGAATTCAAGTAAAGGATAAAAATCACATTGAAGACACACACACACACACACACACACACACACACACATATATATATGAGAGAGAGAGGGGGAGAGAGAGAGGGAGAGAGGGGGAGAGGGAGAGTTTTGTAAGCTGAGAATCAAGAATCAAAAGCACCCCCCTCCAACAATTCCTTCTCATTCTTTCCTTGGTGCTTTAGTGTGCTTGCCTGATTTGCATCTACATGTGCCTACACAAATTCATTCTGTAGTTATGACCCATGATCTGAGTGCTGTGAATCTTGAGGGAAGATCAGGTTTGCCCTGTGCATCCCTTGGGCTAAATACTGGAGTGACCCTGACACTAGAGAGGCAAAGCTTATGACCTTTAAGCCGCCGTGAACTCTGTGTGTTCACCACACTGCTGAAGGCATCACAGAGCCATTCAGTGGACTGCCAATGACATTCCTTTCCAGAGGCCCTCTGAGTACAGTTATTTTTGTTGCAGGATATTTTATGGAAAGTGCTACACGTAAATATATGTGTAAACGATATATTGTGTATTACAATACAACTTTATGCACTTTTATAGTAAATTCTACTACTTATCTTTCCGCAGTTACAAGGGTTCTGGTGTTAAAATGCTTTATTTCAAAATCCAGTGCTACACATTTATTATTCTATGTAACCTTGAGCAAATTACTTAATTCCCCTTGATTTCAGTTTCTTCACACACTAGTGATAAAAGTACCCATTAGCCTTGTTCAGAGGATTAAATAAGCCAACATTTAGCATGTGGTAGATACCATGCCATTGTACCTACTATGTGGCTTTGAAATCTTCATAATTTTGCCTAATTTACATAACCCAATGCAAAAAGTATGAAATAGTCCAGAAATTGGACTGCTATTAACTATCAAATTTAGTTGATTTTATAAAGGTTTTGTGGCTTGATCAGAAGAGAGATGTTAAAGATGGATTAATTATCATTTTCAACCTCAAATCAACAAACATAAAAACCATGTGTAATAGTCAAAATATTGGTAAATAACAAAATTATTTCTAATATTACTTTATTTACTTTTCAAAAGTGATGTCTGTCTTTGCTTTCAGATACCCAGAATAAAGCTCTTGCCTGACCTGTCTTTCTTCATTAGAATTATAGAACTTCTTAGAGATCCACTTATCTTGCTAGTGCTACATACACATGGTATCAAAGCTCCAAAACTTGGGTAGCTTATATAAAGGCACATTTCCCATTAACACCGTAAGGGTTAGAATTTAAAGGTAAGTCTCTGGGTTATTTTGTCAATGTTGTGGGATTATGTGGGTGAAGAGATTAGCAGGAGGTGTTTTGGATCCAACAAGACAGAGTATTTTTGTGGCAGCAGCTGAGATGAAAAGGAGCAGTGGGCTCCCACGGCATCTCCCACGGAAGTCAAGACTGCAGGAAGCAGCGAATTCCAGTCTTTGGCCTGCTACCCGTGCCCGTATTTTGCCCATCCTGTAGGTTCTGTTCTAATGCCCTGCTTAAATTTTCAAGTTCTTTCCTTCCTTATTCTGCTTCATAAATGACAGCTTTTCTATGGACTGGTTGACTTCTGTCCTTCATAATTTCACGACTTTCTCTGTCCTCATGTGAATTTTGAGGGAGAATATCCTGGCTCCTGCAGACATTTTCCAAACTCAGAGGATTGAGGCTGGGCACAGCTGGCTCACTTAAACCTGTTAAAGACTAAGCTATCCAGATAAAAATCCTGGATTTTGTTCCATCTAGCACTGCTATCTGACAGGGTTCCTTTGAGTACAGGTTGATCAAAATATACCGTGAATGTTTAGATTTTTTTTTTAAAGTTTATTATAGTAAAAGACACGTTGCCATGAATCTCCTTCAAAATTCTCCCCCTTGTTTTGAATACCCCATTGTTCTTACCATTTTCTGAAGCAGTTCTTGAAGTCCTCTTTCATGAGTGTTTTTAGGAGTAATAAAAATATGGTGAACGTTGCTCCCAAATGCCATCTAAGGAAAGGTTGTAAAAGCATTACAGCGTGTTCTCAACCACCTTAATCACTGAATGTGGCACCATGTGACTTCTGGCTCTTCCATAAAGTCAAAATGATCACGAAAGGTAAACTTTTTGAATGGATTTAGAACATTGAGGCATCCAGGACAACACAACTAAAGACACTCATGAAAGAAGACCTTCAAAAATGTTTCCTAAATTGGCAAAAATGATGGGATGAGTGTGTTTGGAGACGGGAAATGTTTTGACGGGGATTAAGGAAAATGCCTTTTCTGCAATGAACTGCTTTCTTAATTTAAACATTTACCACATTTTTCAATCACATGTAGCATCCACCTTGAGGAACTTGAGGCCAGAACAGCAGATAGCTTCCATTTCACGCGGTAGTTCTAAAAGATTGGTGGCTGCAGCCTATGCTAGTCTTGCTGTCTGAAAGTGAAGACCAAAGAAAAAAGAGAAGAGTTCATTCATTAGGAATGCTGGCCACGAGCAACTCAGTGAGAGTGATGGCTTCTGCTGGCTTATTTGCCATTTTTAAATGGCTAGTGGGGACTTTTTTTCTGGGACTTGCTTTGTAGATATGCCCTTGGGATTCAAAATATTTCTTCTAATACCCAAGAGATCTGTATATCTTTTCACCTTTGGGGGATAAAACTACATTTAGAGAATTTGGAAAGTTTCAAGGAGAAGAATGATGCTAAAAGTTTCTGGTGGCTTACTTGTCCTACCCAATGAGGTTTTGTTTTAGATATGAAAAATGTCCAAAGTGGAGGGAATGAATTGCCTTGACTTTGAAGCAGAGCCTGTTGGCAGGGGTCAAATGTCCCAGCTGTTGGAAGAAGAGAGATAGGGGTCAGGAGCTTGCAGACCCCGATATTTTAGTGTCATATTGTCACAGTTAAGTGTCAGAGAAATACAAAGGCAACACCGAATAATGAGAGGGATTAATAGGAAGCCCATTAACATATTTTATAAAAATTAATAACTTTGACATTTCTCTACTGTCCTTAAGATCCCAGGTTGTGCCTGGTGTAGAAAATGTCCACAAAATCACCCAATTTCTTGCTTTGCTGGACAACTCTCGATTTCCTACCGGTGGAGAAAAAAACTCATTTGAGAACAAACCACAGTATTAAAACATGGGGTTAGGATAGTGACTTGGATCCAGGCTTTGCTTCAACAGTTTTCCAATCCAAAACATCAAGTAAATCCTAAAAACTCTAAGTCCATTTTCTTTTCTCTTGTAGCTCCAATATATTTTAAAGGTGGCTGTGACTGCATTGAGTCCAAAATGTCTTCTCAAAAACCGTTTCTAGCTAGAAGGTGAGACTTAGCCTTGCTGACACATTTACCCATGGCTTGCTCTCTTATGTACACAAATAAGCCCAAATCAACTTTAGCAATAAAATTTTCAGTGGCTCTGGTTTGCGGTGGGCTTTATGCTAAGCACCTCCCTGCCAAACACACATGCATACACTCATGTGCATACATACACAGATGGTCGCTCAGGCACACACACTCATGCTCATGTACATGTTAAAGCAGGCCCCTAATGATAGCTCATATGTATCCAGAGACAAACCCAACATCTCCTAGCTACTCTCTCTCCCCCCAGCCACTGGCATCACCTCCCTCAGGCAGTGCTGTTGTTCCCCCATCCAGGAATCCCCACAGCCACCACTAAGGAGGCCACCAGTCTCCTACACAGTGCCACCATCTCTGCCAACTGGCTCCATAGTCTCCTGCTGGCCAGTCTTGTCTTCTACTTGTCACCTCTGTGGCTTCTCTTACCTCCAACTCGACCCTGAATTCTTAAACAAATTGCAATGATGTTCTTAAAGTAACATATCGACATACTGCTTTTTGGTTAAATGGGGGCATTCATTCCCCAACCCTTTTTTATGTTACAATATGTTAGAAAGGCTCTGATGCACATTCACATAGGCCCCAAAGGCTTATCCACTGATACGGTTTAGATCTAAAATGTCTCCCAACATGCCATAGTGTATGGAAGGTGAGTGGATTATGGGGATGGTATAGCCAACTTGCTGGTAGGAGGTGGGACCTAGTTGGAGGTAGTCAGTGGGGACATGACCTGGAGGGGTGTGTTCTTATCCCTGGCTCTTCTCTTTTCTCTGCCCAGGCCCTTCTCCCATGCCATTTCTGCTTCAGAGCCATAGATTCAAAATACAAGCCAAAATAAAGCTCTCCTTTAAGTTATGGATGTTGGATATTTTGTCCCGTGACAAGACTGACTAAGACAACCACCATTTAATTAAACACATTTGATCTTTTGGCTTTTATTTATGCTACTGTCTCTGACTAGGTCCTAGATATGAGTCCATATGGCTGGGCTGAGGATGAATTAGATCAGTGGGGGCGGAATCACTTCACTCCTCCCACGACCTTTGCTTTGACATTGAGTGTGGCAGAAATTGCATTGTTCTCCAGAACTTATTAGCTCTTATTTTCCTTAACAGAACCTTCCTCTTGCTGACCCAATAACTTAGCCAGGCACCTTGCATTCAGCTGGAGACTGCATGTCATGAGCACTCCTCTAGTGAACTGTAGTAGTAATACCAAGTTTAGGCCAAAGATTTCAAGCAGGACTGAAATCTTTTTGTGGTTCTGAGGAGGTCCTAGAGAAAAATCATCCTCAGGGAAGGCAGCTGCTATGACCCAGTGTTTTAGTTAATACACAGGCCATGTGGCTGCAACCACATGACAGAGGTAGTGGCACATGATAGACAGTGGCGCTGGCCTGCTGTGGTTACCCTTGGAGGCTATAGCAGGGCTTCTCATGCTTTCTCCCTCTCTATGGGCTGGAATGCAAATGTGGTAGTGACCCTTTGACTATGCAGACAAGGGGACTTCAGCAGAGGGCAACAGGACTACTAAACTTAAGTCTTCTAGCCACCTCATTGTCCTAGACTGTTCATTCTTGGGCTTTTTCTTTCTAATTCATGCTGCTGCATTTTTAGGTTTTCTTCATTAAAGCAGCATAGCTTGGAATCCAGCTGGTCTTAGGCCTGGCTCTTTACTCCTTGGGGATGAGCTTTCTTCTAGGAGGCTTCTTAGGAAAAATGAAAATCAACTTCTAATGGACCACTTAACTAATTCATCAAATACACCCTTGTCCACACTGTAAAAACAGTAGAGGTTCAAGATGGGCTTCCTGCTCTGATTTGGGGCTATGCCTCCTCCAGTCTTGTTGAGGCAATATATTGAGCTCAAGAAAGTCTCCCATTTAAATTTGCAAATCTATTTTTTGCAAGGCTCTAAAATGTATATTTTTTGGGGGGGGTTGTATTTTTGGTACCAGGGATCGAACTCAGGACCTTGCGGTTGCAAGGCAGGTGGGGTGCCACTGAGCTAAATCCCCAGCCCTAAAATGTATATCTTTAGGAATTCTTTCATGTGCTTTCTGACCTGATGATCTTAGGAGAAAACTCTCATTTTATGGAAATTCCACATGGAGAGGACTCTGTTGCTTCTAGAACACATCTCCCTTGAAAGCATCCCAAACTATGAAATGTGCAAAAGACCCTCAATGAGCTAATAGGCCACTTTTCCAGCCCACCAGAGCTTTCCATGGTAGTCTCTGCTTTCTCAGAAAACAAACAAACAAACAAAATAAAAACAACCAACACAAGCAATGATCGATATTTTAGTAGAACTTAATAGTTGGCAAAATGCTTTTACCTTTCTTACATACATACTGTCCCATGTTTTCACAAGGTTTATAGCAAGGCGTAACTCTTTGAGGTATGTTCTGTAATCATCACGAATTTAAGGATGCCACCCAGGAGAGGGACTGAGTGACTTCCTCAAGTTGCAGAGTGTATTGCGTTGAAGAAGCATCACACCCAAATCTGATTCTGAATTCCAGGCTCCTACTAATAGGCCACATAACCTTGTTCATGTTTGTCCCTCCTCATCTTCTTCCTTATTCTTAAAAATGAGAAAGGGATTGCAGATGTATGCCTTTAAGTTATTTCGTATAGAGAAATAGATGAGAAAATGTGGTGGGTTCACCCAAGGAATACATGCAGCGGTTAAACTATGGAGCCAGAGCATGGACAGCCACGTAGCAACATTTCAACTAGGAAGTTGAGTGAAACAAATGAGCCAGTGAGTTCTATATCAAGATAGCAGCTATATAAGTTAAGCAAACATGTACAAAAGCCAGTAATATGTCTGTGCCACATTCATATTGGGGAACGTGTATGTTAAATGCAGTGGGTGGGTGTCTAGAGAAGGGAGCAGGGAGACACTGGGGACGAGAAGAGATTGAGGACATTGATAAGCGTCTGCAATAAGCTACTGAGTATGGTTTAATCTACTCATTGCAATTCAAAGTCATGAAAGGAATAAATGCATAAAATGTTTCAAGATCAAGGATGGGAGCACCTAGGTATAATAGCTGAAGCAACAGAACAAGGGAGACAGGAAGCCACTGATTGATGGCATTTTCTGGGACAAATTGCTTACTGTTTCTGGGCTAAAACATAATTTCTTAATCTGAAAGGAGAAGAATTTGGGCCAGATAAATCCCGGAGTCACATTTACTGCTAACATTTTGTATCCAATGTTCTTTATTCACGCACCATTTATTGAGTGCTTACTACAGGTCTGGCAGCGGTTTAGCTACATGGAATACAACAGAAGACAAGAGAGGACAAGAAACCCTGCCACTATTGAGTTTATATTGTAGTGAGAGGAGAGAGAAAGCAAGCACTAAACATAATACTTAGCAAGTTATGGTACATGGGAAAGGTGATAAATACTGACGGAAAGATGTCCAGGCAGGGGAAACACTAGGCATGCAGAAGAAGAATTCTAGTTTGCAATTATAAATGGGATGGTGCTCAGGAGAGGGCTGACTTTAAAAGGTGGCAATTTAAGGAAAGTTTTGAAGAAGTAGGATAGGGAGAAGAGCGTTCCAGGGAGAGCCCTCAGGCAGGATCAGGCCTGGCACGTTGGAGGAGCTTCAAAGGGGTCTGAGAATTTGGGAATTCTTCTGAGTGAGGGTTTTGAGCAGAGGGTGACATGATATGGCTTTTACTTTAAAGGGATCATTCTGACTGCTGTGTGAAACAAAGGCTTAGGGGACAGTAAGGGTGCAATGGAGACATCAGGTAGAGACAATTGAAGTACCTAGGTAAGAAATAATTTAACAATAGCAGTCTGACTGGATCATTACACATTGCACACATGTATTGGATTACCATACTGTACCCCATAAATATGCACAAAATTATGTCAATTAAAAATTTAAAAAATAAGAAAAAAAAGAAGTAGTGGCAGTGGAAATGGTAAGAAGTGGTTGAATTTTGGATATATTTTGAAGGTAAAGATAGCACGAGTTCCTGATAGATTGGCTAGAGGTGTGAGACAAGAGTCACAGATGGTTCCAATGACTTTCGTTTGTTATTTTATTTTTTTTCAGTACTGGGGATTGAATCCAGGGCCTTCGCAATGAACTATGTCCCCAGGCCTTCTTTATTTTTATTTTCAGGCCAGGTCTTCTTAAGCCTCTAAATTACCCAGGCTAAGCTCGAACTGGAGATCCTCCTGCCTCAGGATCCCAGAGTGCTGGAATCACAGGTGTGAGAAAACACACCCAGAGATGGGGCTGTTACGACTTGAGATGAGGAAGCAGTGTGTAGCTCATAGGTTTGGCTGAGGGTAGGGGCTGAGGGAACTTTGAATGTAAGTTGAGAAATCTATTATGCATTCTATGGAGATGCCAAATAGACAATTGATATATGGATTCAGAATTCAGAGAAGAGATAAAGTTTGAAGATAAAATATTTCTAAGCCTTACAGTAAGAACCCTGTAGATGCCATATACTAAAGACTTGGTATGTTTCTTATTCCTGAAAGTTTTGTATTTGGAATGTGCATGGTCATCAGTAATGTCAGGCCACCACCATGACTGCATCTCTTCTGAATTGCAGGTACTTTGTAAGGATTTTTAAGTATTTGAGAATACCAGTGTTTTGGCTTAACTTTACCTCCACTAACACCTGATCCACCCCAGATGCCTATTCAGAGTGCACTCAGCCTCAATAGGCTGAGTAAGTTTGGGAAGAATGGATTATGGTATATAGCCCAATGGCCCCTAATCTTGGCATTCCAAGGGGGAAAAAAGTCACAGTAGGGATTTGCATTTTTTTGTGGTGTTGGGGATCAAACCCAGTGTCCATTCCATGTGAGGCAAGTGCTCTACAACTGAGCAACCTAATGGCCCAGTAGGCATTAACTTACAGTCAGTTCCTCAGAGTTATAAAAAATGCTATTTATATTTCATGACTGTCAATTTTATTCTTAGTTTCCAGTATGCCTTATGCCTGATGAGCAATCTCAGTCCACTTAAAATAGACGCTGTCATTTTGAGTTTAAAGCCAGTAGACTCTAGATTTTCTCTTGTTCCTCTTTCCAAGGTGGCATTAGAAATTCTGGAGTGCATAGTCACATTAAGGTAGAGACAGGTGTATTGTACAGTGTGAGTCTGCAAGGGTCTGCAGGTGGTAGGTTGTGTGTTCTCATCCATGTGCAGAGATGTGCATTCCTGGTTGTCATTAACCTTGCTCAAGAGTAGCCAGTGATTTCTCTGTGACCACATCCAATCCTCTGTCCCTAGGGGATCCCTTCTTCAAAACTTCATTTATGCTGATTATTCCACCTCATCGCCTCTGGTTCTTCTTTTATTTCCATCTCTTGCCTCATCCTGGGGGTGGAAGGATAGAGGATTGGGTGCTCTCTTGGCTACTGCAGGGCCCAGGAGACTTTTGTGTGGCTTTCTCGGTCCCTTCCTTCTCCAACCTGCTTTGTGGCTCACTTGCTCTGCTTCTGCTTCTTGATATTTTGAAAGTGTAGGAAAACCCTGGGAGTGACTCTCTCCTCCTCTCTTCCTGTTTTGCAGAAAAATAAGCATGGTTTCTATCTTCTCCCAGTCTTCAAATGATCAAAAATATTTTACCTTTCCTAGCAATGCCCTTGTCCAGGACTTAGTCCAAGGTGAGTAGGCGATAGTGCTTGTACTAAGGGCTGACTCTCTTATATCTTTTCTCATTGGTCTTCCAACTTCCCAGTTCAGAAATGGCATTTTTCCATTTTGTTTCATGTGGGAGATGAACTAGATAATTATTTTTCTAAACCTATAATTTGTGCAAAGACTATGGCTTTATGGAATCTTAAAACCAGAAAGTCAGTTCTTTTGCTTCTGCTCTTTTTTTTTTTCTTTTGTGCTATGGCTATCCCTTCTGGATAGGGAAGAAACCATGATGTGGTTCAAAAGGATGAAGTAGGGAAGGGCAATAGAAAGAATAGTAAAGCAAATGGAGAAAAATTCACGTATCTTCCCAACATCTTCCACTCACAGTCTTTCTGCAGATCTGTGCCAGAACTCCAGTTCAACTTCCTTCATCCTCAGGCCCAAACCCAGCTCTGCTTCAGACCTGGACTTCTGAAGAGTGAGAAGCAAAGAACAAAATGCACCAGACGGTGCACCCTCTGCAGGTCACCACCAGCTTCCAGGGAATGCAAGAGGAGGACCCCTTTCAAACCTTTTATGTTTTTTTTCTTTCTTTTTTTTTCTGATACTGGAGATCAAACTCAGCACCTTGTGCTTACAAGACAGGCACAGTGCTACCGAGCTAAATCCCCAGCCCTTGTTTTAGCTTTTCTATCCGTAAGACAGGCATGTGTATCTAAAATGTGTGCACACGTGTTGGGGCGGGGGGAGATAATGAGGGTGTGGAGGAGAAGTGGTGACTAGAGACAGCCGAAACAACACCAGACTCAGAATCAAAGGACCTAAGACTCAGAATCAAAGGACCTAAGATCCAGGTCAAATCCTGCCAAAAACCTGCTGTGTGATCCCCCATCCCCATTTAATCTCTCTTTCATTTCATCCAATCTTCAGGGCAGCACTAGGAGGGGCCGGTTCTATTTCTATTTTGCATTCAAGAAAGACAAACGTTGGGAGGTTAAGGGACTTCATCAAGCTTTTGCAACTAGGGATAAATGATAGTGTCAGAGTTTGTAGCAAACCTTTCCTTTGCCAAAGCAGACAGATGAAAAAGTGTCACTATCCTGCAGGGTCTCATAGACTTTGTACTTCTGTTTTACACATGCCATGAGTCTATATTGATATAAATGCATTATATGCATGTCTAATCAAATGCACATAGTCATAGTTCATGAATTTGTTTGTTATAATCTCAGAAATGAATGAGATGCTCCCCATGGTGGACACTCAGGTGTGTCTTGTAAGTAAAAATGACTCAGTGAGTCTTGGATGGAATACTCTCTGTAGCGCTCTCAACCCCAATTCAGGGCTGTACTCCCAAGGAAAGGCACATGCTTCCAAATCTTTGTGTACTTTACAGTTCTCTGGAGAGAAATAAGAATTGTCCTCCTCTCCCTCCTCCCACCTCGAGTGTCTCTTTCCAGAGCTCACCTAGGGCAAGATAGGAATACTGCCGGGGAATACTAGCCAGCTGGGTGCTAAGAAGTAGTTGCATGTATAGGGTGGAAATGAGGGGGCTGAATAGGGCTTCCCCAGTCCTTCTCTTTGTGGCTGAATCTTTTTTCCCCCAAAGATGCTTCAGATGAATAGGAGATGTCATTTTGGATGATAGCGATTCAGGAAACACTTGGGAAAGTACTTGCAAGAAACTGTTCTTGAGAGACTTTATCTAAAAGAATTGCTGAGGAAGAGCTATTATCAAATTAAATGGTAGACCTCAGTGTATCCACTCTCCCAATAAACCACATTTATTACCTTACAAAAGTGACATTTTTCCTTGACAGTGAGGCCGTAACGTTCAAAAGAAATAATTGTCTGTAACATTGTTAGTCACTGGCATGCGAAGTCCTTCTCAGGCATTAAACCCAAATGATGCCTTTGATGATGATTGTAATCATAAAAAGAAAGATGAACTGGGTTTTGTTCTTATGGAGGGGGCCAGTGGGAGAGGAGGGGAAAAGGCATTTCTGATGGTCCTTCTATTGCAAGAACTGAGATTAGAATTTGAGTGCGAAGGCTGCATATGGAAATGCACTCTAGGCAGCCCCAGTTCACCCGGCTGAAATAGGTATTAGGAAATGCTCCTCTTTCCTGGGAGGAAGGAATGCTACTTAGCTTACCTTAGCTTGCTGTGGGGAATTAGAATGGGAAAGACATGAATGCTGCATAACATACTTTTCTGTTATCCTATTATCTCCAAGAAGAAGCCCAGAAAAAGCAAGTAACGACTACTACTTACCATTTGGGTAGCAGTTGAACTTTAGAGTGTCTTTTCACCTTAGTGGACTCATTTATATCTCCTAATAGCCATGGGAGTCAGGAATTATTGCTCACATTTTATGGATGAGGAAACTGAAGCTCGGAGGAGTCTGTTGAGTCCTATTTTATAAAATCATGGACTTATGGAATCCTAGGTTTGCAAGGCACTTCAGAAATGATCTAGACAGACTCTAGTCAAATCAACTAAATTCAACTTGTTTCCTTTGGACTCAGTAAACATTCACTTAGTAGCTGCTTGCATTTAGTGCACTTGTCAGACACTGGCAGTGAAAATAGAAACTGGTTGGTGGTTGTTTCTGTCTTTGAGGGGCAGGAGAGACAGCCTGGAAACCAAGTGACTCACACACCCTGTGACATGGGTGGTGCCCCAAACAGACATGCGTGACAGAGTCGGGACAGGAGCCACTGGTCCACCAGAAAGGAGTTGTATAATCTTCACTTTGCAAAGGTAGAGACTAAGGGTCAGGGAGCTGAAGTAGCCTGTTGTGGCAGAGCCAGAATCTCCAGCTGTGACTGGTTCAGATAAACTGTTAATTAGAAGCATCACCAAAGCATTGTGGAAAGGGGGCGTCAATGGGAATGGGGTTTATCCTGCCCTGAAAGGTGTGAGTTGGGCCCCCCCATGGGTTGCTCTTGATTTCTGAGTTAGAGAGGGAAATGACCCTTTCCTTCAGCGCCTGCTGCCTTCCCCATTCAGGGGAGGGTGTGGCCCAGTCACTCAGGCACTGAGGTAGCGCCTGCTGCCTTCCCCACTCTCTCCCCACACTCTTTGCAGCCCTCATTAGTGGCAGCTCTGCAACCCCCTCCCCGCACTGTTGCCTCAATGAGTTTAGCCAAAGCAAGGCTTTTTATCCTGGAGAGTGGACAGCAAGCAGGGTGGGGACTACTGTGGTCCAGGACAGGTTGAGAAAGATAGGATGAACAGAGAATAATGATCCTACCAGCCCCATTGCAGAATGGCCCCAGAAATGCTCCAAAGCCATGCCAATTAAATGTGGGCAATGTAATTGTCAATGTACTGGTTAAAAAATGAAAATGGCTGAACTGTAAATCAGTTTATTTAAATGCATCTTTTGATAGCAGAGTATAGGCATATCATTAGCTTGTAAATGTGTCTAATAAGCCTGTCTTCACTAATATGCCAAAAAGAGGCTAATTAACTTTTTTTCCTCCAGTTAGACAGTAGTGTGAGGATCCCTGATCACATTTCCACACTATCTTTTTAGCATCAGCAAAGCGGCACTAAAACAGCCCCTGTGACATCTATAAAAATGCTAGTTTATAATTAGGACGATCTTGGCTTGAACAATAATGTTGCAATTTGTAGTGATGGCTTCTGTTTCTCTTTAATTTTAATGTATTAGCCTACAATGCTCTGGAGATTTCTAGGCAGACTAGCCCATTTCCGTTTCCAAAATTGCTAGCATTATGTGCTTTAGGTTAAGGAAGCAGCAGCAGCTGCAATTTGGTGGATTTTTTTTTTTTCCAGGAAAAGAATACTGACAGGAAAAGCTGAGCACAACCTCACCT
This sequence comes from Heterocephalus glaber, assembly GCF_000247695.1. The sequence goes on along the minus strand of NW_004624826.1, from coordinate 3,342,840 downwards.
TTTTATTTCTTAACCCATCATCTGAATATGAAGATCATGCTTTAGAGACAATACTGATAAGAACCAGACACAGGAACCAAAACACAAAAGGATCCCAGTGGTTTCCAATGTTTTTCCAGTGCAGCGATTGTTAGCTGCTTTCCATCAGAGTCCCAAGGGCCTTTAAAAGACAGCCATAGTTTCCCCATTTTCCTCCTTTTGCCCTATAATTGTTGTGGATATTGGAACAGAATGCCAGCACCACTGTCAGAAGCATATCTTGGAGCCTGCCCTGTCTTTTTTTTTCATGCCCTGTACACAATTCCCTCATTGCCTAAAGGCAGGGTTCTTTTTTTTTTTTCCTGGTACCAGGAATCAAACTCAGGACCTCTTGCTTGCAAGGCAGGTGTGGTGCCACTGAACTAAATCCCTAGTCCCCCAGGATTCTCAACAATGGGATAGTCGCCCGTGAGTTGGCTTCAGGAAACCTGAAAATTCCTTAAAATATAATGTAAGTCTGGATAAACATCAGAATCATTGTCAAGAGATTGTACCCACACCTAAAAGTAGGTTTCACCGCTGAAGACTATGACCCTGGAGATCTGGAGTGGGATTTGGGAATCCACCTCTGTTGAATGAATAGTTGGCCATGATTTTTTCTCATTCTATAGGATGTCTCTTCACTGTGTTGATTGTTTCCTTTGCTGTTCAGAAGTTATTAGTTCCATGAAATCCCATTTGTCAATTTTTGGTTTGTTTCCTGTACTATCTGGAAAGGGTCTATCTAGAAAGCCAATGCCCGTACCACTGATTTGAAATGTTTTCTCTATGTTTCCTTTTAGTTGTTTTGGAGTTTCAGGTCTTGATCCATTTTGAGTTGATTTCTGTAGAGGGTGAGAGATAGGAGTTGGTGTTAGTCTTCTACATGTAGATGTCTAGTTTCCACAACACTGTGGAATGCCTTTGAAACTATCATAGTTTATCTGAATTTCATTTGTTCTTGAAAACTAGATGGAGCTTGACCTCCTCAGTTGAGTCTTCTCCACCTGGTCCTCTTTGTAAGATTTCCCTGAGCCGAGGGTAGATTTTCCTTAAGGACTCACAGTAGTTCTCCTAAACCTGACTGAACTTTGGAATCACCTTTGAGGGGATTACTCACAGCAAAACCTGGGTCTCAGTATTGGAGAATCTGATCAGCAGATCTTGTGAGTGGTTTAGGAATCTGTATTTTTAAAGTCTTTCCAGATAACCAGCCTGATATAAAATCCAGTGTCTAGTCATTGTTTGTATGACCCTTTTGGTATGGACAGCCATGTTTGTGAGAAGAAAGAAATGCATCTCATAGAGTAGAAGAGTCACAAAAAAAATGTATTTAGGATGTAAGGTAGAAAGGATGTTGGATGGGCACCATAGAAACATCTGGATAAGACAATTGATACATACTAGTTGAGGGAGAGGTAGTGTGAACAACACCCAGCAACTTCTCTACAGCTGAAAAATGATTTCAGGTATCAAGAAAGAATAAGACAATGATCTGATCATTATCTACAAAATGAGTAGCGTTGGTGGGTGGGTTAATTAAACAAAGTAAATAAAGTGTTTAAAGCCTATAGCATAATGTCCAGAATATGAAGATGCAGTAAATACAATATGAAATATCTTTATAATCCAGATATAATTTTATAACTATAATACTTGTCTGTGGGAAAATATATAAATAATAGTAAAATCACACATGAATAAAATGAATGTCAATATTCTTGTATTGTTCATATATCAGTTTTCTTGATTTCCATTAGTTCTCTGTTCAGTTTTTTTCTTAAGATTTTACATATATATATATATATATATATATATATATATATATGTTTATCAACACCAAGATTTTATCTTACTTCAGAAAGAATGGCTATCATCAAGAACTCAAAATTGCTGGTGAGGTTGCAGGGGGAAAACGAACACTTTAACATTATTGATGGGAATATAAACTAATACAAACTAATAAAGCCACTATGGCAATCAGTATGGAAGTTTCCCAAAACAACCAAAGGTAGAAATTCCATTTCACTCAGCTATACCTCTACTTGTATCTTCCCGAAAGCATTAAAGACACTATTATACAGTAATACACATCTGTGTTTATAACAGCAAAATTCATAATACCTAAAGTTTGGAAGTGGCCTACATGTCCATCAACAGATGAATAGATTAAGAAAATGTGATATGAAGTATTAGTCAGCCATAAAGAAACAAAAATTTGAGTCATTTGTAGGAAAATAAGTGCATCTTGAGACCACAATGTTAAGTGAAATCAGACACAGAAGATTAAATATCACATAGTTGCTCTTATATATGAATAACTTAAAGAACAATATAGGGTCGGGGATTTAGCTCAGTGGTTTCCCCGCCTGCCTCACACTTGCAAGGTCCTGAGCTTGATCCCCAGTACCAATAATAATTTAAAAAAGAACAAAATAAAAGAGAAATGATAAGAAACAAGGAGGTAGACTTTGGGAAGATGGGAAGGGTATCTGGGGATAGAGAAGACAGGAAGTCCAGGAGGAGTAATGGAAGTAAAAATGATTAAGATGAGATTTTAATTCCAATAGTCAAGAAGAATATAATTATCATGTATCACAAACATGTATCAATTAAAAAGTTTTTTTTTTTTTGCAAGGGTTTAAGCTTTAATCAGTTGGAAATCAAATTTACACTCTTGGTCACTTTGTTGTATTGCCTTCTTTTTCTTTTTCTTTTAAAATTTTTATTTATATATTAATTGGTACATTTTAGATATACAATACATTTACATTTATCACTGGATGGCTGTACCTGAACATGATGTATCTTAGTTCTCATTTTTTCCCCATTACCTATGCACCCTTCACCCCTTCACCCTTCACCCCTTCACCCTTCCCTATTTACATAGACTTTGCTTCCATTTTTTTTTTCTTTCACATAATTTTTCCTTTCCTTTCTTCCCTTTCCCCTTCCCCTCCCGCCACCCCTCCACCTTTGGACCTTTTCCTATTTCAAATTATCAATTATTTGTTTTAATCATTTTCACACTCATCTACACTATCAGTTTCTCACACTAGAAAAACTATTCAGTATTTACACATGTGTGTCCTATTTATTTCACTTAAGAGTATCACCTCAATGTGCATCCATTTAGCAATAAATGTCTCTAATTTCTCATTTTTTATGGCTGAGTAGTACTCTATTTTATAAAAAAAACCCACATCTTCTTTATCCAGTTTCCAGTTGATGGGCATTTGGGCTGTTTCCAAACCTTAGCTATTACAAACTGTGCCGCTAGAAACATAGCTGCACATATATCGCTGTGGTATGATTCTTTTAATTCTTTGGGGAAGATACCCAGTAGGGGAATATCTGGGTCAAATGGGACCTCTAGTCCTAGTTCTTTGAGGTATCTCCATACTGATTTCCACAGTGGTTGCACCAGTCTACACTCCCACCAACAATGGAGAAGGGTTCCTCTTTCCCCACACCCCTGTCAGCATTTGTTTTTGGTTGATTTCTTGATAGCAGCCATTCTTTGTGGGGTGAGGAATAAAAAAGTTTTTAAAGTCTTTGTCTAGTAAGTCTATTGTCTATGTTTCTTCATGGGTGTTTTCTGCCAATTTATTTTCTTCCTTTGAACAAGTTATGTTTTCTTGTTTTATCATATGCCTTGTGATTTTCCCAGTCTTTGTAGACTGGCTCTGTGCTGGGATGAAAATTTAAGTTTTTTGTCAGATTTAAACTGGGCCCACGTGTGGCTTTTCCAAGTCTCCATTACACAGAGTTGCCATTTACACATCCTAATTTACTGAAGGATTTCACCCCAGTTTCTCCTTGAGGCTTTATATAATGTCTTGCCACGGCTTCTTTGGGTTCCACAGGTTCCCCTGTGGTTTACAGTTGCAGCACCAGAACTTTCTTATCTGAGTTCCAAGTTGGGTGACAAAGAGGTCTATTCTTCATAGAGCTTCCCAGACAGGTTAGAAGTTATAAATATGCTCTTTCTGATTCAAGGGAAGGAACTGGGATCTGAGTCACCCTCTTCTTCAGACCCAAACTTTGCCACTGGGGAGAAGGGAGGAGGGAAGAGCAAGTAAAAGCTCCATGAAATTCCCTACCATTTTGAATGGAGTTTTTCTTTGGTTGGCATTTGCTTGATTCCTTCAGATTTTTAATTGAGAGTTCCTAAAAGGTAATTTTAGCCAGTTCTGGTAGTTATTGTTTTTATATTTCCCTAGGGAAATGAAGGATTGGAATATCGAAGTCCACTATTTTTGTATCAGGCTTCTTTGGTCATACTTTTTAGTTGTCTATCCTCAGAGTTTTTAGTATGCTACTACTATTTATGTGAGAAGTGCTAAATCACAAACATACTATTTTAAAGAATAATGAAATTATCAAATTGTTAAAACAGGAATGGATTTCAGAAGTAATTTTCCCAAATCCTTTGTACTGGAAACCCCTGAAATGTTATTAAAAACCTTTGCAATAGACTCCATTCTCCTGCTGAGTATATGACCCAAGGCTGAGAAAAACAAAACAAAACAACTAAACTAAAAGACAAAACTAAGAGACAAAGAAACCAGGGAGCAAGGATGGCCAAAGCTAGTGCAAGCAGCAAAGGTGCTGGTCTGTCCAAGCCACTGATTTTTATTAGTAATCAATTAGGGTAAGGGCAAGGTATGTGTCTCAGAAGAGACAAAATACATGGTTATAATTAGAAAATTGTCCTTTTAGTTAAGAAAGTTTTAATTGTGGGAATGGAATTTGGGTGTGAGTTACTCTAACCTTGGCATGTAGATTTCAGCTAGACTCACTTCTATAAGAAAGCCAGTTGTGGGGTTAACTCTTTACACACTGTACTGTTTACAGCCTGCTTTGGGCATAATCAATATAGCAGTCTCCCATACCTTTGTTTTTTATGAGGAAGTGAAGTTTCCTTCTGGAAAGAGGAAGGGACTTTTCTGAAGTCACATAATCATGAGTAACAGATTAGCCCTTGAACCCATATTTTTCTCTCTTTTCTTCCTTTCACCTGAGCTACATCCCCTACATTTAAATTTTTTTTTTTCACTTTTAACAAGGTCTTGCTAATTTGATAAATTGCCTCTGTTGGGCTCAAACTTGCAACACCTTCCTGAGTAGCTGAAATTAAAGGTGTGTACTGCCATGCCCAGCTAAAATCACAGTTTTCTAACTCAGTGTCCACGTGATCAGCTTAGGTAACAGATCTCACCCTGCAGAGTGTTCAACTGGTGAGGTTTAAGCAGTCCTAGCAATGCCCTGCTCCATCACACATAGCTTTTCCTCTCTGGGCTAGGAACCATTGTTTGTGGTTTTCTATGCTAAAGCGGTACCACAGTGGCTGTTTGGATGGGAGGTGCAGCAGCTGTTTCTCTCCCCTCACAGATATTGCCTAAGTCTCAAAACACTGCAGCTACCGGGGGAGAAGGGTTAGAGTTATCCTGCACCATTGTCTAAGGACATGCTTAGTTTTATTTGGTGCCTACTGTTTCTATTATGCTCAAAGACTTTGGATCCTCAAAGAGCCTGAGTCCAGGATAGGGCAAGTTTCTTTCTACAGCTGTTCAGGTAACCTCAAAAATTAACACAAGGACATTTTATCCCCAACAACTATTTTCCTCTAAAATTATATGCTGCGTGTCCTCCTTTTTTATTCATTTTCTTAGAATCAATAGTAATAGTGAAAGTGGTGGCAGTAGTAGTAATAGTTGTCATGCTATTTAGCTATGCAAGAAAAATTTTTTAGAGGTCTTGGTTTTGTAGATGTTTGTAGACCAGTAGTCTTCAGAGAATCTTGCAAAAGCTAAGGACTCTCTCACAAGAAAAATTCACATACAAATAAACACACAATTATCTATGTGATTGTAGGGACTTTACAGACTTGCAATTCAGACCTCAGATTAAGAATCCCTGTGGACAGAAATTGTGTGTCAGTGGTGGGATTAGATTCTTTGGTATGGTGTTTGGGATAAGCTAGTTTTTCTGGTTTCTATTTGCTCATCTGTGAGGATGGGAATGGAAGCACATTCCTAGTTAGAGAAGACAAGGTGAAGAACATTGGGGAGCCCCTGGAGTGAGCAGGCAGGGAATGTACAGAGAAGAGAGGTACAACATCTGCTTGGAGAGACATGGGGGGATCCTGTGTGGAGGAAGTCAGATGACAGGAAACAGGAACTGGTTGGGGCTGGGAAGGCTGGCATAGCCCACAGGCAGGGAGTGCAGAGGCAGACAATTCTGTAGCTGCGGGTAGGAAGACCAACAGTCAGTACCAGGGAGGTTTGGGTGGAGACAGCCGGACCTGAGTCCTCAGGCTGGGAATCAGGTTCAGAGCTGCAACCTCTGCGAAAGTAGGTCAGGGAAACCATCCAAGAGGAATTGGAATGTGGGCAGGACCTGGGAGAAAGACTCCAAAAAGACATTGACATCTACCAGGCTGCAAGAGGCGCAGCTCAACACTGAAGCTGAGACAGGAGACGAAGTTGAGACAGGAGACAAATCAGCCCCTCACGGAAACCACAGAAACTGGCCACAGCAAGGCATGGGCAGTTTACAAAGAACAGTACAATTTGTGAATATAGAGATACAACCGCTAAACCTCAACATTAGCCACATAATGACAAATCAAAACAAGATACTAGTAATCTTTTCCTTATCATAATACAGTGATTTTTTTTTTTTTAAAGCTTACAAGTTACTAGTTTTGGTTGAGGACTAAGAAATAAATAGCCATTCAAAGCTGGGCATTTTGATGGGTGCAATTTCTCCTAATTTGGAAAATTATGTCAAAAACATGAAAAATTCATACCTATTTGGGTCCAGTATTTTCACCCTGAGAAAATGAAACCAAGAAATATTTAGAAGCACTCCAATAATCCCAGCACTCCAGGAGGCTGAGGCAGGAGGATCTTAAGAAATCAGCTTGGGCAACTTAGGGATTTAGTGAGACCCTGTCTCAAAGAACATTTTTGCAAAAATGCGATAGAAATTATAGCTCAGTGTGGAGGACCTGGTTGAATCTCCAGTATTACAAAAAAACAGAAGAAAGAAAAGAAATGTTTAGAATGTGAACACACTTGAACACACTTTTACATATTTAGCTGTAGTAGAAGTAGATACTGCAGAGAAATAAGGTATCTAACAATAGACAATTAGTTAATTGTGCAATATCCATATACAGTACTGGCATATAATGGACAAGTATAACTGATGTTGTTCAGTTATGTTCACTGGCATGGAAATGTGTTCATGATACATAGTTAAATAAAAAAAACCATTGAAATAGATACATTTAATGCATTCTTCACAAATAGTATGATCACAGTAAAATGGGAATTATTGATATGATATAGCCTCAGTGACGAGTGCCAAAATGTTAACAAATACTAGCCCTGGTTGGTGGATAATGAGCATTTTTTATTCTGATTTTTGTCTATTTTCCTTCAGTGCACACTGTTATCGATATAACAGAGAAAATTAAAAAGTTGCTTTTTAAATGTTTAGATCATGCACTGGATGTCTCCTTTACCAGCGGTCTAGGGAGCACTAATGTCAATGCCTCAATCTGCAAGTGAGGTTAGCGAGCTCCCTGGAGGAGGCAGTGGCAGGGGCAGGAGGTGCGTGTGGCTCCATCCCGTGCCCTTTCTACACCCTGCAAAGTCCCTGTCAGGCAGGCGGCCAGGTCTCAAATGCCTCCTGACCTCTGGCCTCATTTAGAAGAGCCTTTGTCAAGCACTTGATATTTGATAATTTCATAAATACTAACTACTGAAGGCTCCACAAAGATGGTAACAGGTAAGGTCTGTCTTAGCTGCTGCCTTGCCCCAGTACCTACAGCACAATGCTCAGCACCTCACGGAAGCTTGATAAATAGGTGAGTAGCAGGTTGAGTGTAATCCTCAAGAAATGAGGCAGAGAAAGAGAGGAAAGGAAATAAAAACCAGATTTCACATTACTTTCTATATGCCAGACTCTATTTTAAGAAAAATTTTGTGAATCTTAAAAGTGTGATAGAGTTGTGGTTAACAATACAAACTCTTAATCTCAGGATGCCTCAGTTTGAAACCTGATTCTACTTGTTAGCTGCTTGATCTTGAAAAATGAATTCACTAAAGCCTCAGTTTTCTCATAAGTAGAATGGGGGGGGTGAGGGATGGCAGTCAGTCTGCTAAGCTGGCCTCCACTAAGGCTGCTTCCCAACATCATGCCTGGGTGCTATCCCTTCTCACATTCCATCTCTGCAGGCCTGTGACCTGACCAGATAAATCAGAGGAAACTAAAAGTGATGCTTTGGGCACAAGAACTCAGGTATCAAAAGATGTGGTCAATTCTGCTTTTGTACTTCCGGGAACTCTGAGCTTCTGAGTAAGAAATCTGTCCTTCTAGAGAGACCATGTGAAGAGATCACATGGCAAGGTGAGGCCCAGGAACATACAGGGGGAGTGACCCAGCCATTCTTGAATCCCAGTGCAGCCCAGGGGACCCAGTATGACCACTCACCAGAGACCCCAAGAGAAGCAGCTCAGTCCTGGCTGAGCGCCACAGACTCAGCAAACTGTGGGAAATAAAATGGTTGCTATTTTAAAGCATCAAAATCTTTAGTGGTTCATCAAAACTCAGAGCAATAGCTTCTCCTTTATAGATAAAATACAATTTGCACATTAAACAGCTGGGGCATAATACTTGCTCAGTTAGTGTCCATTGATTAGCCTTTGTAGACAATTCTCTGAGGCAGAGATGGACCTCCCCATTTTCATGCCAAGGACCCTGCCTGCAGCAGAGGGCAGAAGGCATGGGTGGGACCAGGATTTGGGGAGCCATATCCATTTCACTCCAAAGATGAACCTTTTCTTTGCTACACAGCCATCTTTCTAGGGAAAGAGAAGTAGCAACTTGCCCCCAAAGTCTTAAGAAATCAACGGCCTATTTTTCCAAATCAAATTTCTTCTGTCATAAATAATGAAGGATATATGGGCCAAAGTTGTGTGCTCTTGGGATGGAGCTGGTTGCTGTGGAGATGGCTGCACTGTCTCAAGCTGATGATGATTTCAGCTAGGGGAATGAGCCGCAGGAGCGGATGCACCAGGAAGCAATGACGCTCTTTCTTCTAATGCAACATAATGAAGGGAGTTAAGCTGCAAATGAATGAAAATAAGGATGGAATATTTTCTAAGGATAATGGTTCCCGGCATCCCCACAGCACTGTGACGCACACCATCAGCTGGCAGAGTGAGAACAGCAGTAGGTACCATTCTGCGTTAATTACATTTAAGTGTACATCTCAAGGCAGCAGGCTCAGACAAGTCATTTTTAATAACACTTCATCCTGGGCTATTTAAGTTTTTAGTTGTCATCATCTAACTGATTTGCGTCCATTTCAATTATTTGTTTATATGTTTTCCTAGGCTAGCAGGAACAGGCAGCCAGCAACTTTCATTTCCCCTCTCCACTTATGTTCATTTGCATCAACACCTACTCTTCCCCGTGTCTCGCAATAGACCTTTTCAAAGTGGTTCACGTCCTGGCTGCTCCCTGATTATGAAAATCAGCTTTGTGATGCTGCTGAGGGGTTCCTTGGTCCTTTACAACCCAGCTCAAGTCATTGTTCATCATAATGTGTCTTTTGGGAGGAACCCCACCCAACTCTCTCCCTTTTCCATGCCCACTGCTCAATCCACTCACTGGGCACATTGATCCTTGTGCTTTTGGTCTATTTCACTTTACTTGTGTATATGTATGGTTTGCCTCATTAGGGACCTACAAGATTTTCAAAGGCAAAGACATGCTTATTATCTTCACTCTCAGAGTTTTTTTATAATGTACAACACCCCCCCCCCCACAAATCCCCTACAGTAATTGTCTTGACCAAATTCTAATTCCTCTCATCAAAATTCACCCATCATGGGTCCCAGTGTCGTAAGTCTCCTATGAGAGACCAAGGGTAATAATGAATTAGTTAATTAATGAAATGAAGAGCCAAAAACGTGTTAGTTTTCTCATAAGTGACCTTTGCCAGATAATAAAATGTTCTTAAATTAAAATGCTCATATCCTTCAAAGATGAGAACTGAGTTAATTCAGGAAATAAGAAGTGGTACATCAGCCTAGGAAGGCAGAGCAGTTTAAATCAGGAGGCTTTTCTGGACCAGACCATCTTGGGAAGTCCATTGCCCATCATGCCCTTTGAATGCCAGGTTTGTAGGAACTATGCTTTGTAGATATGATGGTGGTAAGTGTTATCATTGAGTCCTCTAGGGCCCCAAACCACCTGCCACTTAATAAAAGGCAGATGGGAGATGCTACTTAGTATCAGGAGATTTGGGAGGACTTACAGGTTGAGGCAGCAACAGCAGTAAAGGGGTGGATGCTTCTCTCCTGCACTTCAGTGTGCTTGCATTCCTCCCACCCCCACACCATCCTTCACTCTCAGAAAATGTGCCCACGCCTTGGAACATCTCTAGGCATGATGCTTTCACCACTGCAGTGTGAATCAGAGCAGACATGCTTTCCAAAGAGCCAAAGGGAATGCCATTCACCCATCACTGCAGGGACAGGCACTGGGAGCTCCAGTAGTTGACAATATGTTTGTAACAGATCACTGGGCAATTTTCCAGTCTGATACTTCCCCTCTGTCTGTGTCCTCCAAAGCACAAAGTATCAGGAAAGTTGGCAGTCTACTGTGATGAAGGCTTTGAAACACAACCCCCATCACACACCATGAGCTGGAAGGCATCCAAGCCACCGTACTCCATTGGATTCATTTGGAAGTCTCTGAGTCCCAGGTTAATTGTACAGAACAATGGCTCTGACCCATCAGCCAGAAAAGACAACTGGCAGGCTCAACAGCCTCTGTTCATTTAACTTACCCTTCTAAGTGTCAAGGTACTTAGCTGGGGATGTGCACAGGCGGGGAGCATAGGAATACATATGGCTGCTGTGTATTCACTCACAGGCAAGCGTTCAGACTAGCTACGTGCACAATATTTTGTACATGCCCATGCACACACAGAGACACACATGATACAAACTGGAGGAATCACCCCAAGGCTGACTCATAAGTCAAGTCAATTGGAATTGGCCTTCTCCATCTGCTCCCAGAGCCAGAAAGTTCAGGTCTGCAGAGGAGGCACATTCTGGCTACTGACAGTTACTTGAGCCCAAATTCCCAACACAGCCTGGCCACTTTGCCTTGAAATTCATCAAGTCCATATCCTCCCCATGAAATAGAGGGCTTTTCACACTTGCTGGACCTGTGTCTTTCTCCCACCTGACTCCTTTTATCTTACAGTTCTAGTTCCTGCCCCACGGCTTTCCCATCCCAGGGCTCCCATTGGTCACTCTGCTGTTAAGTATCTATCCGCTCTCACATCCCCTCCTGTTACTCTAGGTATAAATCCAGCTGGCAGAGTTGCCCCACATGGGCATTGTGAGAATGCCAGGTGCCCACTTAACATACACTTGAGGGCTTCCAGCTGCATTTCAACCTAGTGTAGAAGGACAGTGAGACAAGCAGGAGGAAGGAGATTGGACAGAAACTGATGTGGGTCTGAATAACAGCTATTTAGCTATGTGTCCTTGGAAAAACGTCTTTGATCCTCAGTGTGAATGAGTAATATATGCATCTACGTATGTATGCATGTAGGTAGGTACATATGTATGTATATTTGCTTTGATTTGTCCTTTGGTTTAAGGGGAAGGAAATGAGAATTTCCTAAGAAGTACCAACCTCCTGGGTATGTAGTGGCATTCAAAGCTTGAAAACAAAACCTGGATAACATCATCAGGTGGAATCTGGACACAATGGTCTTCTAGTGAAGGCCTGCTTCTGAGGGGGGAGGAGCCCAACCCATGAGTGTGTTGGGAGTGACAGGACCACTGAAGATCATTGCAGTCTTAAAAGAAAAGGAGGACCCCCACCTCAGGCCTGGTCAGGAAGGCAGAAGGTGGGGCCCTAGGCACTTCAGAGGAACCATCTAGAAACTATTTATGCAGCAGGATGAAGTATCTAGGGCTCAGAAGACACATTTCAATCCCTGAAGAGGTTTCTAATTCAAGGTAAGAAGAAGAACCAGGGCACAGAAAGTGATTGCTCTCCTTAGAAGAAGAACACAATAAGAACTTTTGACTCCCGTGAACTTGGGCTCCATGCCTGGCACAGAGAATGCTGCCCAAGGGACTAACACGATAGGATTCATTGTGCAATTACAGTATGCCAAGCATTGTTCTAAAGCCCCTACATGTATCCACTCATTTAATCCTCACAATAGTATTGTAAGGCAGAGACTTAGTATTCCCACTACATTGTTGAGGAAACGACACAAAGAAGTTATTTCTTGCACCAAGTTACACAGCTAACAAATGGCAGAACTAGAATGTTAGACCTTGACTCTGGCTCTGGAAACTTCACCAACAGCTATCATGGAAGCAAGGTGCTCCAGAAAAATGGTTTAGATTATCATTCAACGGGCCAGGACACCATCAACTGGAACTTTCTGGCAGGAACAATAGGACACTGTTTACCTTTGTGACCAAGGGACTACATTCCCCCTGAGATTCTAAAATTACTTTTGGAGACTCAAGGATAATATTTCTCCTCACCCTCAACTAGAAAGTTGGACCTTAATGGACGACCACCTCTAGCAATCAGCTCAGAGTGAGGGGAAGCAATAATCTTAAATAAGGAGTACCCAGGTAATCTTACTGTGCCGTGAACATGCCCCCAGGCAGGTTTGGTCTAGCACATGGGTCATAAACTGCTGCTGGCCTGCAATTAAAACTGATCAGACACACGTTCTCATAAAAAAAAGTTTGGAAATAAAAGTGGGACCTAATCATGCTCATTTATTTATGTGTTCTCCATGGCTGCCTTAATACTATAACATTGTAGTTCAAAAAGTTGCAACAGGAATTATTTGATATGCAAAGTCTAAAATACCTACAGTGCAATAATATAATATTAATACAATACAATATAATAATAATACATTCAATAATATGCTCTGGAAAAAAAAACTATTGGTGACTTCCAATTTAGAGAAATTCTTGTTCTTTAATATTTTATCATTTAATCTTCCCAAGCCAGGGCATTGTCTTCTATATTCCCCATTTTGCAGGTGAAAAAATTGGGGGCCCAGCAATGTTAGACAATTTATTAAAAGCTCTGTGCTGGGCCGGGGATGTAGCTTAGTGGTTTCGCCGCCTGCTGTGCAAGCTCAAGGACCCGAGTTTGATCCTCGGTACCAAAAAAAAAAAGTTCTATGCTATCAGATTTCTATGTGTCAGAATTAGGGCTCAGATCTCTTGGCTTCAAAGGGCATTTTTTTTCACTTGTTTGATAAGAGGTATCTACCACGTGGATAGACAGATTAGTAGCTTCTATTTCTTTTCCAAAATTCACAAACAGAGCCTGAGGGATGAGAAAGGTGGTATGTTATACATGCACGCATCCAAACACATCACACTGTCTTTCACTTTATGTTTCCAAAGGCTCTGGAGGGATATTGGTTGTCCCGCACTTTCCATGATATATATATATTATGAAGACTCCAGTTTTCTATTCATCTAATAATTCATGACTTTTTTCAAACCCATAGGATGGCTGAGATCACAGAGAAATCAACTAACTCAAAATCTGAGACAGTGTCTGCAGGGAGACAAGATACAGACACAGGCTCGTGTGGGGTAGGATATTTGGACACTGGGAAGAATTCTACAAGCAATAGGTGGTGAACTGGTAAACACCGAGTGCTGGCTGGTGACGCAGTGTGATGTCACTAGGGGATGAAGGAAATGGGGAAGTCTGCACTCTCCTGGACCCTGTAAGGCACTCATGGAAACGATCAGGAAAGCCCCAGGAAGCGCCCATTGTGTTGTTGTGGAGCAGACTTGAGGAAGAAGAACAGTCATGTACAAGAGCAAGAAGTTCTCCCAGATCTTTTTTTTATTATTTCCTCTACAGAACAAAAGCCTTCATCTGTGGGGGGAAGGGCAATAAGTATTTCTGAGCTTAATATCACACTTATTTCAGCTAGGAAAAAGAAACAAGGAGGAAAATTCCATGGGGAGAATCTTAACAGTCACTGCCTTAGTAGAATAACCCAGTTTCATATTGGCAGCATATGTATTGTCATCAAGTTCCCTGATATGGTGTACTGAGAGAGGCACATCATGTATACCGCATCTTTTCAGTAACGTGTAGCCTCAATCTAATCATCAGAAAACACCAGATAAGCCCAATGGAAGGATATTCTGTAAAATCCCTGACCAGTAATGTTGTGGTTTATATCTAGACATCCTCAAAAAGCCTCATAAATTCAGAGGCAGGGCCTTCTGAGGGTGCTACAGCTGGCTTGGTGTTGAGAAGTCAGTTCTGGTTGGTAGAGGTGGATCACTGAGGGTGTGACCTGGAAAGGCTCATTTCCCTCCTTGCCTCTGCCCCTCACTCTCTCTTTCCTGGCTACCACAGGTGAGCAGCTTTTCTTCCGCCATATTGCACTGCCATTTGGTTCTGCCTTGAAGCCAGCCAACTATGGACTGAAACATTATCCAAAATCAACCTCTCTTCCTTTAAGTTGTGGGTGTCAGGTATTTTTTCCTAGCAATGAAGAAACTGATGAAGACAAGTAATTTTCAAGAGTCAACATCATGAAAGAAAAGGTAAGGCTGAATATGAATACTAGGAGACATCATTGTTAAATGCAGTATGAAATCCTAGATAGGATGAAAACTGTGGCAGAGAACTGTCAAAATCCAAACACCTTCTGTGTATTAGTTAATAGTCTTGCACTGGGGTTAATTTTGTAGATTGTGTAAATGTTTATCCAAGATATTAACATTAGGGGACTCTAGGTACAGGGTGTACGTGATCTCACTCTGTAGAATGTATTTTACAATTTTGTTGGAAATCTAATGTATTTTCAATGAAAAATAATTATTTAAAGCATATGCAAAATATTTTTAAAGTAATTATTTAAAAGCATGATGGGGAGCCCTGACAGGTCAAATTAGCTCTTTTTGCATTTTAATTTGATATAATCCCATTTACTGATTCTCTGTGTTAGTTTTTGTGCCATTGGAGTTCGTTTAGAAAGTCCTTGCCTATGCGTATGTCTTCAAGTTTTAGCTATTTTATCTTCCTTTCAGATTGTTTCTGTTTTATTCTTTAGATTTTTTGACTCATTTTGATTTTAGTTTAGTACATGATGAGATCTATGGGTCTATACTCAATCTTCTGAATCAGGATATCCAATTATCCCAGCACTATTAATTAATCAATTTATTTATTTATTTAATTCATTAAGTTTATTGGTACACTTTAGGTATACAATACGGTTACATTCATCATTGGGTATTTGTACCTTTACATGATATATCTTGGTTCTTATTTTTTCCCCATTCCCTTGCCCTCTCTTCTACCCGTCCACCCCTCCTTATTTATAGAGACTTTGTTTCCATTTTTTCCTTTTCTCATATTTTTTCCTTTTTTTTCTTTCCTTTCCCCTACCCCTTTAGACCTATTCTTCCTATTTCACATTATCAATTATACATTTGATTCTTATTTACACTTTCAGTTTTTCACACTTGAAAAACTACTCGGTATTTACACATGTGTGTCCTATTTATTTCACTAAAGAGTATGGCCTCAATATGCATGCATTAGCTATAAATGTCTCTAGTTTCTCACTCTTTATGGCTGAGTAGCACTTCATTTTATTTAAAAAAAAAAACAAACCTACATCTTCTTTATCCAGTCTCCAGTTGATGGGCACTTGGGCTGTTTCCAAGTTTGAGCTATTACAAACTGCCAGCACCATTTATTAGAGAGGCCATCTTTCCTCCAGTGTATGTCTTTTGCCCTTTGTCAAAGATAAAATATCTGAATGTGCCTGGAGTTGTTTTTGCATTGTTTATTCTGTTCCCAGTACTATGCTATTTTAATCACAATACCTTTGTAGTATAACATCAAATCTGGGATTGTGATATTTCCTACTTTGCTTTTGTTAACCAGGATTACTTTTGCTCTTCTAGGTTTCTTTAAGTTCCATATTAATTTTGGGATTGTTTTCTCTAGATCTGTGAAAAATGCTGTTTGTATTTTTACTGTGATTGTATTAAATCTGTATATTAGTTTTGGAAATCTAGTCACTTTAATTATACTGGTTCTGTCTATTCGGAAAAAGGTAGCTTTCCATTTTCTGATGTCTTCCTCAATTTTCTTTTTCAGAGTAATGTTATTTTCATTGTAGAGGTCTTTCATTTCATCAGTTAGGTTAATTCCTAAGGACTTAATTTTTCTTGATGTTATTGTGTTTTTGTAGACAACATGATGTTATATAAAGAAAAATCTAAAGAATTCACAGAAAAACTACTAAAGTTGATGAAAAAATTCAGTAAAGTTGCAGAATACAAAATTAGTATATAAAAATTAGTAGCATTTCTATACACTAATAACAAATTTTCTGAAAAAGAAACCAGGAAAGCAATTCCATTTACCAAAGTTACCCCCCCAAAATCCCAGGAATAAATTTAATCAAGGAAGTGAAAGATCTCTTCAGTGAAAATTGCAAACAAATGATGAAAGAAATTGGAGAGGGCAAAAAAAATAAATAAATAAAAGGAAAGGCATCTGTGTTAATGAACTGAAAGTAATAATACTGCTAAAATGTCCATACTGCCTAAGGCAATCTATTGTATCTATGCAATACTTCTCAAAATATTTATGACATGACTCACAGAAATAGAAAAAAAATCAGAAAATCCATTATAAAAGACACCAATTAGCCGAAACAATCCTGAGCAAAAAGAATAGACCTGAAGGATTTATAAACCTGACTACAAAACATACTACAAATCTCTAGTAACAAAATAGCACATTACTAACATAAAAGCTTACGCAGAGATCTAGAAGACAGAATAGAAAACAGAGAGAGGAATCCACATATTTATAGCCAATTGATTTCCAACAAAGGTGTCAAGAACATACTTTGGAAACAGGATAATCTCCTCAGTAAATGGTGCTGGGAAAATGGGATATCCATATATGGAGGAACCAAACAAGACCCCATTGTCCCCCCATATGTAAAAATCAACTCAAATTGGACCAAAGACAAATGTATACAAACTCAAAATTGTGAAACTACTAGAAGAGAACAAGACAAATATGTTAAGACATTGGTGTGGGCAAAGAATTTTAAATAAGATCCTAAAATCACAGGCAATAAAAACAGTGATAGATAAGAAGTATTGTACCAAAGTAAGAAGTTGCTGCACAGCAAAGGAAATAATAGAGTGAAAAGATACCTTGAAGAACGGGAAGTAATATTTCCAAATGGGTCAGTCGTACAGAAGCTGACTGACAGATGTCCATGTATTAGGAACTCAAACAAATAGTTAAAAAACCACAAATAGAATAAAAACAGGTATAATTTGAATAGAGATTTCTCAAAAGAAGAAATAGAAATGGGCAACAAACATGAAAATAATTGGTATCACAAATCATCAGGAAAATTTGAATCGAAACCACAAGGAGATCATCTCAACTCAGAATGGCTATTATCAAGAGCATAAATAATAACAAATGGTGGTGAGAATGAAGCAAAAAGAGAACTTTTATATACTGCTGGTAGGAAAGTATAGCCACTTTGGAAAATAGTATGGAAAGTCCTCAAAAATCTCAGAATAGAACTACCATGTGATCCAGGAATTCCACTATTGAATATATACCCAAAGAAAAAGAAATCAGAATGACAAAAAGATGTCTGTGTCCCATGTTCTTGCAGCATTATTGACAATAGTCAAGATATAGAATCAACTGAAGTGTTTATCAACAGGTAGACAGATGATGTGGTATAGATGCATGGTGGAATATTGCCCATCCTTAAAAAGAATGAAATCCTGTCGTTTGCAGCAATGTAGATGAGAATGGCGGACTTCATGTTAAGAGAAAAAAGCTAGATATTGAAGAACAAATATCATATGTTCTCAGTCATCTGTGGAACTTAAAAGAGCCTATCTCATAGAAGCAGAAAGTCGAATAACAGTCACTAGGGGCTAAGAAAACTGGTGGGAGCGGGGTAGTGGAAGGTTAGATAGTAAGTACCAAGATGCTCTCAGGTAGGAAGAATAAGTCATAGTGTTCTGTAGTGCAGAAGAGTGACTGTAGTTTATAAAGATTTATTAGATACTTCAAAATAGCTGGAAGAAAGAAGTTTGAAGTTTCCCAATGGAAAGAAATGATAAATATCTGAGGAAATGGAGGTGCTAATGACTGATGTGATAAGTACATGTGGGCATGTATCAAATGTATCATTAATATGTACAATTATTATGTTCAATTAAAAAGAAAAAAGTATATGTGAGTGGGACTTGACACCAATTGCTTTTAGAAGTCCAGGAACAGGTTATTTGATTCTGATTGCTCTTTAAGGTGCCATGTTAGTTTTACATACTTTCACTCCCTTAACATTCTGACAATTATGTCATTATCTGTAAACTAACACATAATTTTATTACTGTAACATGTTTGAAGGAATCTTACATGATATTTTCCCAATAAGTAAAATCTGTTGTAAATTTTAGTGTTTTTCAGTACATATACTCTGTAGATTTAATTTTTTATAGTAGATCACATGAATTAATGAGTAGCTAACAAAATGTACATGCTATGAGCCTTCACAATCAGTACCTTTGCTTTTTTTATTTCTTCAACTGAAATGGCCTTGGCCCTGGTCTTCATTAGTTCTTTTCACTGTTCAAGATTCAGCTCTACTTTTATCATTTGGTATTTACAGACTATATATTTTGAGGCTATAATTTTCAACACTGGTGCATCATAGGCATTTATTTCTCAGACTGATAGTAACTTTAAACATCCAGTTTGGCCATATGAGTACCTACTTGAAGAATTTCAGCCCTTCTTTTTCAATTTCAGATTCCATTCCCTCATGCACTTTCGATAGTGATTTTAAAACATGTCTCTCTTTGTTGGATTATAAGGTTTAGGAGTAGCTTCCTCATCTTACTTCCAATGCACTTAGCACAGTGCCTTTCATGCTCAAAAGTTGAGTAAGGAAGTTGGAATTTGAACCTTCGTCTTTAATCCTGATGACTGAAGATAGCACAGTTTACATTGTGTCTTTCACATATTCTGAATCAATTCGGGTGTGTTTTATTCCAAGATCTGCAATGGCTTTGACAAGAAATGTAGTTACATCACAAGAATTCTAGATACTGATGATACTAGGTTTATTGCTAAGAGTCCCCATGTCATCAGGAATCTCTGTCTCTCTCCCCTCTACCATGCCAGTGTGTAGGATTTTGTTTTTATTGCCTAATAATTGTAAAGAGGCTCCAAGTACCACACTTACACCTAAGAACATCTTGGACGGAAATAAGGTGCAGAGAAAATCCCTGCCCCCCTAAGAGATTTCCTCTATCCAGAAGAGGCTCACATGCCTGACTCTAGACCACTCATCGGGAAAAGAAGCAGAATATCTGTGATAAGCAGTCCAGTCATGGTTGTTTCTTCCCGAGAGCTGGGATGGGGACTGACATTCCCATAGTACATTGGACTCTCGGTCATACCTGAGAAAACTTGGGCTTCTCTTAGCAGGAAGAATGGAGAGAACAAATGCTGGGAAGGCAATTAACATCTGTTGCAGAAGTTACCTTAAATTATTCTCCTTTATGTATTTATGCTATCCTTTGGATATATTCATTATCACCCTGATAGCAGGAACCAAGTTTTAGACTTTCTCTGCATTCTCTACAAAGCCCTTCTCTGCACTCCCATTGTCTCCATATTTTGCTACCAGCCTTGTGTGGGTCCCTCTTGTGCACTTGGAAAGGACGCCAAATTGGAAGAAGGGCCCCAGGAACTCTGTGTGGCTGTATGTGGCCGGGCATTCACAAATGCCAAATTATACACTGGACAGGCATTGGGACACCTGCTTTGACGAAGCATGTCTATTATGGGATTTGTGTAGCTACTGATGCCAGCAGAAGAGTTCCCCACACGCATCTCACTGTGTCTTATGTCTATGGTTTTTCTCATGGTCCGTTCTTTCCTGGAACACTCTTCTCTTTCCCACTTTTCCTTTACATGGTTGAAGGTCTTTGGGGAACCAGGATTAAAACAAAAGTACTTAAGTATAATAGAACTTGAAATATAGGGTTCTCTGGACACATTACTGAAGGAAATGGAAAACTATCTTACAAGTAAAACAGCTACAGAGAACTTTAACAGAGATTAGCATGCACGCCATAACAGCTAATACAGACAAGAGCCACACAGGCTTGGTGCAAAGCACCTGCCTGAAAAACTCTATCATCTAAAATCCTTCCAGGGAGTCTTCTCAGAATTTTCCCACCAGGCTGATTTTGGAGTTTCCTCTTCTGTGGTTCTGGAGAGAATCCAAATAATGCACTTAATATTATATGATGAATATATGAGAGTAAAGTAACACTCCTCTATTAGCAGGGGATATGTTCCAAGACCCCAGTGGATAGCTGGAACCAGAAATGGTGCAGAATTCTACATCCAAATGCTGCAGATATAGAACGGCCTATCTGATAACTGAGACAGCTGTTTAGTGTCTCAGGGCAGGTAGCTTGTACAGAGTGGATACACAGGACAAAAGGATGATCTGTCTCAGTGGGGTGAGAGCAGAACAGAGAGATTTCATCATGCTACTAAGAACAATGTGTACTTGAAAGTATATAAATTGTTTCTTTCTTGGATTTTCCATTTATCATTTTCAGGCAGTAGTTGACTTCGGATAACTGAAACCATGAAAGTAAAATCACAGATAAAGAGAACTACTGCATTTGTTATATACTGAGTGCTTATTATCCTTTGGGTGTGTAATTATTGTTTTAAATAGATCATCTCAATAAAAAGACCCTATGGTGCATTATTGAGCTTACTTCCCAGTGGGGAGTGCCACCCAACAAGGACAGAATAAAAGATAGAGTTACGGATTCTGAAGAGTGCTGTGAAGTTGAAAACTTACAGGCCCGGAGACCTCAGGGAGGACAAGAAGACCTAGTCTACCGTGAAGAAGGAACGTTCAAACTGAGAGTAACAGAGGAGATATCAGCTGGGTCACGGGAAGAGGGAGAGAGGCGCCACGCACAGGGCAGGATATCCAGAAGGCCCTGATAGGAGGGAGTGTGACACAGAGAAGGGCAAAGGCAGGACATGAGAAGAAGAAGCAGAGAGTGAGGGAAGGTGGTCAGGAGGAGGATGGAGTGAGGAGTCCGGGTGGTGCTCACAGCCCTAGCATGTCACGTAAAGGAAACCGTCATGTCTGTCCACAAGCCACTGGAAGAGGCTGCAGGGTTTTAAGCCATCTTAAAAGGGCAAATGTGTGTTTGGGGAGGAATCACATGACCAGGTTTTGGTTTTGGAAAACCCCAATTGGGGCTGCGGGTAAAGAGCTCATAGAAGAGGAGCCTGAGGGCTACAGAGAGAAGAGGCCACAGCCAATCTCAGCGTGCAGGAGAATGATGGTGGTGGCTTAAAGCTGGGTGCTGGTCATGGACAGAGAGTGAAATAGATTCAAGCTATATCCATTTCCTGTTGCTAGCATAAGTACAGTAATTAATGCAAGCTCAGTGGCCTGAACCAACGCCCATATATTATCTCACTGTGGGTCAGCAGTCCCAGCACAGAGTGGCTTAGGACCTTGCAAGGCTGAAACCAGGGTGTGGATCAGCCTGGGTTCTCATCTAGACGGTCTGAGGAAGATTCTGCACACAAAGCTGTTTGAATTGTTGGCAGAATTCGGTTTCTTAAACATGCAGGACTGCGGTCCCGTTTCCTTGAAATGTTCATCTTCAAGCCAACAATGGTGCATCAGGCTTTCTGTTGCTTAGAATCTCTTTCTCCCTATTCTGTTGTATCTTTCTGATTTCTCTTCTGTCTTTCTCTTTTGCTTTTAAGTGAGATTACACTGTGCCCAGCTGGATAACATGAGTAATCTTCCTCCTTAAGGTCAACTAATTAGTAACTTTTATCATATCTTCAGTGTCCCTTTCCCATATAATAGATTTGTAGGCGTGGCACCAGAGGGCAAAGGTATGGAGGCCAAAATTCTATTCATCACCCAAGTTTAATTAAGGAGATAAAAATCAACAGTTCTTAGAAATGGGGTGGATGGATTATAATTATATTCTTTGAAGACAAATGGAAGTAGAGAGGAATCACACCCTATATCAGGTAGCACTACAGTTATTTATCAACTAGTGTCATCAGATGCTTTATGGGCTGGGTACATCATCAGAATGACAAGCACTGGGTCAGAGCAAGACTGATAGCTGGGTTCAAGTCCCAGCTCTCTTGCCCCTCAAGTGAGCCGATTCACATCTTGGTCCCTTGCTTTCCTATTTTGAAAAAGGAAGGAAGGAAACTACATAGTTTCTTCCACCCACAAATTTCTAACACTGAGCTAATCATGTTCATTTGTCTTTTCTTCTTGCTACTTGATCAAGAATGGGCCAGGTGTGAGGAGGAGGGACTATGGCACTCCTGGCAAATACTGAATTCATCATGTCTTTTCATAGAGTTTAATGCCAACAGATGGTCCTGAGTCATAAAAAAAGGTTAAATATTTTAATAGAAAAGACACATGTTGAAGGTGATTTGGGTTTCTATTAAACTCCCTCATACTCACAAAGTTTCCTCACATGCAAATGAACTGGAAGCTTATTAATGAGATGAGAGGCTACAGCCTAATTAGCAACAGGACTGAGGAAGCTTATATTAGCTGATTCAGCAAACTAACTGGATAATTACTGTAGCTGGCAACTTCTAGGAAACCTTATTAATGGGACTCTCAGAAATCGCCTTGATTATAGCCTCTCAACCTAAGGGCTTAATCCAGGCCATGGATGTTTTATAGTTATTCTGTGCAGGGAATCAGTCTCTTCCATCATTGTTAGGGGGCAGGCAGAGTAAAAACATCTCCTGCTCAAGGCTTTATCAACTTGGGGACCAAAGGGAGCCTCTGAGTCTACTGCTGACCCAGCCTTTTCCTGAGCCCAGTCTTTATTTGGTCCTTGGCTTGGCGAGATACACCTGATGGTACTTTTCACATTCATTGCTTATTAGAGACTAAGACATCTACTATTTTATGTATTAATTTTTAATTTAACAAGCCCATAGTGTTCAGTGCGCCAGACACAGTTCTAACTGATTTCTAGCTATGTAACCTCATGTAATCTTCACAATGATCCTGTGAATAGCTGTTATTAATATCCTCCACTTACAAATGAGGAAATCAAGGCACAAAGCAACTTATGTGAGGTAACAAGTCATTAAGGCGCACAGCTAATATTTGAACTTGAAATGTTTGGGTCATGGATCTACACTGTTAGCCATGTTGAAACAGTTCCTCTGTGGCCGGTTGTGGTAATAGTTAAGAGAAAACTCATCAAGGCAAAGCAGTAGCCTCCCAAACTAAGGCTGGTTATTTGAAATAGTAGATGTGAAACCAGAACTTTAAGTCTATTTCCTTAAAAATATTTGATGTTGGGCCAGGCATTTAGCTCAGTGATCCTGCCGCCTGCCTCAAAAGTGCAAGGTCCTGAGTTCAATTCCCAGTACCAAAACAAACAAACAAAAATATTTGATGTTATTTGATTTTTCTTAGTTCTTATTATTTGGTGAGTAGACAATCATTTCTTTTCTATGTTTACTTCTTCAAACCTGTGTGGCCACCTGCCTTCAAATTGCAATTATTTAACCTGGCATTTGAAGCTCTTAATTAACCAGCCCCATATTATTGGTCTTGTCTTAGTTTTATCTCCAGAACTGTTCCTTTAAGCCCTGTCCTACGGAATAGAGGATGACTAAGCTTCCCATTCTATTCCAAGCCTTTGTCCTTAGTTGTAAACCCAGTGTGGGAAGATGGCTGCCTCTGGCATGGAGGCCTGAGTATGTCCTGACAAGGAGCTGGGGCTTCTTCTATCGGCAAAGCAGATGTGTTGAAGATAATAAGCTGTGAGTCAGGCATATTAGCTTCTAAAGAGAGTAATCTGACTGCAGATTCTGGATGCAGATTCTGGAGCCCAGCAGACCAGCTGAGATATTTTACAGAGGTGCTGCTTACAAATAGCATCAGATTACCAACCCCAATGCCTTTGAGTTACACCATTCCACTAAAATAGCCATTAACACACCCAGAACAAAACCTGTTGGACCACAAAATGTCAGGTGTTGTGAGGAGTCTTTACTGACTGAGAGTCAAAGGAGCTGGATTAAGAAATGCTGCAACTATACAAAGTTCACTTCGTGAAAGAGCACCCCATCCCCCAAAAGGAAGGAGATGCTTCAAACCTCTGAGGCAGGGGTCTCACTTGACTCCCCATTGACTTTATAGTTTTCTTTATTTTTCTTTGGAGCCAAACTTTCTGGAAAAGTTGCATTAAAGTGTTGTTTTCTTTCCCTGATTCCTCATTATTCCAACCATCCTAACATGGCCTTTGGTCTCACTGCTCTTCCCGAATGATCATTATAAAGATCCCTAGTGAGATTCCTGATACCGAATCCAGTAGAATCTCCTCTGCCACTGTCTTACTTCACTCTGCTGCTTTTGGCCTAGTGAACGGCACCTTCTCTTTTAAAAACACCTTCTCTTGTAACTTTGACCACATCTCTCACTTGGGTTTTTCCCATGGTTTTCTTTCTTTATTATTTTTACTGCTTCTAGTCCTTTCTCTATGACATCCCCCCTTACTCTGAAAATGTTAAAGCTCCACACACCTCAGTCCTAGGAAACTGTAACAGTCTCTTCTGTTAACTCTCTTCCCAGATTACATCTGTGTGACCATGACTAAAATATTTTGTATGATTCTGGTGCACAGATGTATCTCCTGTTCTCATAGCTCTGGATTCCATTTCTAGCTCTCCATTCAGGATCTCTGCTTGAAGGCTTTTCACACATCTTTAAACACTTCATATCCAAAATGGGACCCTTGATTTATGCTTGTGGCCCTAACATGCATTAGCTTCCTGAGTAGTTGAATCCGTACTTGAGTTGAAGGCTCCCAATTAGCTGTGTGCTAATCAGCACATGTATATGGCAAAGTTATTCAAGGCTCCCCAAGGGGTTAGAGGAAATGATTCGGTGCTCACACAGGACTGGGAATTGTGTCTGTTTCCACCAGGCAGACTGGAAAACGTCATCTTCCACAGAGCATTGGGTAGAGCACTCGGGAGGATTTGGGCCTCAATAGTGGGGAAAATTAACTGTACACAAAATTCCTAGGCTGTTCTATGGAGTCACCTAATAATAGATGAAGTGAAAACAGCTTAAAAGTCAAAAGTGACAGGACCAAGCTGTTGCCAAGTAGCTTAAACAGAATATCACAAGAATGCTCAAGGACAGTTATAGGAGTTCCACAGAATCCACTACTCAACAAGGTGAAATTCATGTCTGGCACGCAGTAAAAAAGTGACCAGGCATACGAAAGAGCAGAGAAACACCAGCCACAGTAAGAAGAAAAATATGTGCCCAGAAGATGATAGAATTATTATTCAAGGACATTTAAAAAATTGTTATAACTCTATTCCATATGTTCAATATCCTGGAGAAAAAAGTAGACAAGAAGATATCTGGAGATGGATGGATGGATAGAGAGATAGATAGATAGAAACATATATGCTAAGATAAACTTCTAGACATGGAAGTGTGTTTGGGATATAAAATACACTGGATAGCATTAATGTAGATTGGACATTGTTGAATATAAGAATGATGAACTTGAAGAAATAGAGATAGAAACTATCAACAATTAAACACTGAGAGAAAAATGATTTAAAATGAAGAGGAAGAAGAGGAGGAGGATTATGAGACAATTTTTAAGTAGCTTAATAAACAGGAAACTAGAGACTTTGAAAGAGTGAAGATAGAAGAAGGAAAAGAAAAACATTTAAGGAAACAATGACTATATATTTTTTTTACAAAGTTGATGAAACCATAAACCTACAGATCCATAGAGTAGAACATTACACAACAATAAAAAGTAATGAACTAATATATATACACAGTAAAACAAGTGAGTCCCCAAATAATGCTGAGTAAAAGAAGCCAAAACTCTCCCCCTTCAAAAATAAGAGAAAGAGACTATGTAGTATGATTATATTTATATATAGTTCTGAAAAGATATAATCTAATCTGTCATGACAGAAAAATGATGGATGTCACCTGGGGAATCCATGGTGGATGCAGAGTGGGAGCTAGAAACTCCTCAGGGGCAGAAGGAAATTTTGGGGGGTAATGGACTAGAGTGAGTTTCACAGGTACACACAAATTCCAAAACATAAAATCACAGACTTCAAATAGTGTGGTTTATTATGCATCCATTTTAACTCAAAGATGCTTTTTTTTTTTTTTTTACTCAAAGATGCTTTTAAAACTGGTTGATCACCATAGAAAAAATATTCTGAGCCACTCATTATTTTTAAAACAACTAAGTAAAGACAAGAGAAATAAAAGGAAACAAAATGAGCACTTTGTCCTTCCTTTCCCATGTGAACTGTGCCACTGGGTCTCCGAATTATAGATAAAGGGAAATTTCCCTGATATATTCAAATGCAAAAAATGATAAAGGAGCGATAGAATGTGAATTATTGTCTAATCCCTAGTGATTAATGGATCTAGGTATTTATGATAAAAATTACAAATACAGTAGGAACCAGTCCTGATGTGTTGCTTGATAATAGGAGATAATATCACTTCATAAGTAGTTTTGCAAAAACTGTGAATTTATGTGCCCACCCACTAAATCATAAGAAATACAGAGGATAGGAGAACATGTTAAAGGAAACCATGGAGGTGCAATAGGCAAAATATGGTCTATAGCAATCCCTCAGATTCCTCAATAAATAAATTATAAGGAAGAAAAGATCAAGGGAACTTATAGATTAAAAGAAATTATATTTCAACTCATTAAAATGTGTGCACTTTATTTGGATTTTTATTTTTTTAATGTAAAAAGATGTAATTGATATGAAATTAATAAAATTGGTAGTTGGAATGCTAAGTATTAGATGATATTAGGTAATTGTCATTGATATTTTATCTATGAAAATATTATGTGCTACTTTTAATTTCACATATTTTATTTAAAGAGTTATATACTCAAATGTTTATGGATAAAATACTATGATGTCTGAAATTTATTTAAAAAGCATGTGTAGTATGGTAGTGGGCAAGTGTACAGGTGAAACAGTATTTGCTGGAGTTGATAATTGCTAAAGCTGTATGAGGCACACAGTAGTGTTTATTATACTGTTTTATGCATATAATTGAAAATTTTAAAAAGAATTTTATCTACTTTGGATATTGAGTTTTATTCTGTTTTACAAAGCTAATGTGGATGTGGAATGACATGATATAGAGAAAACTGAAGGTTAAATAAAAAATTTTTAAATGAAATACCCAACTATTACCACAAGGAGAAATGGAATCTGGATGTGGAGTGAAACCTGCTTGTTTGTACCCTGGGACAGAAATTATGGTGTTTGTTTAAACCCCAGCTGAACAAGCCTGACACCACAAGAAACCACAGACTTCCTTACCCACGTCATTGGCAGAAACCCCTGCCTCAGCAGGGTGTGCTCATCCAGATTCTTGGATGTTTATCACAAGCAGATTGAGTCTTCAGGGCTTCACCCATCCCCAAGCAGAAGGATGTTTCCTGTTTCCTCCATAACATATGTCACTGAAGATAGGATTGCCAAGTAACAATCTCACTCTGAGGTAGTTGTGGGGAGCACACTTCATTGACTTAAGACCATCAGATGGGTAGATTGGCCTCAGAACATGTGTTAGCCACTTTACCATCACAGGACAAAATGCCTGACACATACAACTTTCAGGAGGAGAGTTTTATTGGCTCATGGTTTCAGTCTGTGGTCCACTGGCTCCAAGGCAGGAAGGGCTTGATGGAGGGATGGAGGGATATGCAGAGAAAAGCTGTTCAACCCACGACAGTCAGGAAGCAGAGAGAAAGAGGAGGCAGGGACTAGAATACACCCTTCCAGGTCACTCCCTAAGTGGACCACCTTCAACCAGGCCCCACCTCCTCAAGGTGCCTTCAGTTACTGAATGCATCAATGGGTGAATCCATCGATGAGTACTGCTCTTCAAGGATCCAATTACCTTCCAAACACAAGAGACATTTTAATCTAAACCCTAAAAGAACACTAACAAATATCCCTTTCCAACCGAGAGAAATTCCAGTATTCCATGGTGTGTGGGTTCTCGGCATGTGATACAGCTTCAGAGCCTGCATATCTCTAATGCAGCTTGCTTCAGAGTCACTAACCCTCCTGATTAGCTTTGAGTGCAAAATCTTTGCCAGGACACCAGTGGGCACTACAGGCCAATGAGAAACTGCTCCGAAAGAAGAGTTGTACTCAGAATCCCACAGAGAAGCTGAGAGTTAGATGGGGCTAAACGATGTGGGTTTTTTTGGTTTGTTTTTGTGTCTCTCAATGTCCTTCTATTGTCGTCAGAAAATGGCAATGATACTCAACCCCGAGGTTATATTAGTTCACTTGAGGAACTTAAAAATGCACTCTCATTATTGACAGGAAATAGCTCCAGGCTTTAGTATTTTTCTCAATAGTTTTCCAGGTGATTCCATGTTCAGCCAAGGCTAGAACCCTGACTAGAAGGCCTTGAAACATCAATGCCAATGTAAAGGGCTTTCTGTGAACAGGATTTCTTGTTAATTTTTTATTAGTATATGTTGCACTACATAGTGCCTCTCCTTTTTAGGGCATGGGTGCATATACTTAACACATTTCAATTCTTTGTATTCCCCTTCCCCTCCCCTTTCTCCCATGCCTTCTGCATTTTGATCCTCTTCCCATTTGCAAAAGATCTATCTCTCTGTTTCCTACTATCTTTTATTTTGTTTTACTTTAATTATTAATACTTTGGGTTTCTCAAATAAGAAAAGTCATGCAACATTTAAGCTTGTGTATCTAATTTATTTCACTTAACATTATGGTCTCAAAGTCCATCCATTTTCCTATAAATGACTCAAATTTATTCTTCTTTATGGCAGAGTAGTAGTCTGTTATGTATAAATACCATGTTTTCTTTTTTTTCTGTTTATCTGTTGATAGGTACATAGGCCACTTCCAAGGTTTAGCTATTATGGGTGGTGCTGCTGTAATCATGGGTATGCATGAATGGGGTTTCTGATGCTTCTCATACACCCACTTGGACACCCATGGAGGCTTGTGGAAGGGAAAGGCAGAGAATGCAGTGTTATAAAGCACAAGATGACTGAACTGAGCTAAACTTGGCCCATGTTTTCTATTTTGTCCTTTGATCATTTCAATAGGCTAAAGGTGTTAGGAAAAAAGGAGGAAGAAAAAGGTGTGAGCTTAGCAGAACAGGTTTATTTCAGAACAAATTCAAGAGAGACCACCCTGGCACTTCAACCAGAGCTGATCCTCTCATACAGGTGATGGGATCTTTTGTCAGGTCATGATGACTGGGGGAGTTCAGTGAAAGTGGGTTGTGGCTACCTGCCAAGAACCAGGCTTGAGAGAGCACAAGGGCTAATTTAAATGGCTGCCCAAGGACAAGGCTTGTGAATGTGCAGGGAATAGTGGTTGCTTTCAGTAGCAGGGCTGATAGTGATAAGCATCACTGCATGTGCTGGGGGTTTGTGTAAGGAGTGGTCTCTCGGGATGGCAGCAGTTGGATTCCTCCAAAAGGCCCTATGGTTTCAGTTTTCTACTCACTTTTGTCTGTTGCTTCCCAGATCTGTAATTAACAGGTAGTGGTGACAAATGTGGACAGAGCACACATGGAAGTCTGCTGAAATGGGAGTCAAGGAAGACAGGTTCTAGTCTTCACTCTGCCATTGGATTTTTAGTCTCTCTGGGTGGGAACTACAACCTTAGTCACCTTCCTTGTGTCTGTAGACACCACCACTGCTGCTCTGCAACCAGTGGTGGTAGCTCAAGGAATTCTTGATTGACTTGGAACTTGTATTCTCTGTTTTGATGTGTTCATGCCCTAGGTTTTATCTCACTGCTTTAAACTAATCTGTTTCTTTTCTTGTCCCTTTGGACTTCAGTTTAATTTAGTTCCCAACCCCAGTCTTGCTCCAGACTCTGCCATTCAGATTTTCTTAGGCTCTAAAACTCATGGAAGTCCAACTCCATTTCTACTACAACTCGGCCTGTTAGAGTCCCTACCTACCCCTCTCTTATAGCCCTCATCCCAACCTGCTCCCCTACCTGTTGACAGCATCCTCTAGCACCATGGAGAATGAATTCCTAGCAAAATGCACCTATTTGACACCTCTGTGAATTCTTCATTACCCAATGAATGAACACCTCATTTGTTAAAGACATCCCATGGCTGGCCCCTTTCTGGATCCCAGCTTGGGAAGGAGGAGGTCTTTCCTAAGCACTGTGCATCAGCCTGAAGATAGTGGCTGCCCTTTGCAACTGCTACCAGGCAGCAGTTTGTTTCTTACTAGTAATCCTGTTAGACAAAAACTCTTTATATTAAAATTTCCTTTTTCAAGTTCTTGTGTGGTTTCTGTCTCCTGCCTGGACCTTGACTGACATAAGCACCCAGCTGCTATTAGGTGTGCCCAAGACTGAAGAGACCTAGATAACCTCTTCTATTTCTCTTCCAGTCTTAAGACTTTAAAAATTGTGTTCCAGAACTTGTGTTAATTCTCATGATAATAAAAGCATAATGTGTAAATTACCAATACCCGAGGATTAAACAATGACGTGTGATACATACTCATATTAACACATGGTCAGACATGAGCCTAGCAGGGACCCCTCAGTAGTCCACATCTCCTGTCTGAGGACATCTTTCTGCAATAATATAATCTCCCAACTGGCCTTCCAAAGTATTCTTTTGGATTCAACTAACAACAAGTTTGTTCTTTTCTGGAATGTATCTCAAAATGACTTGTTGGAATGGGACTAGATTAGATCAGGGATGAGATTGTTTATCACTGAGAAACAAAATGTTCTCGGAACTTCAGAGAAGTTCAGTGGTGAATTGTCTGCCTGACTGGTTGCAGAAGGAACAGAACAACGAAAACGAGGGAAGTTTGGATAACAAAGGTTGCAGCATTAATTGTGTTTTTAACCTGGTAGTCATTTCCATTTCCTGCCAATGGTATGTTGTTGAGAAATTTGTCTTAAAATTAAAGACAGTCCCTTTCCCAATGACTCACTGGTAATTAGTGCCTTTGAAAAGACTGAGCAAGACTTATGACTTGAGGTTTCTCTCTTAATTTGCATTTTTAATTAGATGGGCTCTCAAAGGGTTTCTGGGCCTTTTTTCTTTTTTGCCTTTTGCATTGCCTTTTTTTGGTTGTTGCTCTGCAATTAGAATTTGTAACAAATGAGTTGCTGGCATATAAATGTCAACTCTGAGGTAAAATATTATTGCTGTTTGAAGAACTGAGCAGGGTTCTGACCATTGCTTTTAAATGAAAGCACTTTTAAGGACATTGTTCTGATGAGAGATAATCAGTTGGGCTAGATGAAGGGATATATCAGATTTAACTCCAGTTAAAGTTTTCTCTATCAAATGTCTTCTCCATGTATATCTGAATAATTTCTGAAAAGTACATGTAACCCCTAACCCAGAGAATACATAACTCTTATCAAAAGCCTGTGCAGAATCATCAAGTGCACAAAGATAACAACCAAGAGAAAGGAATCAGAGTCAGTGGCTCTCCAAGAAGCCCTCTGGCTGACTGATGTGCATCTGATCCAATCTGGTTTTATTAAGTGATTGTAAGAAAAGAACCTCAGGACCAATATTTAGCCACAAACAAATGGGCTTTAAGTGATCATTGCTAAGCCATTGTATTCAAATTCTCAACTGCAGTCATCATTCATATTTACAGAGCTTGTGCTGTATGTGTGGGGCAGGTAGGACAAGGGGACTGGGATATTGCCACTGCTTTCACCGTCTGGTAAAGGTACAGCTGCACCTACAAGAGTGCATTATATGTGTGATGGACACAGGAAAGGAAGGGTATATATCTGCCATTTCAGGCACAGATCATCTAAGCTATTTTTAAAGGCTTCTAAAGAAGAGGATTCTGTAAACTCCCATGACAACCCATCCAGCACACTGCCAGGAAC
This sequence comes from Heterocephalus glaber, assembly GCF_000247695.1. The sequence goes on along the minus strand of NW_004624826.1, from coordinate 3,310,665 downwards.
CACTTCCTCATATCTAGCTTAAGCCCCTCATTCTATGGTTAAGCTATTATTCTCTTGCTCTGTTCTCTGCTGAGAGAGAAAACAGCTGCTCCTCATCCTGCTTAGGTGAGCCTTTTATAGACTTCAAGACAGTGTCTGCCTTCTGTCTACTGTGACAGGAAAGAAACTGGGACTGCCAATGAAGATAACAATAATAATTTTCACTTGGAGATGGAATTATTATTGCTATGGTTACTAGTAAGATTTTTTCCAAAGGGAAAAAAGCATTTATTCAATGCTCTGCTTCTAAGAAGAACAAAGTGCTAATAAACCCTCTCTGGATTGTCTGCTTTGTTGGTTACTCAGAAATGTCAAACGAGAACTGGTCAAAATATGTACCACTGCCATTTGGACTATGGTGGAGAATTTGATGAAAACCAGTCCTTCTTTTAGTTTCTGAGCTACAAATGTTCAATGTTTAAACCAAATTAGGTTCTCTTGTTTATTAAATTAGGGTAATTTTAAGAAGGGGCTTGAAGAAAAAACAAGAATGTGATTTAAAAGTTATAATTGTCATTAAGAGAAAAAGGATAACTGTGAAGAAAACCCTAGAGAAGTCACACAATGCTCAGGACAAGATTATGTATGATCAGTTGCCTGGGTCTTGTGATTTGAAGAATGCCAGCCATAGCTGCATTTCCAAAAACTTATCCTCTAGTGGCCAGCCAAGGATATGCCATTATCTCATTTTTCATTTCAATAGTTTAAGAGAGAAAAGTTCAAAATTAAACTAAAACTGTCTTCTGGGATAAAGAAAACATCCCGTCATTATTAATTCTTAACTCTTGGACTCAGATTTGTTTGTTAGATTAGTTGTGGCCAAAAGCAGGGCTTTGGAACAAATGTATGTTACCTAGGCATGTAGGAACAGGTAAAAGGGAGTCTGGAACAATGCCCCTGGGACATTGGCCTGGTAGTAAAAAGTTTATGATGGGATAGTAGACAAGGAGAGTCCCCAAAAACAAATATCAATTTTCCAATTTTGCCTTAGCCTAGCATTTTATTTACTTAGAGTACATATTACTCAATTCTTGCCCTTTAGTAAATCAAATTAAATATAGAATTTCAGCCTCAAAAATTTTTTAGATTAACAAAATATATTCTTATGTATTTACTATATATTGCAGGAGACTGCAATATTGATTATGCCCAAAGCAGGCTGTAAGCAGTCCAGGCTGTAAGAGTTAACCCCTCAATTTGCTTGTTTTGAGAAGTGAGTCTGCCTGAAGCCTACATGCCAAGGTCAAAGTAACTCGCACCAAAATACCATTCCCACAACTAAAGCCTTTTTAACTAGATGGACAATGTTCTAATTGCAACCATATATTTTGTCTATACTGTTCCTAATTCAAGAATGTTTTGTCTTGTCCTTTATGATCTGTGCTTCCATTACTTTCCATAGAAACTGCACAACTGCATATCCTTGTACATAGCTCCACCCTTGCACAAAGTTTGCCCTTACTTCCAATAGATTGCTAATGAAAATGAGTGGCTTGGATGGACCAGTGCCTTTGCTAATTAAGCAGCATTGGCCATCCTGGCTCCCCAGTTTCTTTGTTGCTTAGTTGTCTTTTAGGGTTTTTTGTTCCCTCAGGGTTGCACCGTAGCACCAAGTAGAAGATCAGAACCTAATGCAGAGATCTCAGATAATGTATGTCCTTTAAAATATATCTGTGGCGACTTAAATAATTAACATGTAATATACAATACATTATTAATGAATTTAAAATATTGATTTAACAATTATTCATGGAAGAAAATTATTATCATGGGAGTTCTGTAATCCAGCGAGAGGCTACAGCATCTGAATAGAAAATAAAAATGAGAAAGGATGAACTGGAGAGGATACAGATAGTTTCACTTTACTCACATCACCCCTCGCTAAAGGTTGTGTACAGGGTGCTAGGAAAAACCTCCTATGCCCACAAATTCTCCTGTGGGGAAAGAAAAAGCACTGTGAATGCCCAGCTTCATGGGGACCTTGACACCTGATCTGTCCCACAGACCCTGGCATCAGACCTGTCCCACTTGTGGACACAAACAGGTCTACCTGCCCATCGCCTCCAGCAGCAAGCCCACATGCCTACAGATTCTATCGCCCTACCCAGAATCACTGTTCATGGTGACTGACGAAAGGCTTTATATACTGAAATTAGTATAAAAAGACTGGAAATGATGACTACAGTACTTCTTCAAATGTGTAGACACCAACACGGGCTATAAGGATCATGAAGAACCAGGGAAACAATGTAGCACCAGAGGATCAAAACAAGGCTCTAGTAGCTAATCCCAAAGAAATGGAGAGCTACCCACTGTCTGATAATCATTCCAATACAATGATTTTAAACAAATCCAATCAATTAAAAGATAACACAAAGAAAACCAAATAAAATATAAAATACTCACATGAACAAGAAGTTTAATAAAGAGTTGGAAACCATAAAAAAAGGAACAAATTCTGAAGCTCAAGAACAAAACGAACTGAAAAGTTCAACAGAAAGCTTAAACAGTAGACTATATCAAGCAGAAGAAAGAATCAGTGAGCTCAAAGACAAGTAATTTGAAAGTATTCAATCAGTTTAAAGTGCTCAAGATATGTTAAATGTATGTATCAAGTTCTCAAAACAAAACTCACCATTTTGTATCACTAACATGCACTTTGCCAAAAGACTATAATAGATCTGAGTAATTTTTGACACCTAGTTATGTTGTTTTATGACATTGTAGCATAATGCAATTTTCATGCGTTTATGGTAGTACTAGTATGAACAAGCCTACTGTTCTGCTAGTCATAGAAAAGTATAGAACATGCATTGGGGGAAATAAAAAAAAGCAAAACAATTTCACCAGACTTGTATGAAAGTATCAAAAGAACCAATTATACATTATGGGATTTACAGAAGAAGAAAAAGGTCCATGAATCTCATTGAAAGAAAAAATTGCTTAAAACTCAATAAATTCGGGAGAAGAGATGGGCATCCAGATTTATGATGCTCAAAGGGTCACAAATACATAGACTCAACTCTATCAAATTGTCAATTATGGCTTTTACAGAAATAGAAAACATTTTAAAATTCATATGGAACCACAAAAGAACCCAAATAACCAAATATTTTAAAATAAGAACAAAGCTGGAGACATCATACTTCACAATCTCAAAATACATTACACAAGTACAACGATGAAAGTGGTATGGTACGAAAATCACACCTGTAGAGAAATTGAAAAGTACATTCAGGTATAAGCTCATGCTTAGATTGTCAACTGATCTTTGATAGAGTGCAAAGAATACACAATGGCCAAAACAATTTATTCAGTAAATTGGGGAACTGAATAAATTCAAAAAACAATCTATTCAATAAATTGAATAAAGTTTATTCAATAAATTCAGTAAGTTTAGCTACAATGAAATTCCTCCTTTATTTACACCATACACAAAAATCAACTCAAAGTGCAATAATGACTTAATGCCAGACCCAAAACTGTAAAAGGCCTAAAAGAACACATAGGGAAATTTTCTTCCAACATAGCCGTTTGGCAATAATTTCTTTGGGTACTACATCATAAAAGCACAGACAACAAAAGCAAAAATAGGTAAGCAGCAGTACATGAAACTAAATCTTCTGCACAGCAAAGAAAACAATCAATAAAATGAAAAGCTTGCAGAATGGGAAAAACATTTGCAAACTATGTATCTGATAAAGAGTTAACATTCAAAATCTATACAGCTCAGTTACAAATATGTACAATTCAAAAGGAAAAATAATAAATCTAAAAGTGAGCAAAGAAATGGAATAGAAATTTCAGAGAATACACACAGTGGTCAACAGGTATATGAAAACATCATCAGGGAAATGCAGATAAACTATAATGAGATATCTTCTCACACCAGTTAATGTGGCTACAATGAAAAGGAAAGACAAATGTTGGCAAGGACTGTCAAAAAGGGAGCTGTTGTACATTACTGGGGGGTATGTAAATCGGTGTAGTGGCATGTAAAACAATGTGATTCCTCAAAAACTTAAAAATAGTACCATTTCGTGATGCATCAGTCTTATTTCTGGATATATGTCTAAAGGACATGAGGTTAGGATCTTGAAGAGTGAGCTAGTCTTAATGCTTATTGCAGCGTTATTCACAAGAGCCAATATGCAGAAGCAAACCAGATGTCCATCGATGGATGAGTGGCTAAAAAGTGTAGTATACATATACATATACAAATGCATACATGTGGGTATTATTTAACATTTAAAAAGAAGGAAATTCTGCCACTTGCAATAACACATCTACATCTGGAAGACATTATGCTGTGAACCAAGCCAGACACAGAAGAGCAAGTACTCATGATACCAGTGGTATGATGAACTCTAAAATGATCAAACTCATATAAGCAGAGAGTAAAATGATAGGGGCAAACAGAGAAATGGGCATATCTAATAAATGAGGTATTGATGCATACATAGGTAGAAAAACAAAATAGCTTTAGCTGAATTAAAATAGAATTTTTTTTTCACTTTTGGCTCATATAAGGTTAGAGACAGGCAGTTCCAGGATGATATAACAGTTCTTTATCAGGGGACCAGAATCCTTCTTTCTTTTTTTTCATCTTCAGCTAATAATTTTTTCCTCAAAATTACCTCATGATGCAGTTGCCTGGCTGAAGTTCCCCCCTTAATACACACATTGCAGGTCCAAAGGAGGAAAGAAGCAGGAAAGGGAGTTCTTAGGCCATGACTTTCATGGATATATGGATGTACCTCTAAAGGAACTGAGAAAGAAATGAGCATATCCCTTTTCTCTCAACTCCAATGTTTCTCAGTGTTCTTTCTGAACTCCCTCTCAACATCCCCCATTTACATTTCAGTGGCCAGAATTTAGTCAGCTGGCCACTCGTATCCATGGGAGAGTGTAGAAAAATGCCTTTTGCCTGACCACATTTCCAGCCCAAAAGATACAGAGGTTCCCTTGAAAAGAAGAATGAGAAAGTAGACAATGAGTACAGAATGAACAGCCCCTGCACTTAGCTGTGTCTACAAGGAGTGCCAGGGCTTCCTACCTGAAAGCACACTCATCTGCTCCAGGTGACAGAAAGAGTGACCTGTCTATAGGACCCACAATGAGTGCCATCAAGGAGGTAGACATGGGGAGACACCTGGGCCCAGGACCACTGTGCCACAGGAAAGGATGAGAGAAGGCATGGACGAGAGGTGATAAAAATCTGTTTCATGGCTTCACAAATGAGAAGATGTTTTAAGGGGCTTACATCTCCCATCAACATCATATATTTCCTTTGAGATATCTACACACAATCATTATCTCTCCGACTTCCTGTTGTAGAGATGGGTTGTATTGTGTTTTTCCCAGGAAGTATGCAAAATGGGTTAGGTGGCAAACAGCTGGAGTAAGTTCCCTGGAGGCTCTTTTAGTCTTAGACAGATGGTGTATCCTCTGTGAGGTGATGTGTAGGGAAAAGTATACCTTTTTTTTGTTGGAGCAAGAAGTCCGAAGATCCAGGAGGGTCTGAAAAGTCCGCATGTACTCTAACCATAAGCACAAAGATGAAAAGAGGAAAGATTAGGAAGGAGTTGGGAAAGAGGGTCATGCTCTCAAATGTGAATGTTGTTTTTTTTTTTTTATGTCAGATCTATTGCCTGCAAACCGCCAGCAATAAAGGAAGATACCAGCTCACCTTGGAACATGCAGATGCTTCTAAATTTATGAGAAAGGACATGTGTGGAGCATGAAAAAGATGCATTTAAAGCAGGCAATAATATTTGCTTCTGAAAGTATTGGGATTAGAAACTGAGATTTTTCCCTGCCTGGAGTGGGGGTGGGAGGCTATCTGGACTTTAATAGGACCCTTGAAACTCCTCCCATTCTAGTCCAGCTCCTCCACCACTGTTTTCTAACTGTGCATCCAGGCCTAGGGTAGTTGTATGGGCTGGTGCTGGTATTGTCCTGAGCAAAGGAATTGTTTCCTAATCCATCTGATTTGTCTTCTAGTCACCAAGATGTTTTCTGGGGTATTTTCATGTCACTAATGGGGACAGATGGTGGATTCATAACCTTGCTACTACTAACAGATTTAAGGTATGGTGCAATTTCATGTTTATCATAATTCTAGTAGTTGTATTCTTTTGATGTTTGAATAGTATTTGGGAAATATGCATATTCTTAGTTATATTTTTTCTTTAAAAAACTTCAGAACTTCTCAGAGCAGATGTGAATTTTAGAAAAGAGATATAATTGTAACTTTATTGTTTAACAACATGTCAAAAAACAATATAAGGTTTAAGATCGGGCTTCAGAGTTAGACTTCCTGAACTTGTATCTTGGACCAGTCCTTTAACTTTTGTGTGTCTGTGGGGTGAGATACTTAGCTTCTCTGATTTGTAGTGGTCACATAGTAGTAGTAACAAAGCAAAAACTCTTAAAAGAATGACTAATAGATTGTAAGACTTCTATACTGTTCTAATATCTGGAACGCTGATACTGAACAGGTAAAGAAAACTTTGTTCCCCACCTGTTTTGACCAATAATCTATGATTAACCCACACATTCCTCACCGACTATAAAGGGGTAAAGTTGGGGTTAAATTTCCTGTTTTCAATCAATATCCAGACCATTAGACTTCCCATTCTCTTGTTTGAAAGATTGGAAGAGTTATGTACCCTCTCATGTTCTCTAAACCTTACCTTTCTCTGGGCTCCTGGACTGTGACCGAGCGCAACTCCGGCAATGGCACTGAGTTCCTACCTTACATGTTCAAACACCTTTGCTCCAGCTTCTGCACCCATATTGTCTATTCTGCCCCCTTCCTCTACCTGCTCAAGATCTTCCCTGATGTCTCTAAAGCATAAATGACCAAGAGGAGTAGGGGAGTTAACTCTCACAGGAGATGCACCTTTGACAAATGTGTCGGAGGACCTGTCAATAAATTGTCCCTTCCTCCTCCTCCTGGATGTACTGTTCCAAAGCACATTGTTCCTGTGTTGCTCAGAAGAGGCTCCCACAAGATGCAGCATTCAGTTGCCTCAGCAACTTGGAAACTTGGTCACCCATTCCCCTTACCCTGCTTTGTGGAGTGCAATCCTTAATAAAGCATTCAGGATTTGGCCACAGATGCTGCTTTCAAGGGAATCTAGGCCGCAATCAAATCTATGGTTTTCAATTTTAAGTAAGATTGGCTTCTTATCTAATTATGTGCATTTATTTTGTTTTTTGTTTTTTTTTTTTTTGCAATTAGAAACTCCTGCCATGTAGGATGCAGTGATTCCATACAGTGGCTTGAATCTTGATAGCAAGTTCTTCAGTGGAAATTTAGTTATTCAGAGATGCTTCAGTCATGTTTTCTTTCCTCTGCAGAATCTGAAGAAACTTAGACATGGAGCTACCAGACTGAGATAAACACAATACCTGAGGATGGTCTTTGCTAGTCTTGCCAAGAGCTGTCAGCCCAAACACCTTTAAACTGCCTAAGACCGCACTTTCAAAGATACTAGTCACTGAGATCCCACCAATCTACTCTGTAAACTCTTCAACAATTTCAGACACACTTCTGTAAGTATCAGGATTTTCTACCTTCTTTACTCCCTTTATTTCAAGTAGGGTGACTTACTTTTCCTGGACCACTTTACAATGGCATCTTCTGTCCCCTACACCCAATTGAAACTAATTCGCGAATCTCTCTTAACTACTGTCAAATAATACCTTTAGTATTAACTCTGTTATTTATATGTACTGAATATGACATGTAACAGGATATGGTATGAATTGAACTCAGGTGTACAGGGGCTCCTTAAATAAGCCTTAGCTCAATATTATTCACCAGGAAGCTATTTATTACTGAGTTATGTTTATGACTGTATGGCTGTATAGAAAAATAATACCTGTTAAAAGACCTAGCATGTCTTAATAGCTCTTTACTTTCTCTTCTTTCTCTCCTACAGACTTAAGATCTCCTTTTCCCACTATTTCCTCTTACTGAGTGGCTAACTGTGTTAGTTACTTTTCTCTAGTTGCTGAGACAAAACACCAAAGTTAGAGGGGCAAAGCTTTATTTGGCTACAGTTTGTAGAGGTTTTAGTCCATAGTCAGCTAGCTCCAAGACAGGGATGGCATATTGGATGGAAATTTACAGCCACCAAAAAAGACACGTCACCTCAACAATTCTGGGGTTTAACTCGATCTGCTCTGTTACCTACAATCCCAGACACTGAAGATGAAATAAGCCCAGATGAAGTAATACTTTGGTTGTAAATGGAGATGGTAGGGATAAAATTATCTAACAAATTGGTATTCTCAGATCAGTCTGCTTTGGAAATTACTGTCTCTGATACATGTGTAAGTAAGCAGCGGTATTTACATGGATGGTTATAGTTTCCTAGTCCAACTGTATTTGAAGATTTTAAGTTCAAGTACCCTTTCAGAGAAGCTAAAAATCATTCCAGACTACAAGTTGAGTTTAAGAAATACTTTAGTAGCTTGGAGCCATGATCCTGTGGAATGTGCTGTCTGGAAACAGGTGGATTTTAGGACATAAGGACATCTTTGAAAGTGATGTTATTTTCCAGTGCACAATAAATTAGTCATCTGATCCTCTCTATGGGAGAATATATTGGCCCCAGTACTGTCAGTGGTGAAGTTCTAAAAGCTGGGGTGCCAAGCACAAGTATGTTTCCTTTTGAAAGAGCCAAGAAGGTGTACATTATTTTAAAAGGACTTTTGTTATCTTTAGCTTTTCTGACACAGTCATTTGTAAATTTTCAAAATATTAAAGAGTAAAATATGCAGTTTGAGCCCCCCCCCCAAAAACAGGGATGGCAAACAGACAGCACAGAGGAGAAACAACATGGTGCGTACAAGGCAGCAAAGGCAACAATAGGGCCTTTCCTTGCGTCGTTCTGCCTCTTTTATCCCACCCAGACTACAGGGATTAAGGTGGACCCAAACCTATCACTCACGTGTGGTGGTTTAGTAATCACATGCCCTTAATCCCAGCATCACACATTCCAAATTCAACTACTTCTGAAAAAGAAGTCCCACTTCATCCACATGCAGCTTTGGGGGAACATCTAAATTCAAACCATCACACCGATTCTTGAAGAGGAGACCACCTCTGTTTCTATTCTTTCTGGGTTCATTCTGCCTTATCATTTATGATGGGGAAAATACCATGTGGGACAATAGTTTGAAATATTCACCTACCACCCATGTCTCCTGTCCTGCTCCCAAGACAGCAGTGGCAGGTTCTTTACTTATCACCTGGGATGTAAAAATGTAAGGAGAAAAGACAAACCCAAACAAACAAAAATCTCAAATTTTGTCTTTTCTGTACTTAAACAAACTTTCCCAACACAACAGTTTTTGGGAGAAAAGAAAATACACGGGAATGTTTTTAACTCCCCAAACCTGGCCTTTGAGTCATGAAAATTGAGCCCCTTAATGACATAGGGATTAAAAGATTTTGTAATATACATTGAGTTGAAAGAAGACACAGCGTCCATTTTCTCCCATTTGGAGAGAAGATCTAAATTCTCTCAGAAGACAGAAGAGAGCTCAAGAGAAAAGAAATCAAATTAGAGATTGGTATAGGTCTTGGGTCACTTGGGGTGTGACCTGAAGGGTGAATCTCCCTCTCTGGCACCTCCTTTCATTTTCTCCGGTTCTTGACTGCTGGGACATGAGCAGCTTTCCTCTACCAGATGCTTCCACTGGACCCTTCCTGCCTTGGAGTCAGCCAGTCATGGAACAAATCCTCTAAAACTATGAGGCAAAATAAACCTCTCCTTTTAGTTGTATGTCCTGGTTATTTTGCTTCAGCTACAAGAAAGTGACTAAGACAGATTTTAGTGCCAGGGAAGTGGGGTCATTGCCATGACTATGTCTGATGATGTGGTTCAGAAACCCTTGGAAATGGTTCATAGGAGGATTTAGAAAACATTTGGAATTGCTGGCTAAGAAGCCCTAGAATGCTGTATGATGAGCTTGATGGGAGATTCTGGTTAGAGTTAAGAAGACCAGAATGCTAAAAGAAATGTAGACCACACTCAGTAGGTTTCAGTTGGGAAGAACTCCATGAGCAGTTTGACTCTAGGCCATATGCATTATGTTCTGGCACAAAATGTATCTGCATTTTGTCCGTGTCCCAAGACTCTGTGGTAGATGAATTAACCTTTCAGAAGAAATTTCAAGGCAGACCAATGTTCATGCCATGGCATGGATACTTCGGACTGCTTTTAGCCAGGTTTGCAGTGATAATTATGGCAAACAATAGAGCCAAATGTATTAAAAAGTGTGCAGTTACAACAGAAAGGAAGTACCTGCAAAATTGGAACCATGGAGATGGTGGTTGTTGAAAGATGAGATTTCAAAAGAAGCCATATACTTTGTATCAGGACAATACAGGGGATCTCAGAAATCAGCAAGAACCCACCCTTCATAGGCTGAAGAGTATGAAACCAAAAAGTTATCATTTGAGAAGAGAGCCTGTAGGGTCCCTTCTAATGAAAGGATGATTAGGGAATTGTTTCCTTGGATTTATTTCACAATGCTTAGCCATCCAGGTACTCAGAGGCTTCTGCAGCCATGATTTGAGAGGTGGGGCACTGGCTACTGCTAGAACTGGTAGATGACCTTGGTGTTGTCCATGTGGTACTGGTTTTATGAGCATGAATAATTTAAGAATTATAAAGTCATTGAAGCTTCCATTCATATTTCAGAAGAAGGCCTGGGAGGCAAGGCAGTATTCTCCTGAGAGGGCAGTACATGACACAGTGAAAGTGAATCCAAATGAGTGGAGACTTCAGGAAACTGGAGATGGCAGGGACATAGACTATCTGAGGAAAGCCACAGGCAGTGAGGAAAACCACCCCAAGAGAGAAACCATGATGGGTGCAACTGACAGTGCCCCAGGTGTGGGGCCAGCCAAGCTTTTTGGAGTTCATATCTCATGCCAGCTAACCTCTGGTGTTGGACATGGAGCTGCAGGGCTTAATATTTGCCCTGCTGGGTTTTGGCCTTGTTCTACTCTGATTTCTTTCTATCCTCCATTCTTCATTTTTTGTTTAATGGAAATATTTATGCTTTGTATTGTATGTTCAAAGTATTTAAATTTTTTTTTTTTTTTTCCGGTACTGGGGATTGAACTCAGGACCTTGCGCTTACACTTGCAACACAGGTGCGGCGCCACTGAGCTAAATCCCTGATCCCAATTTAACTTTTGATTTTTATAAGGGCTCATAGCTAACAGTTTGCCTTAAATCTCAGAGGAGACTTTGGACGTGGACTTTTTACCAATGCTGGACTGTTAAATTTTTGGTGACTTTTAGAGATGGACTAAATACATTTTGCATAAAGAGATGAGTATGAGTTTTCTAGAGGTTAGGGGCAGGATGTTATGGTTTAGATCTAGAATGTCCCCCACAGGCCTCATGTGTTCAGAGGCAGGGCTTTTAGAAGACAGTTTGATCATGGGAGCAGTATATTAATCAGTGGATTCATCCATTAATGAGTTCAGAAGCTAAATGTGCTGTTAGGAGGTGGGGCCTGATTAGAGGTGGGTCACTGGGGATATGACCTTCCTGGTTCCTCCCTTTGCTTTGTCTGCTTCATGGCTGCCATGATATGAACAGTTTTCACTATGTCAGGCCCTTCCACCATGACATTTCTGCATCTGAGCCTGCCATCCATGGGCTGAAATTTCCAAAATTGTGAGCCAAAACAAACCTCTGGTTCTTTAAGTTATGGGAGTTTTGCATTGTGTCTCAGTGTTGGGAAGGTAATGAAGACAGTCATACTCCCCTGAGTAGTTTCCCTGAAGTAGGGTACTGTTTCATCATGAAAATGGAAGTAATACCATGTCTCTTCCAAGTGGACACCATCTGTAGCAGGCCTACAAACCTTCTTATGATCCATGGTGGTGATGAACAGTAATTTATAGGGGCATAGGGAGATTGAAGTAGCTTGGAGATGGTCAGCAGATCTGTAGAGGGCCTATGGAATGGACAATGATGAAGATCAAACCTATCATGGATGCTAGAGGAACTGTGCATGTATCAAGAGGTGAATGGCTTAAGAAATAATAATATTTGATGCTCACTCACTGAAACTATTAAAAAGACGCATTCTTCTAAGGCTCATAAAGAATTGAAGACCTATTTTCTGCCCGAGCTTCCTCTGGGCCCAGATGGTCACTGTCAATGGGTACTGACTTCAGCAGATCTACCTAAGAAGGTGGTGGCTGAGTCCTCTTCTCTAACATCTGGAAGTCTCCTCAATCATTGCATTTGTCATTGCACATCCATCATTTCCAAATAAACTATTAAAAGGCAAAAAGTCACTGGCCTCCAAGAATTGAGAATTGTGTTTAGCTACACACTTTTCCCTTGCTAGAAGCCCTTGTGTCACCTCGTGATGTCTTTCTTCAATTTATTCTTTGGTAAAGGGACTTGCATCCTAATTATAGCAAGGTGAAAGTGCATTATATAAACATATGCACCTTAATGGACTTTAAGTTCCTTGGAGAAAGTTGCTGAACAAGGATAATTCGCTTTTTAAAAACTGACCATTTTACAGAGGAAGATTCTTTAATGCCACCACCTCTCTTCCTTTTTGCTACATGATGTCATGTGGTGTCTTTGCCAGGCTTCCAGGGAACAGGAGGACTCATCAATTTTAGCCAAAAGCTATTAAAATGTTACTTTGTTAGCAATAATTAAGGTGTGCAGCCAGGGCTCCCTATAGATCACTCTGGGAGCTGGGATCATATTTTTCTCCTTATAGCACCTTGGGTATCTTAAATTATCAAGTACTCGCGGGAGGAGGGGCAAGATGGGGTGTGGGCAAGGAAGGAGCAAGGAAAGGAGGTGCTTGTCTACCCACAAAAATAGGAACAACGAAGGAACAATGCCTTCATAAGTGTGTTAAGTTTTTCTCATATTTAATCTGCTGAAATATTTAAAACAAATATTAATGTGGTTTAACTCTTTTCAGTTAGATTTCAGGTTGCCATCCAAGATGCTTCAATTTCCCTTCAACCCTGGCTGATAAAATATCCAACAGGCTATGAATTCTATAAGGCAGCCCCAAGAATTATAATGGTGTCTGTGTCACATCTCCTCTTATTCTTATTTTCCTTCTTCATCTCCTGTCCCTCCTCTAAATGTATCTTCAGCCACACAAGAAAACTGGTTTGCTCTTTTATTTTGAGCCCTTGTTCCTCCTACCCACCCTTGACACTCCAGCCAAATCATAGTCACTTGGAAATTAGTCAAAAGAAGTTTCCTATAGAAAAGTTGCCTTGTGTGGGATTGTAAGAACATGGGATATTAGAAGAAAGGCTCATAACATTTGGAATTCAAATTTGTGGTGAAATATTAGAAGTAAAATACACTGCTAAAGAGGGGCAGCTGTTGATGTTTAATGGATTAAAATATTTTCTGGTTTCTCTTAGATGCATATGAATTTTGGGTATATATTTCACTGTGCATTGGAAATGCTTTTCATTATGAGAAAGATCCAAGAATCTGCTCTTATGAATTTATAGGCTAAAAGTTTGATGTAGTAGAAATTGTTCTGAACTTAAAGATTGGAAACCTAGATCTTATTAGCTAGGTGACCTGAATCTCAACATTCTCAACATCTAGGAAATTCCTCTCCTTCATCTGTCTGTTAAGTGAGGAGGTCTCCCACCTGACAGTGAATTATGAGTGTTGAATTAAACGTGATAGTGTTTATGAAGGAGCATTATAGTCTGTAAAGTGCTATACTAATATCTGTCAAGTTCTGTGGTTAATTGAATTCTTTGTCTCAGTTCTTCATATTTTTGTGGATCCATGACCCTAGTTGTACATCTTGCTTTTCAATGGAATGCAGGTAGTCACTCAGTTGTCATTTCTTCATCTAAGCCCTAAGAGGTACCACATGCTTCTGCTCTTCCTCTTCCATCTCTACCATTGTGCTGAGAAGATTTCTGGCTAGATGATGGATCCAAGGAGGTGAGAGATCTTATCTGCAGTTTAAAACAGGAATTCTCAAACTTAGTATTAGAATCCATTGGGAAGCTCATTAAAACATAGAAATCCTAATTGCTTAGCTCTGAAGTGAGGTCTGGTGATTTCTATATTAGTAAGTGCTCAGGAAGGGACTTTGGGGTTGGGGAGAATGAGATGGGGGGGAGAGGAGATTAAAAGGATCAAGATGTGACATGTGTATGTACCAGTTCCTCTTGATGAATATATCGTATTACAGACATAGTCTATGGAAAATATTTTTTCAAAAGTTATTCTTGGGCCTGCTGTCTTCTTTTCTTCCTTCCTTTCTTCCTTCTTCCTTTCCTCCTTTCTCCTCTTGCTTCCTCCCTTCTTCACCCCCCACCCCCGCCTTTCTCCCTTTTCCTGTCTATGTCATCCGTGTATCAGGGCATACTGTCATCTAAAATAGACTGATAGGAACAATTTCATCTCACTGATGACTGATGTGTCTAAGTTCAACATTCTGAGGGATATTTATTAGAGTTTCTAGAACCGTTGGAAGTGAGAGTAGAGCTATAGACGGGAGAAAGGAAGCCTAGGATACACTGCCTTGGCGCTGTCCAGGGGCCCATCCTGCCCCAGCCAACTCCCAGGTCATGAGGACCCGTGAGTGAAATAAGCGCTCATTGCTGGGTGTGGCCCATGCCTGTGATGGCTGCACTTGGGGAGGCTGAGGCAAGAGGTTGGCAATTTCGAGGCCATTGTGGGCAATTTAGAGATTAGAGACCCTGGCTCAAAATAAAAAATGAAAAGGTTTGGGGATTTGCTCAATGGGAAGGCCCTGGGTCCGATCTCCAGTATCCCCTCTGAAAGTAATGCTCACTGCTGCACACCGCTGAGGATTTGTGGTCGTGATGTAGAAATAGCTAGTCACCCTAAGGGACTGCTCAGGAAGTTATAAACTAAAACATGTAGGAATTGTCTTTCCAGCAACCAGGTTTCTTGGAGGGAGGCTGTGAGGGGGCTGCAGGGCAGTTATTAAAGGGTTTACAATACTATGTGCAGTGACTTTCCCAGAGAAAAGTTTTTGACTCGCATATTTATCACATTTTCTATGTTTCATTCCTCTCCTTGCTCTTTCTGCTTTCTCTTGAAATGTTCTAAAAAACATGTTAAAATATTTTCCAGAAGCAGGCTTGAAGGTGAATTCTAAAGTAAGCCGCAGAATGACCGATGGCATGGCCTTGTTTCTGGAAGTCTGTTTGAGAACACAAAGTGACCTGTAAGGATGGGAAGGGAGGAAGGGATGAGGGACTTGCAGGAGGCTGAACAACTCTGCTCAGGGACTTGCAGCCTCCAGGGACAAGAGACCCAGTGGGACTGTAGTGGCTTCTCTACTCTAGGCCCCACTCTGGGTTCGAGGAACTGGTTGCCCCATGGGGACACATGGCAGAGAACTCCTTCCTCTAGTCTGTAAGCTCCCTGCAGACTCAGATCTTTGTCTCATTCAGTAAATGTCTCAGTCATCTGCAGTAGTGCCTGGCACACACTAGACATGTAACAGATACTGGTTGAATTGGGAAATGAACGAGATTCACCTGAGACCGGACCTCAGATAGTTCCTGTGAATGGCAGTTTACTGGGTAGATGTTCTCCTCTCCTTCCCTCACCAAGATAACCTGGAATGAACAGGGGTACGCGCCAGCTTGCAGCTCCCAGCTCAGCCCCTGTTTCCCTGTAACAGCAGTGCCTCGCGATATGAAGGCCACAGCCAAGGCAGTAGAATCGAAATTTTTTAGGGCAGCCTGTGAAATTTAGTGAGACCCTGCCTCAAAATAAAAACATAAAAGTTATGTTTAGTATTTTTTTTATTTTTAATTTTATTCTTTGCGGGGGGGATGTTTCAGGTATCAAACTCAGAACCTTGCACTTGCGAGACAGGTGGCAGAACCACTGAGCTAAATCCCCAGCCCCTTAAATTTATTGACAAATAACAAGTATATTATGACATAACACGTGATGTTCTACGTATACATTATAGTTTCCTGCTGCTTATTAGGTATTTAATTTCCTTGTTACAATAACATTGAGACAGAGGTGGCAGAAATAAGTTTTGTCTTTGGAAATGGACACCCAGAAAAGGTGAGTAACTTTCCTAGAGTCAGGTAGCAGACAGTAGAGCTGAGACTTGAACTTGCTGATGTTCTCCCCACTGCTTCATAATGCCTGAAAAGGCCAAGATTAAGCCTATTTAATTCTCTAGGACTATAAAGCAGACGAGTCACTGCTATGCTCCATCAGGCTGACAAAAACTCTCATGCTTCTAGACCACTCTGGAGTCTGCAGAGTACCTTCAAACACACTTCCCGTTTGATAATGAAGGTCTCTCCCTGGGTAAAATGATGGCTTTCTTGGCAGACATCTTCCAGTTCTGTGAGGGAAAAGCCACTGGGAACAACACAGTGATAAATAATTCTACATCAATCCTGCGGCTTTTCAAGTCCAGTGAGTCCACAGATTGAGTGGGCTGCATCCTGGAAAAAAGCAAAGATGATTCTGTGGGTCTCAGCCTGGATTCTAGAAGTGAGATCATAGGAAATGGAGCAAGACGAGGGAGCGGGAGGCAGAAAGAATGGGAAGTCTCTACACCACGGAGGCAAAGGCTGACAGGAGTGTGCACAGTAAAATATTTTACTACGGAGCAGAATTACTCCAAAGACTGATGGACTCGCTCGCGAGACCCACTCACATTTATGAAGGTCATAAGTTACAGACGCCCGGCTCACTCGCAGGAGCTCAGCCATCACCTTTTATGGGGGAAACTTCCTGCGATATATTAAACTCTCCAGAAAACAGACAAGGGGTTTATGGCAAACGATAACTTTAATGCCTAGAAACCATTCGGTGATTTTGGGAGGATTATTAGTAACAAGGGCAAGATGCTGAGTCGTTCCCAGCCCAGGCCCTCTCTCTCCTGCCTGCTCACACCAATCCTTTATTCCTCTGCATCCCAGCCAGAAACCTGGCCCCCAAACCCTTCTGTGGTAAGAGGTGGGTGTGTGGAAGGAATCTGAAAGGGCAGTTGTGGGATGAAAAATAGTCAAGCTTCAAAGAGAAGAAAGGGCTGATGGGAATCTTTAGGCTGTAGATTCACTGGGGATCCCTGAAGGACAGTGGTCACAGAGACACCCACTTGCTGTGAAACTGTTACTGTTAATAAAGCACTATTCTTGCGTGAATCCTCTCTGTTATTTGGAGCAAGTTATAAAAAGGACAAAGCTGGGGTCATCTTGAAAAATGTTTTACTCTGCATGATTGAGAGAAATCCCAGCGCCTTGCTCAACATGAACTGATCCTGGTTGAGGTGGTTTATTCCAACCCCTTCTCAAAAGTTCTTCAACTCTCGGAGCTGGCAGGAGGTGGCCATCATCACTGTGGTGCCTGACCCAGCAGGCTTGACTGAAAGGCTCTGCACCTGTAACACACTAAGTAAACAGACAAATACTGGTTACCATCAATACCACAATTATTAGAAACTCTACTCTCTCATTGTTAATGTTGCTCCAGGAATGTGGAATTTAATTGAAATCTTTGAGGAAATTCAAATTAAATTCCTAATCAATTCACATTTTTTTTTTTAAGTACCAGGGATCGAACTCAGGACCTTGTACTTTCAAGGCAGGTGGCAGAACCACTGAGCTAAATCCCCAGCCCCAATTCACATTTTTATCTTGCCGATAAGGACGTCATTTAAACATTGTTATGTCTTCCCAAAATAGCTGTATGGCATTTTCCTGACCTAGTAGTCTAATAATCATGGCAAAATAAGGAGATACATTCAAAGTGCATGAATTGTTCATAGGAAAATCATGCCAATCCCAGTGACTACTTCTTTCTTTCCTAAATATTCTTTCTCTGTTAATTCTCTATTTGAGAATTTTTCTAAACAATGCATACCCATTTTATTATAGTAGTTTCCAGATTCCATCCTTTTCACCTTCTCTGAGACACTGGACATATAGATGTTCTAAAACTAAATTGGATTTTTTTTTCTGTCTCATGTATGTTATGCTTCTCAAAAATCTTGGCCTATCCAAAAATAAGGACACAGTTCCTCCCTCTGCACCTAGGCACTGGGACTCCTGTGAAAAGGTGTTCTCCTTCTACATTTACAACTACCATGGGCTATAATTTCTTTGTTTGAAGATTACTATCCTTGAAGAAAAACATGGAAGTAAATGAAGAGCTAGACATTGTCCTTCGTCTTTGATCACGTGACATTTGTGAGTGCTGAATGTCCTGGATGGCAGCCACATTCACAAAATGAGACGCATCTGCTTCCCTCTGAGCTGCAGCAGGCAACTAATTCCTTCAAAACTGACTATGAAGGAAAGAGTGGTCCTTAAGTTTTTTAGCCTCTTTTCCAGGAGATTTTTATTCATGAAATTGTGATCCTTTCATTTCACACAAAATTTCACTTGTGAAAAACAAAGGCAGAAATAATGCCAGGGTGCTTTTTCTTTTCATTTGAATCTGCTTGAATAATCTCTTTCAGGAAATGTATTATGGTATCTAAGCCTGTAGTTCTGTTATAGTACTAGGTTTTCAGTTTGTGTCTTCTTACTTTTTCTTCAGTGTATTGGAGGACATTTTGCAAAAGTTGAGATTTACTCTTGTGTGGTATAAATATACTTCCTATAAATCAAGAGTACCTTCTAATTATCTACTCTATGGTAAGTATTACACCAGATACTATATGCTGTAAAATGAATTGTGTCTTCCCCAGGTTCATATGTTGAAGCTCTAATCCCTAGTGTGACTGTATTTGGAGACAGAGCCTACAGGAAGATAATAAGGTTGAATGAGGTCCTAAGTTCAGGGCTCTGATCTAATAAGATTGGTGTCCTTATAAGAAGATAAATTAGAGCACGTTCTCACTCTCCCTCTCTCTCTCTCCCTTCATTCTAATACTCTCCACTCTTTACCTCTTGTGGCTTTCTGCAAGCTAGGATAACAGCCTCACCAGAAATTCATCCTGCCAGACCTTGATCTGAGACTTGGAGCCTCTAGAATCATGCCAAAGAATTTTCCATTGTTTAACCACCCAGTCTGTGATCTTTTGTTATGGCAGCTTAAGCTGACTAATACACTGTAGACAAGCGTAACTATTAGATCAGAGAGTTGTGTATT
The DNA here is from genome assembly GCF_000247695.1 of Heterocephalus glaber. The sequence continues at coordinate 3,291,463 of NW_004624826.1, read as the reverse complement.
TAAATCTAGGTTTGACTCTTCATTGTTAGCTGGCCTTAGAAAATTGATTGTTTTCTTGAAGTCTAAATTCTTCATCTGTAAAACAAGTCTTTTAAGTAGTATATGCCTATCTCACAGGATTATTTCTTAGATTAAAAGAATCATGTGTGAAAACAGTTGCTCCCAATCTTGGCTACACATTACAGTCACTTAGGTCTCTTTTAAAAAGACTGATGTCTTCTGACTCCCAACCCCAGACATCATGAATTAGTTGGTACTAGGTCTAAAGAGTTTTAAAAGTTTCCCAGGTAATTCTAACATGCAACAAAGTTTGGATACTGGGGCATTAAAATACTAGACAGACAAGACATCTGTTAAATATTGACTTCCCCCCTTTGCTTTGGCTTCTGAGAAAAAGTATTTGACAACTTCTCAGAATATACAAGTAGGGTGCTCTATTTTTGTTGTTGTTGGTATTATATCTGAGATGGGTCATTTTGGTAGGAATTAACAGCTTGAATAAGATGAAGTCCTTACTCTTATGGGGCTGATATTCTCATAAAACAGCTTCTCATATAAATACTGCTCTCAGAGTCATCCCCATGTTTAGACAGTCCAGTTTCCCTGAGATTTGCAGACATGGCTGCCTTCTCAAATAAAGATATAAACTGCCTTCACCCTCTCTCTCTCTCTCTCTCTCTCTCTCTCTCTCTCTCTCTCTCTCTCTCTCCCTCTCCCTCTCTCCCTCCCTCTCTCTCCTTTTATCTCCTTCCCCAAGTAAAGACATTTCTGACCAGGATATATTCCCAGCTTCCAACTCCCTCAGATGCAGGAGAGCTGCTGTCAGCAGGAAGTAGTTGCATCAACCATCAGGTCTGGCACTATTAGGAAGGCTGTGCCTTTCTTCTGTCCCTTAGGGCAATTATCTCTCAGCTGGACCCTTCTAGGAGTCATTGTGACTCTCTAGTGCCTTCATCTCAACATAAGAATACTCACTTGCCTAAATTCTCATTCCTTGAGGCAACTTGTCCGCTAGGACTTGAAAACTATCCAGCAATTACTGTTTCCATGGTGGGAAAATGCAAAATGACAAATGTCCTTCATCTCCTAGTTCTGATTGCCATCTGCGTGGAATACCTGCGAATCACCTTGAGGGAGAATTTCTCTGGCCTGAGTGGCTTCCCTTCCCAACACCAAATCACTTTCCATGTGGCCCCTTTCTTTTTGTCTTAAATTGGATTCAAGTTGTGGATGTGACCATCTGAAATGTCAGCCACAAGGTATGTGGATAATGCCATCTTACTGGAGTTTGTGTTCCAAGATGGCCCTGGTATAGTGGTTCTCAGAAGTGAGGAAAAGGATGTACAGAAGAAATACCTGGAATCTTTTCAAAGATATACATGCATCATCCACTCTCATTCAACCATACCTCGGCTGAAGGTGTGTGTGCTAGTGTATTTATTTTAGTAAACAAAACAAAAGAGAACTCTCTTTACCTCATCAGCCAGTGCCTCCTTGACTTCCTTATTACCATGTCCTTAAGAACGACTAATGATCAAGTACACCTGACAGTGTAAGCAATCTTCTCAGTCTCTGCACAGATGCATCTGTGCAGCACCTGCAAAATGCAGATTCTCAGGTCCTATCCCAGTCTGCTAAGTCAGAATCTTTTAAGGTAATACCAAGAGTCTGTAATTACAAAAAAAGAGAGACTTTCAGTTGATTGTGGAATCAGCTAGGGCTGAGAACCATTGACATAGTGATTAAAAGCCTGGATTTTGAGCCCAAAAGGGGAATACATTTTTATAGATATCATGCCTAACCTAGCATGTCATTTCTCAGGGGTGTTCATAAGTCATCATTAAAATTTGCTATTATTCAACACTTATTGTATGTAAGGAATGTACTGGGTGTGTGTATTTCACTCAATTATTTCACTCAACTTTCTTGATTATCAACTAAGACACAAAATTCAGAGAGATTAATCCTGTCTGTAGTAGTCCAGATTGAGAACGGGGTCTGATTCCCAAGTTCCTGTCTATTTCACACCACCTTCGCCCCACCCCATGAGTGTTGACTGTGTGAATTGTCAATGTTGTCTCCCCTCCTCAAAAAGCAGAATCCCTTTCATACCTTTGGTCTCAAGTGAACAGTCACTGCAGCACTCATGCCTGAAATTAATGTCCACTAAATCATGTAAAAAGAGATGAAACAGCCCCAATTCTAGGTAACTGCCAGTATGAGAGTGTTTAGGTGGCCAAAAGAGGTAACTTTTAGATGGTAGGTTTTATCACCCATTACGTTATTGGCACATATGGAACCTCAGACGAGGCAGAGCAGGAAGTGTCGGGAGGGGACTGGGGATATGAGAAAGTGCCATAATGTAAAGGAAAGTGCACTCAGAAGGGTTCTAGCATGGACCTCACCAGTGCTTTCCATCCCTAGGCAGTGTCTCCTAAAATACATGCTTCCTGCCCACGAGCAGCACTTTACAGTTAACCACAGGCCCCCACACTGGTTTATAGGTGGAAGTTGGCACTTGATTTTGAGATCTCTAGACCAGACATAGGCTGTCTGTATAGACACCCAGTGCATTCCTCACACAACAGGTGCTCCATAATGGCGAGGTTTAATGATGACTTATGAACACCCCTGAGTTGTGAGGCATTAGGTTAGGTATGATGTCTATAAAAATTTATCCCAGAATCCAGCTTTTAATCACCATGTCAGTGGCTCTCAGCTCTGGCTGATTCCCCAGTAGCCTGAAAGCTATTTTTCTAATTACAGACACCTGGTATTACTTTAAAAGATTCTGATTTAGCAGACTGGGACAGGACTCAGGAATCTGCTTTTTGTCAGCATACAGAGAGGTCAATGAAGGGCAAAGGAGAGAAGACAAGATCCGAAGTCCTATAATTGGGTGAAGCTGATCTAGAGAGGATGTGATGTGGGGCTTGGCTGGATGTGGTGAGGTCGCGGCTCGCCAGGTGTGGTTGGGGACAGCAGGCTGTCAAAGCCACTGAAGGCTGCAGACAACTCATGAGAACTTCCAGTCCCAGCAAATCAACAGTACCCACTGAATACCCTAATCAGTTCATACTTCAGAATTAAAGTCAAGAATGAAACTGCATTAGAGTCAGAGAACCTCCTGGTTTTGGGGTGTAGACATCTGGGGAAGGTGTGATGCTACAGTTTACATCCATTTCTGCCATAAGCAGGTGCATGGGAACACACACAGACACACACACACACACACTCACTGGGTTCCTCCCTGTACACACAAGTACACCTCCCTCACCCCCACTTCTCTCAGGACCTGCCCCTTATCTCCTCCCTTTAAAAGTCCTAAGGCACCGCTGTAGGCTGACCTTCAGACGTCCTCTGGAGCCCAACACTAGCGCCAGCTGATACTTGCCATGCCTTGATCCGGCATCTAGAAGATGAAAGAGAGTCCAAGGGTAAGGACACACCTTGAGGAAGGCGGCTATCTATTTGGAGACACAGGGAGGTATGGAGCCCTTCCAACTGAGGACATTCCTCCTTCAGTTCACTCCTGGTGTCATCACTGATCCAGAAACTGAGTCTTAACGCCTCATTTGTCCAAAAGCACGTCTTCCATGGGTAAATGATGCCCAGTGACATAAGACCTTCACAGCAAAGGTTTTGTCTCATGTTGCTTTACCCATTAAAATGCTTTCAGCTCATTTTAATTAAAAAATAGTGATCACTGGGCCGGGGATTTAGCTCAGTGGTGCCACCGGCTGCGTCGCAAGCACAAGGTCCTGAGTTTGATCCCTGGTACCAAAAAAAAAAAAAAAAAAAACAACTGGTGATCACTGTTGCTTGTAGCAGGAACACAGCACAGAGCCCCCTATTTTTTTTAGAGAGCAGGCTCACTGACTGGACAGGAAGAGGAGAGAAGAAGAGGTTGATGCCCAGTGTGATGCCCAGGTTTACTTGGCATAGGTGAAGCTGAATCAAAACTGATTTTCCCAGAGGAAACTTACTGTCTCACTAACCTGCTTGAACCTGTCTGCTGTCCACTGGAGTCTTTCATTCCTCTGCTGCGTAGGGCACACTTTCCAGCTCTCTCTCCTAGCTTCTCAGTCAGACCCTTCCTCCCCATCCTACTCCCTGTCTTGTTTTGGTTCCCACTGTCAACCCTCTGAAACTCGTGTACAGACCAGGCCTGAGTTCTTTAGGATACTTTCACATATATCGTCTCATTTTTCTCTGCAAAACAACCTTGCTCTTTAACCAAGAAGGTACACCTGTAAGATCACGTGCCCCAAATTGTACAATATAAAGACTGTGTTTTGGCTGCTTTATTTAAATATTTCATTCTGGTCATTTTCTTAGATACTCAGCCTACCTGCCTTCTTGATGTTTATTTTAGATCTTGTACTTCTAACAGTCTGTCTTAGTTACTTTTCTCTTGCTGCTGAGACAAAATACCCAACACCCAAAGATGAAGGGGAAAGGTTTATTTAGTTCACAGTTGGTAGAGGTTTCAGTCCATAATTGGCTGGCTCCAAGGCAGAGGGGCACAAGGCAGAGGGATATGGTAGAGGAGAAACAGTTCAAGGCACCCACAAGGTAGCAAAAGCAACAAGGGAAGGGGGAGGGGCCCTCAAGAGCATCTTTCTGTCCCTTTTATCTTATGCAGATCACTTAGGCCAGGCAGCACTCTCACCCTCAATCTGAGTGGCCTTGAGCCTAGCACTGCACCAGGAATCAATTCTAGAAAAAGCTCCACCTATGACTGCATGAGACTTTGGGGGGACTGACAGAACCTAGTGTGTACAACGTGGTCAAAGCAGCAAGCATCAAGAATGCAGGGAACTCATTATCATGTTATTCACTAAGAAGTGGAGTTTTGCATCCTAACGCCATACCCTCAGAGCTATCTGACAAAGAATTAGTTGCTTTAGGGAGATGTGACACCTTTAGTGTGTTTAAATTCTGCAGCAACGCCTCCCATGGAAGAAAGAAAAGTAGCTTTGGGTAAAGTTCTTTGGCTTTCATTCAGGTTTTCCTCCCTGGAACACTATAGAATACCAGCCAGGTCTTAGGGCAAATTCCCAGCTTATGCCTTCTGAGGACATGGTCCTTCCAGAAGAGCTGATTCCTCAGCCAGAAGCTATGGAGACAGCAAAGGCAAAGCAGAAGCATCAACTTCCTCCTCATGCCCTAGGCTGATTAGTTTTCCCTCCTCTTTCCTTTCTTTTAAAATCTCCAGTGGCACTTTTAAAATCTAATCCTCAGCATCCTCCTGGGCTCTTTCCCCAAGCATCATTTGGTCTCAGCGAATGCAAACCATTTTAATGTTAGTCTAAGGAAGCATTTCCCAACGTGTGATTAGAGGAATGCTTGCCTTAATAGGAGCTTCTGGTAAAGACAACCTTGTGTTCAAATATTGCCATGCGTGTTCTTCTCTTCTGGAAAATCGCAATGCGTATCAGCTTAGTATATGTTTTGAGAAATCCTGCACAAAGAAACCATTTCATTTTGTTAACCCCAAGTTTCTCAGATTTATTGATCATACACATCTTTTTGTAGCACATTAATTTTTATTTTGAGGAAGTAGAGAACTGGTCTATGGCAAATGAGCTGCTATCTGAAATAGCTACAAAAGGTGCTACTTATAGAGCAAAAGGATCATAATATTATTCAAGATTGGGGAAATGGATTTGGTTTCTGGATTCTGTACTGTTTGGGTTGACCGTGCTGTGGGCCCAACCACACCTCCAGCATTGTGGCCCATATAATGGAGAGTCCGAAATATTCTCAGAATCTTTCGGCAACAGCGCATCCCAGACTTGGCCCTTTGGACCCAGTCTTTGATGAGTGTTACTGAGTTGACTCCAAATCACTAAGAGTGACATCCAGAGCAAGATGACTTTCACTTTCAGAGCAGGCCCCAGGTTGTTTGCGCAGGTTCCTCTAGCAGCAAGTGTATTTCATCTTCCAGCTCCAGGGCGTTTGTCCTGCAGCACCTGGAGTAGAATGATAACTCCTGCGCCTGCTGGATGCTCCTGGTAATTCAATTGGCAGGAGTGAAGGGCTCAGAGGCTCTCTTCACAAATCTCTAAATCAACTGGCCATGCAGATGCAGGCACCACAGCAGCTGTTTCTGAGGCAAAGGCCATTCATCTTCTGCCTTTTATTCCATTGTTCCTGGGCAACCTGGAGGAATGAAGGTCTCTGGCACCAAGCACGGTGTGCATGGGCACTCCCTACAAGTCACGTGGGACTCTGGGATGTGCTAGAGGCTTTCAGAAAGCTTCCATGTAAAGGGCCAATTTCTTTAATAAAAAGGGATTAGAATTGGGGAGGTTTTATTTATTTTTTTAAAAGCTCAGGCTAGGGCCAGGGATTTAGCTCAGTGGCTTTGGCGCCTGCTGCACAAGCACAAGGACCTCAGTTCGATCCCTGGTACCGAAAAAAAAAAAAAGCTCAGGCTATGTGGAGTCCCTGCCTGTTGTCACTACTCAATACCAATCAGCCATTTATTGTGCTAAATCCTGTGCTAAGAACAGAGAGTGATTCAGAAAAATAGTGGAAGACCCTGTACCTGACTTTCTGGTTAGGGATTGATGGTGATATTTAGAGGACACTGGTGGAGAGGCTTTAGTTACTCTGCTGTAGTCTCTTCCCCTAAACTACTCTACAGAACCCTGAGATGGACAGCAAAGGAAGACTTGCCTACTCAGCATGGTTCCACATCTCCCTGTGGATGTGCAACAAGCGTCACTCACTCACTGTCTTTCCAGCCTGGCGTCCCCTGTCTGGCTCATTTTAGTTGGCAGCTTTAGCCTCCCTTAGACAAAAGTCTGGGAATCATTCCTGAATGGAGATGAAGCACTGCCTGTTGGCAAATCCTGTTGGTTCCAAACTCTAACCCTTCCATGACCTTCATCCTTGTACCCTTGTCTAGTTCACAGTGCTTTCTCACCAGTCCTGCAACAACAGTCTCCGGCCAGTCTCACAGTGTCTACCTGGGCCCACCTTCGGCCCAGCCTCCACTCAGCAGCAAAAGCGATCCCCAAAATCCTAACTCAGAAAGCGTCACACATCTGTCCCAACACGCTTGATGGCATCCCTCTTTGACAGGAAATAAGCCTGCATCCTCTGTCACTGATGCATTTCTCCACGACCTGCTTCTCCACGTCACCTCTTCAATCTCATTCTCTGCCCAACTGTTCTTTCCTACTCCAGTTAGGGTTTTCCAAAAACACCAGGCATGGTCTTTCTCAGTACTTCATATTCGTTGTCCCTGCAAGCTGGAAATCTCTTTTCTCAAGCTATCAACATGCTTCCGTCTCTTACCTTTTTTAGGTCTTTATTTTAAGTCTCTCTCACCATCTGTGCATAAAACCCCCATTCACTCCCACCACTGCCTCACCACTGTCTGTCACAATTTGTAGTTTACTTTTATGTGTCTCCCACCCCCTATTCATGTCTAAGGTTCTTAAGGACAGGGGTTTTTGTCTACTTCATTCAGTGTTCATGAAACAGGATCAAACATGAAAAAAAATTCAACAAATATTCCCTGTATGAAGAAACCAAATAACAGTAACATTTATTAGCTATATACTAACGTACCACCTATGAGGCAGGTGCTGTATGTATTGTTTCATTTCATTTTCGCAAGTTCCTAAAGACGGCAGCCCTATAATCGCCTCCTCCATGAAACACAAGAAAACAAGCAGAGAGAGCTTAAGTAATTGCATCCAGTTAGCCATTGTCACAGTCATCCTAAGAACTTCCCACTACCCACCTCCTAAATCCATGTTCCCAACCACTCTATTCTTTCTACTCCTTTAAATCATACAAGTAAACAGGATTAGTAGGACTCACTGGAAGGAGAAATGAGTTTCATGGAAGGGGATCTGTAAAAGCGTCACCCAGGAGTTAGAATTTGATGTGGACTCTGGCATATGAGCAAGTTTCTATTAAGTAGAGTGAAAACAGAATGGAACTGCAAGCAAGCACAGAGGCATGAGAGGCAGGGAAGCAGAACAACTCCAAATTTCTCCAGAAGGAGTGATGTGGGCAGGTGATCTCATCCCCAAAGTCCTGGTGATTGTAAAACCGGTTGCCTCTGGGAACCAGCGGCCTCCGGGACAGTGGGTCACTAAGTGAAAATGATAGGTTCTAATAGAATGGGATATTTGTGCATGCTGTGGAGGAATACTGACAGTTAAGGTGGAAAGAAATGTTGAGGCTGCAGGACTGAGTTTGGAGCTCATGGTCAGGTGAGCTGAAGCCTTTGCAGGCTTTTGCATAGAAGACAGCAGGCAGGAACCAGGAAAGGAATGGATGCTGGAATGTGGGGAGCACTGCAGCTGGGGTAGAAGGAGACCAGTCAGGTCTGTGCCGGGAGCAATGTGCTGTAGATCACTACGGCCAGGCCTAACGGGCCTCCTCCCCAGGATGAGGCAGGGCCTGAGGGAGAACAGGCCAGGACGAGGGGGCATAGTGGAGCAAGGCCTGGCAGAGAAGAGGACTATCTTCCTCCCCGCCCACTTACCAGGAAACCAAGCACAGTGCCCTGCAGGCCTTAGCTACTCTCCTGGCTCTGGTTACAGCCCAGCCCCTTTTACCTCCCGCTGCACTTCCCTTATCTCTACCATTATAAATAAATGTGCTGCATTTGCCTGGTGGTCTTTTCCTCCCATCAGGAGCTAAGAGCCCCCACCTGGCCCCACCTGTACCTTATTAAATCTCTTTGTCTGTCTTTCTTAATCTCTCACCATCATTTTTCCCTCCATGAACCCTTCAGCCTCGTGGAACATGGCAGGTCTGGACTCCCCCACGTGGCCCAGGCTCTATGAAGTAGCTGGTGTCTCTTGGAACTAGCATTTCCCTTCCCTGTGGTTCTGCAATCCTTGCTACATCCATGCCACCATCAGTCATCTTCCATACCTTTTTATCTGGAAGTATCCAGGAGCCCAAGGAAAGGCCTGTCCTGGGTCCCCTTCACATTCTCCCAGCACTCCAACCCCTCTGTCCTGAGAGCAGGGCTAGAACTGCTTTTCTCCAGAAGCCCAGAGCTTGTGCTTAGGGTCCTCTCAGAGCCCAGGTACCTTAGTTGTCTCTATTTTAACATTTTCACCACCTGATTTGGGATTTCTACACTTCATAATTTGGAGGGAAAACCTGATTTTTTTTTTCTTTCATAATCTTTCGCTCACATTTTTATTTATGCATATTGGTCATACAGATGAATGGATTTCATTTCGGCAGACTTGTCCTTGCATATAATATACTTTAACCATTCCTCTACCACTCCCTTGCTCCACTGTGCCCCTTAATTTCACATTTTTTTGGGGGGTTCAATGTATATTATATTCATGTCCTCTGTCACCAGACAGTTCTTATTTGAAGGGAAGTGTGAGTGTGGTGTCTATGCACATTTAAATAGGTAAGAAAGATAACCTATTAAAGGCTAACCTTAATAACCTAAGCCTTAAGGACTAATCAGTGCCCTTAAGTCTCGGAAATACCTATGGTTATCTATATAAATTGATACTGGATAGGACAAAACAATAAAAATCAAAGGCATGTGATCATCTCTTCTTCACTGTGATGCTCTTAATATCAGGTACAAACCATCCTGCCATCAGAGGGCCTCAGCACTTCATGAACCAAACATCAAGGGAACTCAGGCCCCACATAAGCTGTGGTTCAACTGTGATAAAAATTGTCCAGCTCCACAGAGGCCCCACTGACACACACACACACACACACACACACACACACACACACACACACACACGGAGCCCTGTTTCTTCTTTTCACCCTGTACAACACACAGAGGAATTTTGTCTGGAAAATGCACGTTCCACAGAAATAACTGACTTCAGTGCTCGAGAAATGGTTTGTCTCCTGCTTCCAGCAGGAGTACAGCCAGGCTTTGGGCACAGGGCAGAAGGCTGGAGCCTCACCCTTCACAGCTCCAGCTCCAGCTTCATTAAGGTAAGTAGGAGAGAAGCCTGGCAGTCGCAGCTGAGAAGCTGTCACAGCAGTGACCATAATCTGTGTGAGGAACACAGAGATCAGCCAGACTCACCTTGTGTCCCACAAGGCTTCTGAGGTGAGGAAGACAGGTAGGGAACAAGGCGCTCCAGCAGGATGTAGGTCTACATGGGCAATGGGCGAAGGCAGGCCCAGAACCCTCCCTTCCTTCTCCTCTTCTCTTCCATTCCTCCCTCATTTCAACATCACTGATTTGGATTCAGATAAAGCAGCATTTGATTCTGGGTGCATCAGTGGCCACCTGTGTGAACAGGAAGATTAACTTCTCAAGTTAAGTTTATTCATCTATAAAATAGGGAGCTTCTTTCCTGAGAAGTGGAAAATTGCAGCCCTGTTATAAAAACTTAGCACTGTGCCTCATATGTGAGAAGTCAACCTTAGGAGCTGGAATTATGATGTTTTCAGCTTCCCTTTCCATTTTCTTGCCCCTTTATTCCATCCTCTCTTGATCACGAACTTCGCACCTCAGCCTTAACTCTCAGTCCCAAGTGGTAAACTGATACCTGCTTTCATCTGGCATTGATTGATTTGTGAAATGGGCTGCCTCATAAAACCATTTTTAGGAACTTATCTGGATTTGAAATCTAAAACCATCTCTTATTCATGTGTGGCTTCGGCATTACTTTGAACTTGACCAGTACAAAAAAATTTTTTTAAAGAAAAGATAGATGTTTAGAGAGCTCACAAGCCCTCTTGAGCAACCAATGGCTTTTAGGAAGGAATCCTGTGACAAGTTAAGTGCAAATGAAACAGAAACATAGAGATTAAATTACCCTGAAACACTCCTGGCTGTGGGGATTAAAGAAAAAGCAGGATGTCTCCAGTTTTGCAGACCTGCACACAGCTGGCTTTCCTGAAGGATGTCTGCCGAACTCAAGGGTCCCCTGTAGCTTCTGGGTGACATATTCTCCAGGTGGCTCCGTGGAAGTGAGTTGAACTGGGGAGGCAACTTGCATTCCAAGTGCTCTTTCCACAAAGCTCCTCTCTGGGGATTTCATACTAGCACCTTTCACCATTGTTAAATTCACTTAAGATAGAAAAAAGCCATTAAGGGTTGAGCATAAGCAGTGTCTGACAGGCAGGCTCTGCAGAACTGCTCAGCAGCGGCCCAGACAGGAACCACTAACCTGAATGCAAATGGGAGAGATGCAGTCTGAGCCTCAGCCTGGGTCTATCCACCCACACCATGCCTGCCCCCAGCCAGAAGCAGTGCCTGTGACCCCATGGAGAAGAGACTGTCTGTTGCCTGCTGTGAGTGAGAGGCTGCCCTCTGCCTGCTTTCAGATGGGCACCTGTGGCTGGTGAGTCATAGACTGTGGACTGGGATTCAGCGCGGGTGTGGTCAGGGAGACAGTATGAAGACTGGACTCAGCAAACCACAGAGAATGAATTCATCATCTGTCAGGCCTCTCTTTTATGCTGCTGAGTTTCAGTCTGAGTATAAGATCATCCTGGCTTTCTTGGTCTTTTCTTGGGATGGTGCACAAAGATACCCAATGGGGCTTTTTGGTGAGATACACTTGCCATTCAGCTTTGTTATACAGGAATCCTGCAGCACTGGAAGTTAGGAAATTACTTGCTAAATATTGTTCAAATATTATTAAGGTTACTTCTCATATTGGAAAAATTTGAAAACTACAAAAATGAATAAAAACCTGCAAAGAAAAATAGCAATTGCACACTAAGGCCACAATTAAATCATATTAATGCTTTCTTGAAAGTACAAGCTCTTTGGTTATAATGCAGAAGTTTCCATTCCAGTTCTGCCATGTTTTGTTTTGTTTTTTTGTTTTTTGTTTTTGGTACCAGGGATCCAACTTGGGACCTAGTGCTTGTGAGGCAGGCGGCGGCATAGTTCCACAGTTCCACCGTGTTTAAACTGCGTGAACTTAACCTCCTGGTGATTTTGTTTATTCATCTTTCAAATACACAAGTAGAGGACCTACCTCACAAAGTTTCTATGAGCATTAAGTAAGTTGGAAACGTGAAGCCCAACACACTACAAAAACAAAAAATGATAGCTATGGTCATGCATCATCCTGTGGCTACAACTGCAGTTCCATTTTACCAGTGCTTTTCTGTCTGGGGAGATTTTGAGCCCAGGGAACATGTGACAATGTTTGGAGACATATCTTCTTGTCACATTTAGGTTGGGGGCTATTATCTGCACTTAGTGAGAAGAGGCCAGAAATGCTGTTAGAGATCCTGTGATGCACAGCAGAGCGTTCAGTAACAAAAAATTCAAAACACCAGCAGGTCCAGAATTCATGTGTTAGATTCAGGCCTGTCTTAGTCCCTTTCCTATCTGTGGGACACAATACCTGACACTCATAACTTAAGGGAAGACAGGCTTATTTTGTCTCACAGGTTTTAGAAGATTCATTCCATAGTTTCTGGCTCCAAGTCAGGACCAGCAAAGTGGAAGGGCCTTGCAGAGTAAAGCTGCTCACATCATGGTAGCCAGGAAGCAGATAGGGAAAGCAGGAGCTGAGGAGGGAGACAGACCCCAGGTCACATCCCTAGTCACCCACCTTTTCTGACCAGGATCCATCTCCAAATAGCACGTTCAGCTGTGGATTCATCAGATTAATCCACTGATGGGTACAGCACCTCCATGATTCAATCATCTCCAGAAGCTCCAAGCCTGAACACAGGAGACTCTTGGACAGTCTGTGTCTAAACCATAACAGTGCCCATTCTGAGACAAATCCCACCCTCTCTTGCTCACCTGGACTTCAGATCTTCCTCAGGGTCTGTCTCCTAGAGATTCTGAGTGTATGTCTCACACATGCTCAGTAGCACAGCTCTCTTCTGTTCCAGTGCCACTAGTGCACTGCTACCCACTAGGAGATGCCTCTTTTGTGCATTGGTGCCAGCTTAGTGGAGTTTCAGGCAGGAGTGGTCAGACCTCCTCCCCCATCTCAGTTATGGAGGCCCTGAAGGGTCAAAATTGGTGTTCAGAGGCTGGGAGTCTTTTACCAACACAGTTCTTCAGTCTCTCTCCCTACTTCTCTCTTGGTTGAGACTCAGAATGAGTCTCTGGATGAGACTCTGGATGCATCTTGAAATAGAGTCTGTTTTTGAAATCTCCCCCATTTTCTTTCTTCTCCACCTCTTTGTGTATCTCCATTCCTGAAATGCCATTTTCTCCCTTGAGCCAAAATCATACAGGTTTCCTGCATATCATATCAGCCTTATCAGTGCAGACAAATAGATTTTCAGGGGCAGCAAACCAAAGATATCCATCTGTATCTCAACACTATACTTTCGACTACCCACAAATGTATAGATATGTAATTTTGAAAACAACATTGTGGTTTTATCATCCACCTAGAGGCCCAAATCTTTCACCAAACAAAGTATTACATTGTCTTGTATATCACAATTGTATTAACTATATAGAATTGCATTTCATCATTATATATTTTGGGTCCATTCCTTTTTAATAGTAATTGAAGTTTTTTAATATTAAAATTATTAGTGATGCCATACTGTACTGTATTTTTTTTTTCTTTTTTTTTGGTACCAGGGATCGAACTTGGGACCTTGTGCTTGCGAGGCAGCCAGTGTCACCACTAAGCCAAATCCTTGGCCCCTCATACTGCACTGTAAAAGCAGCTTTACACAGTTCTTTAAGGGTAAGTTTCTAGAATACTATTTAAGATTTTCTGATACATTGTAAATGATTCTTAACTTGCAGTCATATAGATATATCCCAAAACACCTATCATACATTGAAAATGCCTTAAGTTAAAAAATGCTGCATTTAATACACCAACCTACCAAACATCACCGTTGAGTGGTGCAGGACAGTGTGAAGCACCAGTTGTTTCCTCTGGTGACCCTGTGGCTGATGGAGGGCTATGTTTGCCGCCACTGCCCTTTGAGAGAATATTGAACTGCTTATCACTAGCCTGGGAAAATGTGGTGTACAATTGCTGCTGCATATGTATCACTTTTGCATATGGTAAAGATGAAGAGCTATTAAGTTGAACCACCATATACTGGGGCTGTCTACATTTTAGAAGAAAGTTGGGATGGTTCATTTCATGTATCATGCGGACTGGGCCACAGGACACCCAGACAGCTGGCTAAACGTAGTTTCCCGTGTATCAGTGAAAGTGATTCTGGAGTTTGAATTGGTGGACTGAGAAAGTCAGGTGGCCCTCCCCAGTATGAGAGGGCATGATGCAATCTGTTGAGTGCCTAAAAAGAGTAGGAAGATGAGGAAAGTTGAACCTGTTCTCTGTCTGACTGCTGCAGCTCGAACACACACCTTCTCCTGGATCCTGTGGGATGTTTTGAGGCTCAAATTACCATATGGGAAAGCAGCCTAACAGGCAATATATTTCAGGAGCAAAAATTATGGGGTCAGCAACCCAGAGTTGGAACACAGGGTTGGTGTCCAAGAGAAGTGAGAAAGAGTCACTATTCCACTGGAATTTATGGGGTGTGGAGCTCTGGACCTCAGCTTTGAAGAAGGGAGACGGGGTGAAACAATCCTTGGAAGGCTTCTTTGAGAGTTCCAACAAAGATTCTCAGGTCTTCAGACATGTACTGGAATCTATACCATTGGCTTTCTGGCTCTCAGGTCTTCAAAATGTACCAGCTTTATTGGATCTCCAGCTGGAAGGTGGCAGTCATCATGATCATGTGAGCCAATATATTATAATTAATTTGGCTATATATGTATATTCTGTTGGTTCTTTTTCTCCAGAGAATCCTAACTAATGTGAAAAGGATTAAGGGCTTTTTCTTAGGGAACAGTGCCTGGCCACTGAAGTATATTGGAATAGCAATCCAATATCTAGATTGACTGGAAAGTAAACTATGTCAGTTATTGGAACATTCTAGTTGGCTGAGACTTTCCATCTCTGAATATCACATGTGGGAGGACTATTTATAAACACTTAACACTAAATTACGTCTTCCTTTGATAATTTAAAAGGCACTCATACTATTTCAGGGTCATTATTATAACCTCCCTTCTCAATGTAGAGTTTCAGATGACATGGAGAAAAGCTCTTTGTAAGTGGAAAAGAATTATGGAAATGTAAAGGTTTGTTATTTTAGTTTTCAAATGGGGAGAAAGTGTACTGACCAGATTCATCAAGAAATGACATATCAAGAAAGCTTCTTTTTGGGGTAAGATTCTGATATTAACTTGTTTACATGTCATTTACCTCTTCCTTATAAAGGGAAAATAAAGGATATGTAAAAATCCCTGTTTCAGTTTTGATGATGTTTCAGATGAATCTGTTTTACTATAATTTGAGTACCTTAAAATATTGTTCAGTCATGAATTTTCCCAGCATGCTCCAATGATAAAAATGAGAATGATAATAATAGAGATGGATAACAACATGGGAAAGTGTATTTCCTACTCTACTGTGGATCCAGGGAGTGAAGAGTCTAGAGGTAGGCCCAGCATTGCTCCTAAGGAGCTCTTCACTTGGCCTTGGGTAAGAAAATTGTATTTTCTGAAACATGTTTTCTTCATAGGCAAAGAAAAGGTAGTGATTTCTCAGATTCCTTTAAGCTTTAAAATGTCTACCGTTTTATTATTTGGCTCACTTCTTGTGAAGGATTTGAAATTCTGTTCTGTTGTTTTCTGGAAAAATTTTTGAGCTAAAGAAATCTATTTTTCTCAGATAAAAAGATGTTCAGTGGGACTTTTCCCCGGTGTCCTGGGATGCTGGCCAAAGCTGAGAACAATGGGTGAGAAGTATCTCCTCACTGTAAAGAAAGGACTGAAAATATCCTGCTGAACACACTCGGAGTAAGAAGCACCTTCCCAGCAACCATTCACCCCAGCAAGGTCGAGCAGCCCAGACAGCCAGGCTTAGCCCAGAGAGGACCGTGATGGCACCAGTGACTCCAGAGTCTTCTCTCCTGCATTTATCCCACTCACCCTAGTTGAATCCAAGATATCCAGAAGAAAAAATGGAGGGGTGGCCAAGAGTGAAAGACTATTTGAGCCCCTTCCTCATTGGAGTTGTTTGATTCCTGGGTAAGGCATGAGTCAAAGAGGGAAAAGAAGTAAGAGATCATGTTTGAAATGGAAGTTTCACTGTTAGACTGGATTGGACCCTGGACCACCAAAAAAGAAATAATAATTAACTAAATGATCCTGTTTATAGTGGAAAGTGAAGAAACACTTCAGAATCTGCCTGAGATTCCATAACCATGTGGGAAAGTGGGGTATAATAGTGTGTTTCCTGAGTGGTGGACTCCACCGAAGTCAAAGTGAAAATAACTTCAGTCTACAGCTAAGTGTATGTTTAAGGACCAATTTTTGTTTTAATTGTTTGTGTGCTTTATAGCTGGGAAATCTGAGGCATAGACTATGATCCTTTATCCAAGGGCAGTATCTGCTCCATCTGTCACGTATTTTAACAATATGCAACTGGATTTTTCCCTAGACAATTTTTCTGTATTTTCTTTTCTATGATTGCCTTCAATTTACAACCAAGTTATTATTCTAAAATATTAATTCCATAGTAACAAAAACAATCAGCAAATCTCATTTCTTCATTAGATACACAGTTCTCCCTCCCAATATGTGCAGGTTCCGCATCTGAAGGTTCAACCAGTTATGGATTGAACTATTTGGAAAAAGATTCCATCTGTATTGAACACAGACAGTTTTCTTGCCCTTATTCCCTAAATAAAACAGTATTGCAGCTCTCTATGTAGCATTTACTTTCTGGTAGGCATTCTAAGTAATCTAGAGACGAGTAAAGTTGCACAGGAGGAAATGGGTAGACTGTATGCAAATACTATGCCATTTTATCTCAGGCACTTGAGAATCTGTGAATTTTGGTTCCTGTGGGGCATCCTGCTACCATTTCTCTGCACATATCACAGGACAACTATATATAGAGAGGTTGGTTTATGACAAGTTAGTGAGGAACACCTGTTTATGAAAAAGTAGTCATATTTTAACCATAGCATGGTTACATTCAGTGAATTCCTTCTCTGGGTATGTGAAAGATTTAACAAGAAATGAATATTATTTCTTCAGTTAAGCTTACATAAGCTGTATAGAAAGAAAGCCATACTTTTCAAAGAAATAACTATAAATACTTGGCTTGTGAAAAGTTATGGCCTGTGAAGACAGGCAGATCCAGATAAAATTGCTATGCATGTGACCTAGGGAAAATTATTTAGTCTCTCTGAAGTTCAGTTTTCTCATCTGTAAAATGGGACTCTTGGATCTTATTTTATCTAGTGCTATGCAAGGATTAAATGAAATCACACACATCACAGATTACCTTAAAGAATACAATCAATAAGTTTTTGTTCTCTGCCTTCCTCCTGCTCCTTGCTCCTAAACACAGGTTTGCCTAATTTTTATTTATTTTAGTTTAAAAATATATATGGAAACATGCAGTCCTATTTTACTTAACTGTTTTGTATGATTACAAATATAATTTGTAATCTTTGCCACAAGTTAAAAGGGAGCGTAATAAAATGTTTAATTACCTTACCTCCTATTCCAAATTCCTAAAATACCCAATATGAACAGTTCGGGTGACAGGGTTGGGGCATACTCCTTTACACTTTTTCTTCACTCATGTAAGCATCTTTTACACATTAGTCTGAAAATTTCTGTGGGTGTGGCAAATAGCTCAAGAAGAGTTTAATAATGCATTGTCAATTTAGCTTCCAAGGCAGGACTCCGGTCTTCTGAATAATTTCTTTCCCTCTGGGCATTTGCCTTTGTGAGTTGGATATGAGCTACTTGCTGGATTGGAAACAGTTTATGATGTCACTCTGCAGCCTCTTTCTGTTTAGGACAAGTCCAGTCTCTTGGTCCCTAGAAAGTCACCTGTCACATGTCAGAGACTGTCAGTCTTTCTTTCTCATCATGCCTTATTATTTAGAGTGTTGGCTGAGATCCCAACATCTTTATCTCTTAGGGGACTGGAAGCCTGGGCAGTTTCTCTTCCTTTCTCTCTCCTTCTTCCCTAAATCTCTCCACCTTTGAGGAAGATGTTGCTCAGTCAGTCTTAGAACTATCATTTCAGCAAAAGCATTTAGAAACCTGGATTCTAATACTGATGACATCAGTGTCACCAGAATCAATAGAAAAAAATTCTATACCTCACCTGATTCTGGGCCTAATTCAATGTGAGCTTAGCCATGGACGTTGGAGTGTTATGTTTACAGGTTCATTAGAAACTATCATTCTCTTTGACTTTTTCCAAACATAATAAGGACTTGATGTCTGTGAAGCAATTTCTTCTTGATTTTACTCTTTTAAGATAACAAGAGCAGTTCTGCTATGCTTCCCTTGCACCAAGCATATATGAGGCAGGTTGTAAACACTCTCTTATCTAATCTTTACAACCTTTTTTTTTTGATGAGGAAAATCATGCTCAAGAATGTTAAGTCAATTTTGCAATATATCGCAATTGAGTTTGAACCTAGAACCATCTTCCTCTGAAGTATGTGTTCTGATCTAGTCACTGTGCTATATTGGCAGGAGACAAAAGTCTTGGGTAGAGTTAATGTAAGCAGAATAAGAGAGGCCTGGGCTTCCCATGCCCCGAGCACAGGGCTGTAATGAGAAGTTGGCTCTATATCCATAATGGGACAAAAGGGGTGCTGGGTAAGGACAGTAGCATGGTTGATAATTATCATATACTCTTGCTGGATAATCAACTTCCAAAGCAATAAAATATTTTATAAGATGAAACTGTGGCAATGTTATTTCCCTGATAATATTTTAAAGAAATTTCAGTATCTTTTGAGATTTGGGGATCAGAGAAATTCAGAAACTCAAAAGCAGAGGGCCAGGGATTTAGCTCAGTGGTTTCGCCACCTGCTGTGCAAGTGCAAGGACCGGAGTTCGATCCCCTGTACCAAAAAAAAAAAAAAAAGAAACTCAAAAGTAGAAGAGACTTAGCAGGGCGTGGTGGTGTAGGCCTGTAATCTCAGCACTCTTGGAGGCTGAGGCAGGAGGATCACAAGTGCAAGCCCAGTCCAGGCAACATAGCAACTTAGGATGACCCTTCTTAAAATTAAAAAATGCAAGAAAAAGCTAAGGATGAGGCTCAGTGTGAAGATCTGGGAGTTGATCCTCAGTGCTCCCCTATCCCCCACAAAAGAGTGAAAGAATAGAACTCTTTTCTACTTGCCTAATTCTTAATTCTCTATTTTTCTCCCCTTGAAATGTGTCACAAATCATCTGTTTAGAGCTCACTAGTGATGGGAATCTCAATGGAACATGACAGAAACAAGGAACCAGACATGTAAGTAGACAATTACGTTAAAATTTGCATAATACTATAAAAGTGCTACATATAAGTTACTACGGAAATGGGGCCTGACTTGGAGGGAAATGGCATCAAAAAGGGCTTCCAAGGGAAAATGACATTACATTGGCTCTTGAAGTGAAAGAAGCAAGCCTGACAGATAAGAAGAGCAGAGGAGTGGATGGAGATCGTTCAGAAGCCAGAAAGCACCAAATCTTTGGCAAGCACACGGATCCTCTGACAGGTGTCTGCATGTGGCTGAGGGACACAGAAAGCAAGGCCAGGCTGAAGGCGTCTGTCCCATGCTGAAGAGTTGGAATTTTGTCCTGAAGATGAAAGGGTATCTTTGAGGAGTGCTATGGGATTGACAGGATCCAATCTGGACGTGGAAAGAGCTGGCATCTTCCAGGAAATCACAGGAGGTTGGTTCATGGCTTCACAGAGGGGAGCAGAGAGGGGGGATGCACAGGAGCAGCGTCTACTGGTGCTTCTTATGGTAATGTAGGTGTGGTTAAGAAAGAGACCCAAGATGGGGAAAAAGCCAATTGGAAACCTCAACTGTAAAGTGATTCTTCTTGAATTGACCTTAAACAGTACATTCTTTTTTTATATTGGGGATTGAACCCAGGGCCTTTTCACTAAGCTACATTGCCAGACCTTTTAATTTTTTACTTTACTTTGAAACAGAGGAAGCTTAATAAGTCAATAAGATGTTGAGCCGGGGTTGAAACTGCTCCTGCCTCTTAGAATGCTGGGATTACAGGCCTATGCCACCAGGTTCAGTTTGTACTGCTACCCTTTAACTTCCTCAAGTTTGCTCCTAGTCTGTCTTTCAACACAAACAGAGCAATTAAGATTATTTTGTAGATTACTAAATTGCAAATTAATACAGACTCATATTGATAAACTGCTTCATAAACCAGATATTCTATCTATCTATCTATCTATCTATCTATCTATCTATCTATCTATCTATATCTATCTATCTTCATGACTGTGCTTGCCTTTGAACTTCTAGAAAAACCCAGAGTTACAAAACTCCAAGTATTCTTTCCCATGACATAGTTAATAACTGAAGAATAGGGTGAACTTGTGGGATTTTCTAAGGGATAAGTAAATAAAAGTTCAGCAGGAACACATGCTGAGCAGAAGCAGACTTATTGTGAGAAAAGTAATCATGCCTTAACTTTCCCCTCCACCCACTGGCCTTTTCATTGCCATGTGATACATGTATTGCCATTTATTCCACCATAATGATGAGGAGGCTGACTGCAGCTCTCTTTTGGATACAATACTCCCTGCTTCACAAAAGCCCCTGGGATGAGAGAATCAAATATAGAATTTGCTGAAGGGCACAAATATCAGCAGTATTCGGCTATCCAAATCCAACCTAATGACATTCTGGGGAATCTGGGATGTCAAAGATGCTATTCACCCTCAGTGACAATTGTTCTTGCTTTCTTTTCCTACCTAGACTCTTTTTTTCCCAAAGGGAGGCTATCTTTTGACATAGTCAGTTACAAACCTTCACTGAAGGAAGAGGCATGAAAAATGAAGCAGTTTTGTGTTAATGTACAGCTTGAGGACGTGAGGCCAATTCCTGTCTCCACCAGCGAAGCAAGGAATCTGTGCAGATTTAACAGGCAGGCTTTCCTTCCTTCCTGGCAGGGCCTTACTCCTATGGCAAAGTTGCAATTATGTCTTATTTTATAGGGAGTTTCTGTAGGTATTTTTCATTCTTACTTTGGTTTTTAAATATATGAAGAAACATTGCAATTAAACACAATCCCATAAAGTTAAAAAAATTCTGTAAAACACCATCTGAAGATAAAGATTTAATGATAGAGTGATGACATTTACATTGTGTTCTCCTTCCTCTTGAACTTCACTGAGTCACTGATACTCATTTTATTAAAAAATGAAATAATTAAAATGTGAGAAATCTCTCTGTAATGAACAAATGAACTCAACAAACTCAAATTACAACCTGTAAAACACATCCATGTAATAATCTTAATTCTGGGTTAAGATGCTGGCCCACAGGAAAACCAAATACATGACTTCCTAAAACAGGCAATTTTCGCCTGTCCTCAGACCTCTGCTTAAGGAAGTCTTGCTGTGGACTTTGGGTGAAGGAGAGTGAGCAGAAAATGGATTACAACATAGAGTGTCTGTGATTTAAGAGAAATAACTCTCCCCCTGTGATGGTTAAGCTTGACTGTCAACTTGATTGGCTTGGAAGGGGGCTAGGGAATTAGTAAAACGCACTTCTGGGTGTATCTGTGTGGGTCTAGGGGGCCTGACCTTGGGTACTATATCTGGGGTTCTTTCCTTGCTCTGCTTCCCAGTCACCATGAACAAGCAGCTTTGCTCCACTGTGATATTTCTGCCTTGGAACCAGCCAACCATGGACTGAATCCCCTGAAACTCTTAGCTTCACTGTGGTAGGGCACCTCCCAATGTATAAAGGCAGGAACTTTTACAAGGTAGCAATATCAGCCTTTGTGCCTGCAGGGGTAGTTCTTATGTAACTTGGTAACGTAAATCATACCCAACCAGACTAAAATGTTAGCGTATGCCCACGTATGGGAAACAAAGACAGAAAAATTGTATAAAAATGTTGCAACTATGCCATGTTTACCACTCAGCCTTTGGATATGAATCCACTGAGTCAGTGCCAGCATGAATAAAGCTGCTTCCTGGGAAAAAAGGCTTCCTGTTTCTCTACACGAAAATCCCACAGCAAAATTAAATCTCTCCTCCTTTTAGTTATAAGTGTGACTTATCATGTCCCAGTGATGAAAAAGCTAATACACTCTCATATCTTACTCTAATACCTTTTGAATGGCCAAGTTTTTATGGATTTACATATAAGCCCTGGTATCATAAGCTCTTAGCCCTTTATCTGTCATTCAGGTTCACTATGTTCTTGCTGAATTTTTAAAATACACCTATATTTTGCATATAATTTATTTTGTTTTGATAATGCTTTTTTCTTTTTTTTCTTTCTGTGTTGGTCAGCTTTCCATCACTATACAAATACCTGAGTTAATAAATTTATAGTGAAAAATGTTTATTTTGCATCATAATTCTAAAGCTTTCAGTAAATGATAGATCATTTCTTCTTCCCTCCCTCCCTCCCTCCTTCTACCTTTCTCTCTCTCTCCCTATCTCTCTCTCTCTCTCTCTTTCTCTCTCTCTCTCTCTTCCTCTCCACCTTTCTTGGTGAGGGGAGATAGGGAGCATTTAGTGTGATCAAATATATTCTTTCCTCCCATTGTCACTTAGAAAACTATTTACCCCAAATTTTTACTAAAACATTAGTTCATCTGAAATTCATCTTAAAATATACTTTTCCAACAAAGTAACTACCCAGCAGTGACTAAACCAGTCCTTATCTTTATCACAAAACATATTCTTATATGTATCAGTGTCCTTTTGAAATCTCTTTGTAGTTTTTTCAAGTGGTGAGGCAAGGCTGAGGTTTTTTAAATGAATATTTGTTAAATTTGTTAAATGTTAAAAGTGCCATTCGGATTGTGTAAGAAAATAAGATGCACATTGAAGCATTTAAGGGCTTCTTCAATGGATATTATTCTAGCAAAATTAAAGGATGGTATGAAGATAAACAAGTTTGGAGAAACATTGGTGGCTTTTGAAGCTAAGTGATGATTAACTTTACTCCTCAGCATATTTGGGAATATTCACAATAAAAACTTATTAAGAAGAAAAGGTTACATTGATCCTGCATAAAAACCGTCACTAATCACTGCTCTCTGATTGATAACTGGAGATCTGTTCTTTGCTATCAATCTATATTTGGCCTCTCATGTGGATTTGTGCTTTTCTGCATCTTTCTCGGTACCCAGGGAGGTTCTAGATTCGTGTTTCTTGATTTGGCCCCTTGTCAAGCTGCTGGTGCTGTGCTTGGTTCCTTCAAGCTGGGAGCAGCTCGCATGCAGCTGGCTGCAGATCTGCAGGCCGTCTTCCTGAG
This sequence comes from Heterocephalus glaber, assembly GCF_000247695.1. The sequence goes on along the minus strand of NW_004624826.1, from coordinate 3,268,189 downwards.
AAAAAGAAGGGGAACTTCTGGAGGGCCCAGGCTGGCCCTTGCTCCTCAGTGGTTCTGCCCCTTGCTTCATGACCAGGTGGAAGCATAGAGGTGGCCTTTTCATTAAATTTTTTCACTTATTGGGAGAAAGCAAGCAGCTAATTTTCAACTAATATCAACATGCTATCTTTTTAATATACATAGTTACCCTTCTGGTCTCTCTTTGAAATTTCTGAAAAGCGAAATTTCACTCTTACAAGCATTGTAGAATTTCCTAAAGAACTTACTAGGGCTAACTTTATCAGCTGTTGTCTTCATCCTTATTGCCTCCTCATCTCCTCAAATCCTATACGTAATGGATAAAACTCACAACCAACCTACTGTTAACAGTATAAACTGCAGGGCATCCATGATACTGAAGTTATGAATATGCAGATTATGAGGATCTAAATTTTTACTTACTAGGCCAGAAAATTCCACTAGAAATATTCCCTGATGAACAAGTTCTTCAAGTATTTTTTCTAGCCACCCAACTGTTTCGGCCTCATTATTTTTTCCTTTGGCACCTTCTTATTTGAATCACAAATTTAAAAAAAATCATTATAAAGTGATAAAAGTTAAATAGTAGTAGACTAGAGTCCTCCCATAATAATCCTGACATGATACTTTATTCCCAGGCCCTCTATGAACTGCTTTGCATACCTTTTCTTTTATTCCTCAAAATTTCCTACATGGCTGATATTACTACATCATCATTTTACAGATTTGGAAACTGAGACCCAGAGAGGTTAAGTAAAGTGCTCGGGGCCACGAGGCTAATAAATGTTAAGGCGGGGATTTAGACTCGGTCTATCTGAATGCAGAGCTCCGTTGTCGAACACCATCAAGTGCTGCCTCACAAATCCTCATTTATTCAGGACTTATAGCAATATTAAACACTCTTCATCCCCAGCCAGACCTCTGCCTTGTTACTGGGTGAGTGGCCATGCTGTTTGTCACCACTGTGCAAAGAAACCTTTGTGACAGTTAGTGGTCTGTGTGCATGTAGGAGACTCAAAATAAAGGAAGATTGCCTATTTGCATAAACAGAAGCTGCTCAGATGTCAGCAAGCACAAGCTAGCAACAAATGTGATGACAAGACAGAGAGGATGAAGCATAGCCACTTGCCTCCTACCCACTCTTGTCCCGGCAGCCTCTGTCCCAGACCCTGGGACCTGCCTGGGAGCAAGTCCTGTTGGATAAGCCCCTCCCAGACAAATGTTGTCATTTGACTTCAGCACATTGCTGGGATCCAGATGTATTCCAGGTCCAAAATTGACACCCAGTCATGAGTGGAACTTGGTCTGACATGTACCTGGCTGTAATAGCCAAGTTCTCACCCCCACCCCTGCCTCTCTTGACCCCCGTAGCCTCAGATGTCAGAATGTGACATTCCAGGTGTCAGCTGTAACACCAAGTGCACAGAGCAGGAGAAAGATGGGCAATGACAGCAGAGGCTCTGGCCCCCAGCCCATGCCTGGTACCAGGACTGGCCTCCTGCCTGGGACTCACCAGCTGTGTGTCAGGGAGGTGGGACTACAAACTCTTATGAATGCTATGGAGTCCAGGATGTGGCCACCAGCACTTTCCTTTGCTTAAGCACTGTCCTGTCCTCTACACTCTGAGTCACTAATCAGCATTTTCCCTGGTTATACAAACCTCAGGGTGCAAGAGAATAAGATATGAGTCATTAAAGACAAGACAAATCCATTTTAGCTAGGACTGCCCTAGGGGAAAGTGGGAAGGGAATGTGTGTGAAAAGGAGCCAGAAACTAACAATTACTGAGCATTTAGTACATGCTAGCCCTGTATGAAGTGCTTTGTGTAAGTTGTAGTAGTTTCCTCTTATTTGGGAGGATAGATTTCTAACTCCCCAGTGAGTGACTGAAACTGCACATAGTACCAAATCCTGGATAAGTTATATTTTTCTTAAATATGCTTACCTATGATAATGTTTAATTTATGTTAGACAAGTAAGATATTAATAATAACTTACTGTAAATTTTTGGCACCTCAGCAAATACATTTCTTTCTTTATTATCTTTTCATTTAAAGAAGCACTTTATGGTTTTTTTGGGGGGGATATATACAAATTGCCAGCATCACTAATCTTTCATTTTGGAACTATTATTAAGTAAAATAAAGGTTACTTGTCTGTAAGCACTGCAAATAGCATGAAAGTCAACCTAATAACTGAGACAGCTAAGCAGCTAATGAGCGGCTAAGTGGTACATACAAAATGGCCACCCTAGATCAAGGATGATTCAATCCTGAGCAGGGCAGAGCCAGACAGCACAAGCTTCCATCAAGCTACTCACAATGATGCACAATTTCAAACTGTTTAATTTTGTTTAACTTTGTAATTTTCCATGTAATATTTTCAAACTGTGGTTGAACACAGGTAACTGAAACCATGAACAACACAACCACAAAAGAGGGAGGACTAAGGTATATGATTTTATTGTCTCAACAACCTTGGAAAGCTCAGAAAGGAAACTGTCCATGATCATACACCTATAAAGTCATGGCTCTGGAATCTAGTATGGTACATTCTTAATATTGTGTAGATCTAGAATCTTCCTGAAAACTTTCACATTCTCAGATCCAGGGCTTTTGAAAGGTGACTGGATCATGTAGGTACTGCTTTCTCAGTTGATTCAGCCACTACTGAGTTCAGCAGCTGAGACACTGTTAGGAGGTGAGCTTGGTTAGAAGCCAGTCACTGGGGTGTAACCTGGGAGGGTGGATCTCACTCTCTACCTCCTCCCTTCTCTCTCTCCTTCACCAGTAGCTTTCCTCTGCCAGACTCTTCCACCTTGGCCTTCCTACCTTGGAGCCTGCCAACCCTGGATTGAAACCACGAGTCAAAATAAACCTCTCCTCCTTTAAATTGTGGGTACCCAGGATTGTGTCTCAGTGACAAGAAAATGACCAAGACAATTCCACAGCGTTTTCCTTTCTGTAATACTTCTCCACCTGGAGCAAAGAGAATACTGCCAGAAACAGCAGGCAAGTTTTCATGTGCGTTAATCTCTCCTGCTCTGTACCTGGAAAGGAATGATCAGATGGAGGGTCAATCCAACCCTATTTTCAAAGTCCATGGCCTCTCAAAACTGCTAAGAGGCTCCCCTCCCTCACACAAATCCTACAGCACTTGTGAGACAGTACAGGTTCCTATCTGAACCAGACAGGAGCTTTGAGCTCCACAAGGGTGGGGTCTTACCCCAGTCCAGAGGCCAGTGGGCAATGACTGCTGGACTTATTCTCCTGGTCATCTTTGCTGACACTGCTGCCAACAATATGAATATCCCCTTAAAGAACTGTGCTCCCAGACTTAGGATTTTTAATTTTAAAGAATATTTAGGAATATCACATAGTTGTCAACGTTTCGTTTTACCAAACAAGTATGCAAAGCACCCTATTTATTATACCTATAATATCCTAAAGAAAGGAACTTTAAATACAAAAAATGTAGAAAGGCACTCACTCATTGTGAAAAACGGTTCCTCTCAAGAAAAATTTGTCATGGTTTTGTGGACATATGTATACATTTTATAGTTTGTCACAAATTAAATGAAAACATCATTACCTGCCTCTCTGAGTCCTTAGATTAACAGGAAGGGACCCCTGGTTAGGACGGAAAGACTTTAGACTGAGAGTCAATCCCTGACTCCACCACTATGGATCTACATTACCTTAGACAAATCACATCATCTCTGCGGTACTGTGTCCTGGTCAATTTCTGGTTGCTGGGACACAATACCTGACACCCTCACCTTAGAGGAGGGGAGGTTTGTTTTGGCACATGTGTTTTAGAGGTTTTAATCCACAGTCAGCCAGCTTCAGGGCTGAAGTGGCGTGGGGGAAGGGGCTGCCAGAGGAAAGCTGCTCATGACACGGCGGCTGGGAAGCAGAAAACAAAGAAGGGAGTGGGTTAGAGAGATACAGCCTTCCAGGTCATGTCCCCAGTGATCCACCTCTTCTGACCAGACCCTACTTCCTAACAACAGGTCAACTCTCATGCTCCCATAACCCAATCAGCTTCCAAACACATGAGGCTTTGGCAGCCATTTTAGATCTAAACCATACACTTAGCTCCCTCCCGCAGCATTAGTGCCCAGTTTAGAAGGCATTGCAAGGATCAAGTGAAACAATGAATAGGAAATATAGATGAGAAAACATCAATTTCTTCATCTTTTAAATAAGGAAATTTGCTTTGAGGTTCTCACCCTCTCAAGTTTCTATGACTTAAAATATATACATAAAAATAAATGAATAAACAGCCCAAACCTCCTGGCTGGGAAACAAAGTGTATGCCTCAGAAAGAAAAGGACTTTTGCTTTTGGAAAGGACCTGGGACAGATCAGATTTAGGGTAACCCTTGGAATTGTCCAGCTTCCCTTACCCGATGGCCTTTCCCTGGTCCTATCTGTACACAAATCAAAGCAGCAAATGCTTTTGTGTTGTGGTTTGGCAGAGATGGGGCCTCAGAGACAGGCACGGGACCTTCCCCTCAGGAAGCTGAGATTGAGGTCAGGAAACAAAAAGGACGTGGAAAGACAAATAATGCAAGATTTCAACCCAGACCACACAACTGGCTTTGAGCTCACTGTGTCAGGACAGGGTGTTCCTATTCTACTTCTGCTACTCTGTTATGGACTTTGATATGTTCAAGGGTGTTGAATCTCAGGAGAATGCAGGGAAGAAAGTGAGCACAGGTATGTAGTGTGTGCAGTACCCATGAACATGTGTGTGCATTAGGGAGCAGGGTGATGTTTTTGTTTCCCCTCTACCATGGTTCCACTTCTGACTCCCAGGGTCTCTTCCACTTGAGATCCACCAGGAGTGCCAGTCCCATAATCCTTGAGTTTGTTACCAGGAAAGTCATTCTTCACTTACTCTCCCTAACCTGCAAAGTGGTTTGCACATTAGAGGAATGAGGTTGGAGAGAGATTAGGCAGGAGAGACATTTTGCAAAGCACAAAGAATGATTTGAAAGCGATACAACTCAGTGCATCAAGCACCAGGATGGACACAGGTGTATCTATGACACCTGCTTGCCTAACTCTTGGACTGGATTCTATCTCTAGAACCCACTGCTGTCAAAAAACCTGGCTCAGGCCCCGCCCACGCCACGGTGAGGTCGGGGTGGGGGGGCGTCTTGCAGCACAACCCCCATCCGACGCTGTCTAAGCTGGACTGGCTAGGTGAGAGGAGCAGCTTGAAGCTAGGCGGCCCTCCCGGGCCCCGCCCATGCCACTGTGAGGTCTGCTTAGCCCCTTGGCCGCCTTTCAAATCTTAATCCCCCCCCGCCCCGCCCCCCACCGTGCGCCTCTGGCCTTCTGGCTTTCCTGCTACCTGGTCCCACACTACAGAGGCACAGGAGATTATAAAGACCCTTGTCCTGAGCGTCACAAGATAGAGCAGAAGTTAGTAACAGAAAGAGGGCTTCTCAGGCTCCTCGATGAAAACTGAAGCTCAGCGGAAAAGTAAAGAGAATCTCTACAATAAAGGCACATCAGACCACTGTACTTGGTCTGCTGCTGGCTTATTGAGACTCATTGACTAGTATATGCACATGGATTCCTAGGTTGCCTACTGTGACAGCAGAGACATACCCTGAAGGGGGCCCATAATTTCTAGTGCTATTTGGAAAAAGAAAAAAAAATTTTTTTTTCTCCTATTTTCAATTCTTAATTTTTACTTTCTCTCTACTTTTCAGTTTTACTTTTCTTTCTTTTATCTTTTTTTCCCACTCTCTCACTCATTCTCTTGCTGTCCCACATTGCTCCTCATCTCCCCATTTGTTCCTTTCTGCACTGAATTCCGATTTCTCCCTTACTGTTTTTTTCTTCTCTTTTTCCTTCTCTTGATTATCATTAGGTTTAAAGGAAAGTAAATTTGGTATCTAGCTTCCTGTTGCTGTTAGGTGATTCTATTCACATCTTTGTTCTTTCATTCTGCCATTTTCTCTTGCCTTTAACAACTTCTTAGAGTTTGTGTGATCTTTCTGTGTCTTCTGTCCTCACCACTAATCTTACCTGTTCTTTCTACCTGTCCCTCCCTCCCCAACTCCTTTTAACTCCCCACCCTGAAGGGGAAAGATGCTATATTGAAGAGCTTATTCATTATAAAGTTATGTTAGGTTGGTCCTCTGTTTTAATTTAACTCACATAGTTAAAATTGATAGATTAATAACTACCACAAATAGTCATTTTCTAAGCTGTGCTTGATGCTATGGTATTGCTGACTATGTCTTTTGGGCTAACATGTTGTGATTGATCTAATTAGTTTTCCTTCCTGGTATAAGGAAAATAAAATAGCCAAGCATAAGGTATATCCAGAGGACACCTCTGAAAAGCAATCATTCCACAAGGGTTCTAAACACAAACAATAAAGATACCTACATTAAGCAATTTTGAAATATCAACCCAGGAATTAAACCAAGGACAATACCAAAAACAAAAATGAGAAGACATTTAAGCGAGGCATAAATGCAGGCTTCCATGCCACACAAAGGAAATTCTGGGGGAAATGAGGTGGAAAAGTCTGACAAGCAACCACTTGGACACCCTAAAACGATAGCACAGGAAGTAACAAAGCAGATGCATGAGGCTCTAGAAAAATTCAAAGCAGAAATAATCTCCCAGATAAATAGAGACATGGTAAGCAGAATGAAAGACATGATTAGAAGCTCTAGAGCAGAAACAGCTAAGAAAATAGATGAGATCAGAAACATGCTGGAAGCCATGAATGCCCAGCAGAAGAAAGAAATGGAAAACATGAAACAGATTCAAACATATATTCAAGAGATTAAAAACTCCATTGAAAGCATGCAGAGCAGACTAAGAGAATCTGAAGACAGAATATCAGATATAGAAGACAGGATTGCAGTTAAGGACCATGAAAACAGATTTCTTAAAGATAGTAAGGGACCATGAGAAATCAATCCAACAGCTGCTGGATGATGCAAAGAAGAACATAAGACTCATAGGAGTCCACGAAAAAACAGAAGAAAGTACAATTGACATAAAAAACTGTTCACAGAAGTAATAGTAGAAAAC
>NW_004624826.1:3120171-3257405 GCF_000247695.1 Heterocephalus glaber | reverse complement strand
GTTCAACATCACTGGTCATTCGAGAGATGCAGATGAAAACAACACTGAGATTCCACCTCACCCCACAAAGATTGGCTGCTATCAAGAAATCAACAAATAACAAATGCTAGTGGGGGTGTGGAGAGAAAGGAACCCTTCTCCATTTTTGGTGGGAATGTAGATTGGTGCAACCACTGTGGAAATCAGTATGGAGATACCTCAAAGAACTAGGACTACAGGTCCCATTTGACACAGCTATTCCCCTACTGGGAATCTTCCCCAAAGAATTAAAAGAATCATACCACAGCTATATATGTGCACCTATGTTTATAGCAGCACAGATTGTAATAGCTAAAGCTTGGAAACAGTCCAAGTGCCCATCAACTGGAAACTGGATAAAGATGTGGTTTTTCTGTAAAATGGAGTACTACTCAGCGATAAAGAATGAGAAACTAGAGACATTTATAGCTAAATGGATGCATATTGAGGCCATACTCTTAAGTGAACTAAATAGGACACACATGTGTAAATACCGTATAGTTTCTCTAGTGTGAGAAATTGAAAGTGTAAATAAGGATGAAAATGATTAAAATGAATAATTGATAATTTGAAATAAGAAAAGGTACAAGGGTTAGGGGATGGGGGGAGGGGAAGGGGAAAGGGAAGAAGGGAATGGAAAAATTATGAGAAAGAAAAAAAAAGTGGACTCAAGCTCTGTGTAAATAGGGAAGTGTGGAGTGGGTGAAAGGAGCACAGGTAATGGGAGAAAAAATAAAAACTAAGATACATCATGTACTGGTACAAACACCCAATGATAAATGTAAATGTATTTTATACCTAAAATGTACCAATAAATATATATATAAATTTTAAAAAAACCTGGCTCAAACCCAACCTCATCTATGAAACATATATTTATGGATTGTCCTGTGGAGCCCAAGAGGTTCTGGAAGGCTGAAAACCATATAAGGAAGGCTGTGTGTGTGTGTGTGTCTGTGTGCGTGCATCTTTATATTATCCATCAGGGAAGAGTGAGAACAATCTGGATGCAACCTGCTAAAGGACCCCAAGCATCGATATTTTATCAGATAATGTCTAAAAGTCATACTTCCAAAGCCAAAGTACAGCTGAAGGTCAGCTGCCCAGGGAGATTGGCCTTAGCAGTTCTCACTAGGAATGAAAGACTCAGCTGAGCACACCTCACAGTGTCTCCACCAGCCTACCTCAAACCCACTAACCATCTTGAGGATGCTGCCCTAGCACCATAGACCCCAGTGCTTGAATCAAGTGTGCAGCAGCTCAGGGATGTACAGAAGCTGGAAGTGGGCAGAGGTGGTGGTTTGAAGCAGATAGCGGACCCAGAGAATGTTTTTAGCTGCCAGTATCAGGCTTCCCATCTCTTCCTTTAAGGTAAAGTTTGAGGCACATCCTCATGGGTCAGGAGACAGGTTTCTGAGCTCTTGCCTTATTTTTTTCCTTTTTTATTATTTGCACTTGTGAAACAGAGCTTTCAAACAAAACCCTGAAAGTTTTGTTATGTTTTTCTGAACAGCAGAGATAATTTTGGTAAGTGCTATCACAATTAAAATGGCATCCAAAGAAACATCTGTATAGCCATAGAATAAAATAATAAAAAAGATGAACTTGTTCAAGTGTCATGCAAACCATCCATCCTCTCCCTTATCTTTTGCCCCTACCTCTTTCCCCCAGGAAGACTGACTTTTAAAATACTGTAGGTCTCCACAGGAAATCTGCTGAAGGTGCAAGAGTGAAGTTTAATAGGCTCTGCTCTGTGCTTGATCGCCTTACTGCCAGTGGGGACACCTACTGCTAGAATGACAGGTCTGGCAAAAAGAGAAAGGAACAATGAGCAGGCCAGGCATCCCAGGACAGGCCACACTTCAGTGAGAAATCTTCCACCACAGAAGGGAGGGCTCTACCAAGACCTGCCAGGCCTGGCTCGCAGCAGAAAACCTCACCTGGTTGCATGTTGGTTGTATAGGGAGTAGGTATTAGGTTTCCCATGAGCCCTAAACTCAGAATAAAAGTGTCCCATCCATCTGGGACTAATTTCTTAGGCATTGCCTAGAACACTAGGCATTAAAGTTCTCCAGAGAAATAGAAACAACAGGATAGAAATACAGATGTATATTTATTTATTTATTATAAGAAATTGGCTCACATACTTATGGTAGCTGAGAGTCCTTCCGGAAACTAAAAAAATCAGAGAGGTAGTTCCACTTCAAATCCCATGGCCTGAGAACTAGAGAGCTGATGGTACAGATTTCAGTCTAAGTCTACACCAGTCTGAGGGCAGGAAAAGATCAAAGTCTCAGCTCCAGCAGTCAGGCAGAGGGAGCAAATGCTCCCCTGCTCTGTCTTCTGTGCCATCCAGGCCTCCAATGGATTGGACAAGGACCATCCACATTAGGGAGGGCCATCTGCCTGCCTCAGTCTACTCATTCAAATGGTAACCACGTCTATGGACATCAGAGTCTAGAAAGGGATCCGAGAATGGGATAAAGGGGGCAGAAAAGTGGGGACATGATCAAAGCATTATATATACACCCACATGAAAACCACAGTGAAGCACATTAATTTGTATAATTAATATATGTTAATAATTATAATAATAAATGAGAAAATAAAGAGATCTCTTTGAAATGTTAATTCCACAAGCACTGTGCAAAATAATAATTAATCAAATATCTGGGCACCCTGTGGCTCAATCAAGTTGCCACATAAAATTAACTCACAAGCACCCACCTGTGAGGGAGCCCAGAAAGAGACTGGGAAACAGTGCCAGGTGATGGGAGTCTCTACGTGCGAAGTCCAGGTATGCTTTGGTACCACTTCCTCTGTGCAGTGCTGTTCTATCCTTCTTCACTCCCAAGATGCATGTGATTCCCTGGGTGCTCCTTGGAGGCTCCTGCCAACTTTTGACAGGAAGAGGACACACACAGCAACTGTGTCTGAGAAGGGCATAGTGACCAGAATCACCTGGATGCCAAATGTCTTCTCTCCTGCCCCTCTCTCCTTTCTTTCCTTCCTATCCCCTTGTCATAAAAAGCCCAAAGTGCTTTGCCATATCTCCCATAGAAACCATTCCTTTGTGAACTAGACTTCCAGTCTGAGAAGGACTAGAGTTGTGTGAACAGGATGTACTAATCCCAGAGGAGGATAATCAGGAGTTATGAAAGTGGAGTCACTTTGACTTGTATACTTTGGTCCCAAATTCATGTATTCAACCTATCAGGGACACAACACTATATAATGGTCATTGATGAAGAATATGCACTATGGTTTGAGAGATGGTGACCTCTTGTTTTACAATATTATAGTATTTCTAGGTGATGATGCCTTTAAAAACCCCATTCTGTCTCTATGAGGTATCTGGATAGTGTTGAATGTGTTGTGGGAAGTGTACTCCATGGTAATTTGCTTGCTACCTCTCTCTCTTTTTTTTTACAAGTATGCTCCTCGGTCCAATGTGATATTGTGTAGTAACTCATTATGTGCTTTAGAAGCCCTCAGATTGGTACTAACCTCTCAAAGGCAGAAAAGGCAAACCCAAATGTGTAATATCTGTCGATCCCATTCAAGACGAATTTTTGTTCCTTCGATGGCAGAAGAAATCCCATGTGGTCAGGTTTCCACATGTTGTTGATGTTTCTCCTTGAGAGATGGTGCCATATGGGAAGCATATGAGAGAGTATCAATTTGGCCTATGTTGGTAGCATAGACCTTGGATAGTGGAAGGTAATAGGTTAGCATTGGTAAGTGGGAGTCTATGCTACTGAGTCTATTACCCATCACCATAGCCATTGCACTTCTGTGTCCAATGTGCCAGCAATGGGGTGGCTAATGAAAAAATGGGTTGGCCAATGGAAAAGTAGGCCATTCTGTCTGATCGTTTAGTGCCTCATGCAGCTGACTATACTCTCCAGGGTATTTGTACCTAGTCCTGTGTATAACATTCCCATCTTATGTATAACCAATGGCTTCACTATGTCTTGAAATTTGGTGGGTCTGATTGAGTTCAATTTATGTTAAAATGTCTGGCCACATGGTCTTCTGACATCCCATAATCAGGTAAACCTGTTTTTCTAAGTACCCGTAGCCTAAGCTCTTTTCAAACGATATGTACTTTTCTGATATAGAAAGCATGATTTTACTTCAAAATTTTATGGGTTTATATTGTGATACGTTCATTGTGGTTTCCTATAGCTCCATAGAGCATCTCCTCCCACCACGGATGTCTATAGTATCACAGCAGCTGCTGGATCATGTGGTCCAGTTTCCAGATCTGTTTGCACTGCCACAGAAACTTCTATAGGACACTTTCCAATGCCAGACTCAATTCAGAGACAGATATTTACTATGTAAATGGTCAGAGAAGTATATCCAAGTATGAAATCTGCTACTCCCAGGATACAAAGTGGATTATCAAGTATTGTGATCCCCTCTTAGTGGTAGACGGTATAAATTAAAATAATGTGTCATTATCTTTGGAAGGACAATTCTAACCCTTCCCACACCACTAAACTTGTAAAACAATTATTGGATATGGCAAGATTCTCAGTGTGTATAGGTTTCATCTCTGACTCTGTAAAGCACATGCATCTTATACAGGACCTCCAGCATGTTTGGTGCTCCCTGTTACTTCTTAACATGGACTCATTGATATCATGAATAAATATGACATTGTTTGGAATGAGCAAACAGTCTACGTCCCTTCAGTTCCAAAATAGATGGCAGGAGGACATAGCCCTGGGGCAAAATAGCAAATATACATTTTTTCCACTTCATATGAACAGAGACTGCTTCTCGTCCTCCTTAGTAGGAACATAAAATAACATATTTGATATATGAACAGCTGCACAACATATACCAGAGGCCAAGTTAATATGCCCTGGCAAACATTCCACATTTGGCACAGAAGCTGCATTTAAGATTGTTGGGATGAGACAATACTACTCATGTGTTTTGCTTTCTCTGTAATACTCTGTCATCCTTTAGGATCCCTCTAGTCTTTGGAGGGTTCAAACTGATGAGATGAATAGAGATGCCATCCTTACATCCACTAGGTTTTTAAGTATTTCATTAATCTTTTCCTTTCACTTTAGAATGCAATATTGCTTTTGATTTACTATTTTGGTACAGAGATGAAAGTTGGAGAAAGAGAAATTTCAGAAGTTTACATTTGGTCTTCTTCATTTTAATAGCTCTTACCTCGCAATCCAAAAAAATCTGTGAGGTTTTTGTCAACTACCAAGCATGTGCATTTCAATTTTCATTCAAAGGCTGAGGAAATTACCAGCTGTGTGTCTATGGACCCAGAGGACACATTTGAGCAGTTGTACCTAATGAATGCACAAGGCCACATACACTAGCGAATAGACCATGATGACAGTCTTGGTGCCAGATAACAATGTCAAATTGGGAAATATTTCTAACCAGTCCTCAAAATATGTGTGTTATCTACTTCCCTCAGTATATGGTTACCTGAGTAAATGGCCAAGAAACTTTAGGAGAAACAATAGGACAAAAATTACCACATATTCGTTCTATAACAGTGAAAGTGTCTTTCCATTCGGAAATCCTCCCTTTCCTACTGTCACTGGGTTCTGAGTCTGAAAACTGACTAGTATCTGGAAGCTGGGTAGTATATCTTGACTTTAATGTGGGGTAGCTATCTCTGCCTCTTTATCTTTCTTTGATTTCTTTGATTATATATTGGATTAAATAAAACTCTTCTTCCCATCCATTTATCTTATTCCCAGGGATACCATGTTTTTCTAATCATTTCCACATATCTCTGCTAGTGTGAACCCCTCTGGCTGCCCTCCAACCTTGTCACCCGGGACAACCCTTATATGGAGGGTGTGTGAGATGTAGTTATCTAGCTTCTAGGAGGCCTCCAGGTATGACCAGATCACTAGCTCCTGAGATAGTTTATTCCATCATTAAAGTATCCAATTTACAGAAATCCTTTCTTATGTTCCAGAAATAAGATTTCTGGAATTTACATCCATGTGGCTCACTTTTAGATATTTTCAGATAGCCACCATGCAGTACTTATCTCTTCATTTCCTCAGTGACTACTTTTCTTGCTTCCAGATGAATTTCAACAGAGATAGGCCTCTCCATTCGCTAAGGGGGTCAAAATTCTAATTTCAGGTTATATGAAAGGGAAAGAGAACACATGTGCTCCATTGAGGTGAGACAAAGACATAATAAAATAACAACTAAAAACAGACAAGTGGTTCTGACGCCTGCCTCGCAAGTGCAAGGTCTCGAGTTCGATCCCTGGTACCAAAAAAAAAAAAAAAAAAAAAGACAGATAACATATAAGAGGTGCTTAATATGTGCCAGGCCCTGTACAAAAAGTATAGTGACGTTATTCTCATAATCAGCATTCATTTATGCAAGAAATATTTATTAAGCACCTAAATCATTCTAGAAACTGGGGATACAGCAGTAAAGAATACAAAAAAAACCCCTGCCCTTAGAGAGCTTACATTCTAGAGGTGGGAAACAGGCAATAAATAAGATAATTGAGTCCACTGGATAACATGTTAGGTGTTGAGTGTTAAGGAAAATAATATAATGCAGAAGAAAAACAGGAAATGGCAAGTGGTTACCAAGTTTAGATATTGTGTTCGAGGGAAAGTCTCACTAAGGGTAAGTAGAGTTTTACCTGAAGGAGGTAAAAGGGTGACCCCTGTGGATATCTGGGAAGAGTGTCCCACGGAGAATGAGCAGTAAGGGCAATGACCCTGAGGTAGGTATTATTATCTCCATTGTACAAGTGGTTGGATGACTTTGCCCAACAGCCTACTGCTTGAGGGTGGAGCCAGGATTCAAACTTGGGTCTGCTTGGTGTCAGACCTACTTTACCATACACTTGCCCAGTGTTGGAGTGTGAGTGACACTGGGCAACTCAGAAATGCTCTCTGTTGCAGATGGTGACACAGAAGCCTGGAACACGGAAGCAACTCATTGAGATGAACACATGTGGGTAACAGCTGAACTGAGACTAGCATGCTGCTACTTCTATGCTACCATCATGGCTTCCAGAACCCAGACATTTATCCTCTGGCTAGAAATATTTCCCAAATCAAATGAGAAACTTAAAGAAACTTTATCAATGTATTTTTCTCATAGGCATTTTAGAGTCTTGTCTTGACCTAAATGACGTCTCTGAGCACTGACTTTTCTTATTGCCAGGTGAGGATTAGTAACGAGGCATAGCCTATGGAATTGGATACATCTAAACTGGAAAATAGGGTCTATGCTTTTCTAGCTATGTGACCTTGGGCAAGTTATTAAGCATCTCTGACTCCCAGTGTCACTATCCATAGAAGGAAGCTAGGATGCCTCTCAGAGATGTTGAAGGGATTAGATAAAATAACACATGGACCGCACCTCACACAGTGACTAACGTATTAGAGATGTTCTGAATGGGTTCGTTGTCCTCTTCTCTGTGTAGTTGTCTTTTCACATGCACAACTCTTAATTTCTTAGTTTTTTATAATTATTGAGAGTTGAGAGATTATTTTATATATCTAACTACTTGACACATTTTATATTATATGGTGGTAAATGCACAGTAAATGCTTATAAGTGATTATTTGACTGCTGGATTAGTGAGGAGGAGAAAGACGAGTGACTATCGCTTTGGGATTCTATTGATGCAGCAACAATCACGTAATTGCAATATTCGCCAGCTCACCATAGTTGTTTCGGCTGATATGACAGGCTAGCAAGTATTTTCTTATTTCTTCAAAAGTCACTATGTATCATTCGGGAAGAGAGGCCACTTGTCAGGTAGAGGGAGACATTTCTTCAGTCAAGAGAAGAGGAGTAGCTGTTACCTCCTGGACAACCCAATGATCAGAAGGTTCTTGTGATTTCCTGGTAAGAAGGCAAAAATTCCAGTTGAGCTCACAACTTTAACACCCTCTATCCACAAATCTTTCATCAGGACTGCTATCAAAGAGTCAAATTGACCGATTTCAGTTTTTATTTCTTTTGCCCTCCCTCTGGCAAGTTCTCAATGAGCAGCTAACCAGCTGAAAATAGGAAGGGAAGAAAAAGCCTGGACCTAGATGACTCCAGAAATGGCTCATCAGCCACCAAAATTGAAGTTACTTTTTCATTCATATAATGAAGAAAAAAATTTCCATTGTAAATATTAGGAGTAAGTTCAATGGAACCATTTGTTTATAATTTCTTTTTAAGAAAAAAAATGACTCATTTTTGTAGCATTTCCTCATATGTTGGCATATTTAATCCTCAGAACAACTCTGTTAAATAGTTATCGCTCATGTTTTTGAAATGAAGCACTGAATTCTAATAGCATTAAGTAATTTGCTCAAGGGTGGTTGCAGAGCTAGTAAGTTGCTCACAGTAACTCAGATTTACAGGTTCTTAATCATATTCCACAGATTTCCCTCATGCACCTTATTTTCTGCCTCCACCTAAAAAGACTGGGGAAGAATAATCTCTCCTTAACCTATCATCTCTCCTATCCCACCATAAGTCAATGAAGGTTGACAGGGAGCATTTTGCAATTGTCTCCTTTTTAAAAAATGAATTATACATAGAAGCCAGCCTTAATACAAAACCAGTGTCAGAGGAAAAAAATCATTAACTTTTTCAAAAGTTAGTAAGGCATCTGAGACTAACTTGCACAGTACTTGTCTTCAAAGATCATAGTTACGAAGAACCCCAAGATATGATTGTTTACTGTTGTACACTACAGAAGTGGAAGGAGAATGTCAGTCTTCTCACTGTGAGACTGGAATTCAGAAGACAGAAGGAGAATATGTAGAAAAGTTGGAAAGGGAGCTGGTAATTCTGAACTCAAATATTGGCAAGTTCAATTTGACATGTTTCTTTCCTAAATAAATCAAGATATCAATATATTTCTAGACTATGAACCATGTACATATATGGGAAAATGTCAGAAAGAAATTAGGGAAAAAGAGTATTGCTCTGTTAGGGTTACAGAATTATACAGATATTTCCCCCCACATTTTGCAGTGGTTTTATGTTATTGTATGTAAGGAAGATATAAAACAATAATTTTATTCACTTTATTGGATGCTCTTAAAGTGCCCATTTGTCCAGAGATAGGCTTTCTTTCCATCAACTTCCTAATGTGACATCTCATTGAATTGTTGCTGTAGAAAGGCAGATTTCTCCTGTGTTGGAGGCACTAACATCATCTTCTCAATGACAAATTGTAATGTCAAGTTGGGTTTCCCAGAATTTTCACCCTGTACCTGAAGAACAACAGTCTCACCTTTCCCTGTGCTTTTCACAATAAATTCTAAAATGGAACTGGACTTCTTCAAGTGCTCTAAGCACAGGTTTTCCGGCAAGGATTTTCCTTTTCCTTTTATCTTAAGGGCATGGAAGATTTTTTTAAAAATCATTTATTTCACCAATCAATGGCAAATGCTGGTGAGGGTGTGGGAAAAAGGAACTCATCTCTATTGATGGTAAGAGTCTACAAGCACTATGAAAATCAGTATGAAGTTTCCTCAAAAAACTAAAACTAGAGGTTCCATTTGACCCAGGTATTCCCCTTCTAGGTATCTTCCTGAAAGAGTTACAAGCATGATACCACAATGATACATGTATACCCATACTTACAACTGCACAATTTATAATAGCTAAATCTTGGAAACAGTCCATATGATGAATGGATAAAGAAAATGTGGTGTTTATATAAATGGAGTACTACTCTGCCATAAAACAGGATAAACTTGAGATATTTTTAGGTAAATGGATGCACCTCGAGACCATAATTTTAAGTGCATAAATAAGACACACAAGTTTAAATATTGTATTGTTTCTCTTTTGTGAGAAATTCAATGGGTAAACAAGGAGCAAAATGGAGGATAGATATTGGGAAGTTGGAAAACCTTGTTTAAATAGAAAGGGAAACAAGGGAGAGGTTGGGGGAAGGGAAGAAAAGGAAATGGGAATGAAGGAAAAATGGAAACACAGCTTTGTAAACAGGGAGGGAAAGAAGGGTTGAAAAGGAGGGAGGGGAATGGGAAGGAAAGAAGAATTAAGATGTATTATATACAAATTCCCTATGATAAATGTGATCAATATGTATGAGAAACATATACAAATAAAAATAAATTTAAAAAAAATCAATTATTTCAATAAATATCCTTAATTCATTAACCTTTGAAATGTCCTATTTGGTTTATTAGTTTTATAAATTTTAGTTTAGGATGCTAGATGTTGACGGAGACAAAAGACAGCTTTCTTGTCTGGCCACAAAAAAAGCCAAGGTTTAGAGATGGATTTCTAAATTTAAAGTAAATACAGAATAGCATTATCAGAGTTTTCCAATTATAATAATAGGTTGCCCTAAAAGTATACCTGTCCCTCTCCTGATGTTATTGGTATCCTTGATTATACCACATAGTACATTTGTTCAGTGGAATGTACTCTATCCTTTGATATTGAGGGATTAAGAATAAATTCAAAGCATAGGCTTTTCACATTTGATAATGAAAGAAAGATACTGTACATACATGAAGTTACACAGGAATGATTTTAATAATAGATTTATATCTCCCAGGTTTTCTCACAGTAGGATATTTTCCTATAAGTTAAAAATTGGAGACAAGATCTATAAGGTCCATAGGAAAAGGAGCCCTGAAAACCAAGGATATGGAGGAGAAATTTCCAGGCTCCCCATGGACTCTCAGGAACGTGCCCCTAAGTGGCTTCCTTCTGAGAGGTGTGGTGAGCGCCACACTCAGGCAGCACAATCGTGTACAGTTAGAGGCCAGGGTTGTCCCCTTGGATTTAGCAATTATCACCAGTGTGAGTTTGGGAAAACTGTTTAATATGTCTGAGTCCCTTGTCTCATCTGTCAAAAAAAGAGAGTTGAACTAAATTTTGTTTTAAAAAAAATCAGTGGCATTGCACGAAACTGATCAATCTAAGCAGGAAAAGAGTGAATCAGAAGATAGCAGGTAGCTCACAGACTTTTAGGAAGTCTGGGTAATCAGTCTCAGAAAAATATGGAACCAGACAGAATGGGTTGAGAGTGGGTGGGGCTGGTAGCAGAAGGGTGTAGGGTTAGGTGCCAGTTCTCACTGGGGTAAGCTTTATCGAGAGTGAGTGAACTCCCAGCTTGCTTTGTCCCTGCATTTCTCCCCTCAAGTTCAGAGTCTTAGAATGTTGGCTAGGCGGGCCAGGGGGAGTTGATGTATCCAGATCTCAACCAGAAGATAGATACCAGGCAACTTAATTTGTAGCTCCACCAAGATGACACAATAATGAAAAGGCTATTACCAAGTAAAGGAGCAAATGTTGTGAAGTCAAAATATATAGTCTCTTCAGACCTCTCCAGCCCTCTTCCTTCCTCCCTCCTTCTCTTCCCCTTCCTTCCTTCCTTCCTTCCTTCCTTCCTTCCTTCCTTCCTCCCTCCCTCCCTTCCTCCCTCCCTTCCTTCCCTCCCTTCCTTCCCTCCCTTCCTTCCCTCCCTTCCTTCCTGCCCTCTCTTCCTTTTCATCTTCCTTTTTCTTTAGGGATCTTTCAAATATGAACTGGTGTTTATTCTACACTACGGGGAGGTCACTTTTAACAAATAATGATAACTCATTCTCTTTCAGAAAAATGCTCTGTTTTCTCCAGACTCCCAGAAGGATTAGGCTCATGGAGGGAGGAGAAGGAGCAGGCTTTCCTGGCTGCTGCTAGGTACTGAAAACCCAGAGAGCAGCAGTATTCTTAAGAAGCAGAGCCAGAGAGGACTGGGAGCACTAAGCTTGGAGCAGATGGCTGGAAGAAGCATCCACTAAAGACCCCCAGGTACCACTGCAAGTCAGGAGTTTCCTTTCAGTGTTCCTATTAACACATTTTCTTGGCTTTAGCTTTACAGCTGCTGGGATGAGTGGCTTTTTTGCTTTTCCAAACTGTCCTTATCAGTAAGGCAACAATAGGTAATTTAATTAGCTGACCTGAATGGCAGCCAGTTTGAGCTAATTTGGTTTTGCTAGTGCTCCCTGGTACACACAGAACTGATAAGCACACTTCCTTCCAGACAAACAGTAGGGTTTGGGAGGGGTAGTTCTATCAACAGTGGCTCTCCCAAAGTCTGTCTTACACCTGTGGGATTTAGCACTTGACCAAAGGCAAGCTTTTCTAAAGTCGGTATTCCCCAAGGGCCTGTCAAATTTGTCATCTGAAAGAGATAAAATAGACAACCGGGAAATTGCAAAGGCAAGGTGCCCAGGATGAGAGTGCTGGAAAAACACATTCCCCTCAGCAAAAAAAATACTTAGCCAGAAGACCTGGATAGCAGCCATGACTGGCCTCCTCCAAGTCATTCCACCTCTGTCTCAGTCACCTGATGCTTCATAGTAATCACTGCCCTACTTCCTTCACAGCTGGGTTGTAACATGACAACATAATGTAGATAAGAGGGCTTGGACATCCATAAAGAACTATGCCAATGAAGAATTAGCATAGTACCCAGGGTATATTCTCTGGTACTCAAGGACATGAACTAAACATCCTTCCTCTTTGTGTCCCTAACATGGAGTCTAATCAGAGAAGGTGCTCAACATGTGTCAGATGATTGGATGATAGAGGAAAAGGGGTATGCCTACGGGTCATTTAAGGTGTGGGGATGTCAATATACAACTAACTGAATATCAATCATAAAGCATAATCCTTTTCAGGTCAGTATTTTATCCCTGTCCATCTCTGATAAAAGAAAAAGGTCTTAGAAATAACTGTTATCAGATTTGTTTTCAATATGTCAAAATAGTATGTAGTTTTAAATTACTGGCACCTATGCCTCCTCCCCCTGCAGTTCTCTTGGTGCTACTGAACCAACTAGATAAGGGACAACACCTAGAGTAGGGTTTTGTATTTGCTTTGGGGTTGTTTTCTCTGTTTAATACTGCATCTATATGGCATACTCATGGAATAGTCGGTGTACATAGAGATAAGTTGATTTGTGAGTTGAAATAAGTTAGTTTGAAAAAGTTTCCATTGCCGCTATTTTGACATGGCTCCCACTATTGTTATGTGGTCCGTTGTGTTCAGCCATGTGTCGCTGACTATCTCTTCTCACTCCACACACTCTCCCTAGGTGATTTCATCCAACCCTTGGCTTCAAGTACATTCTCCGTGCTGAAAACTTACTTCAATCCTGAGTTCACTCTTGAGCTCAGCTATCTAGAAACACAACTGCCTATTGAAAGTTTCCACCTTAGTCTTCCATTACACTTAAACCAAGATGGCAAAATTGCCGTCTTATCAGTTTACACAAATCTACTTCAATTCCTTATTTCCATGGGGGCTTCAAGGCTAGTACTCCAAAGAGCCTTTCATACCTATTTCCAAGTAGTCACCTCTGCCTGTGCATTTTACCCTCTAAAGAGCCTTTAAATCTAGGCCTTTCTTACCATTGAAATCATTTTATTTATATCTCTCATCCTCTGTTCCCCCACTCCAAACAATAATTTTTCAAAGTTAGAGAGATCAGACAAATAAAAAATGTTTGGTTCCTTGAACTGGATTAAAATCTCCCCCTCTCTGTTCCATCAAAATCCAGATCTTTAGTGAATACCAATTACTATATGGAGGATTACCTAGGAGGTACCCAAATCTGTCCATTGTGTTCTGATAGCTGTTCCAGTTGGCCTAAATTGCCATTGAAAATCTCAAATTTGGGGTGAGTAAGTCTGGTCACCTACCTTCTAGGCCTGCTCTAAACCCCAATACTCATGCTCGGGGTGCTCAGAAGTTTTCTCCACACTTCCAGGGCAGATTCTACTCTGGGTGCTATAATTCTTTACAGATTCCCAGCCTTTGACCCTCCCGCCATTAATTCTAGAATCAAATATGGATTACTCTTTGTAAATTTAAATTACAGATATATTCCTAAAATGTTTTAGAATATTCATATCCCTTAATTATAGTTGTTTTGCTAACAATTTTTGTTATTTTATTACGTATTTCTCTTTTATTTAGCTATTGGCATGATCTTTATATCTAGATTAGTTTTCCCTACAGTGATGTCCCTAAACTACTTTGGGACTATTGTGTATTGAAAGGCAACAAAATTATAGTGGAAAATAACACAGAGTCATAAGCCACATTGTCATAGTTCAAATCCTGCTGCTCTAACCTCTCTATCTCAGTTTCCTCATCTGTAATATGAGGATAATAATGGACTCACATACTTCATAGGCTTCCTGTGAAGATTAGGAAGCTGATTCATACATCACTTTAAATATCCTACTTGTCGCAATCTATGCAAGCTGTTGTGTTAATTTGGTATTGAACATTAGGAGATATCAAAAGGATTTTGATGAAAACAATTTTATCATTAAAATTTTTATTTTAATTGCAAAATCAAGCGATTTTCATGTATAGATTCATTGCTATGCAGCTTTGGCCAGTGCATATTCATAGAAGAAAAAAGTAAGCCTCAGACAAGTCAAGACATCTGCCAGTTGGTGCACAGATAAGAAAGGATAGAATGGGAATTTGAACTCTGAATTAAATCCAAAGCTAAAATTAAATAAAATACATACTAACTGTTCAAAGTTCTTATCTTTGTAAATAAAACAAAGGAAAGGAAAACACTTGAATGAAACTCAAAATAAATATGCCCAGTGAAAGAAACCAGAGAAGAACAAGTATATACTGTATGATTATGTTTATATAAAACTCTAGAAAATGCAAGCTGAATATAGTGACAGAAAACAGATCTGCAGTTGCCTGGGGAGGGGACAAGGTAAGAGCTGTGGGAAGCCAACTTTTGGAAGTCATGCATATGTTTATTATCTTGATTGGTGGCAATGGTGTCACTGGTGTGTATGTACATATGTCAAAATTTAACTAAATTGTCCACTTCAAATGGGCAGTTTATTGTATGTCAATTTTGCTGTTAACAAACAACTGAGCGACTTTTACACCTTTAAAACCTGGCATGTTAAAAAAAGGGTGAATAATGAAATCATTATTGAGAACACAGTCCATCGATGGGTAAAGAGAAAACAAATCTCCAAATATCAGGTCTTGGCACAAGATTCCCATATAGTTCAAAGCCCAGGCTTTGTGGACTAACCTGGTTCTCGCTTTCCTCCCCTGCAAGTAGTTGTGTGGCTAAGTGCTCTCATCTAAGGGCCAATAAAACTTGCACAGTGGGGTTTTGTAAAAGTTAAATTAAAAAATGTGCATCAATCCAGTAGTGAAGTGTTGGGCCCATGTTTACCCCTCTGTCCATATCTGTTCAATGTTGCTAAGGTGTGTGAAAGGTCTGAATCCGGCTCTGCCAAGCTTTGATGTCCAGGATGCATTAGGTGCACAGCAGGGATGTGGAGGAGCCCTTCCTGGGTACAGCCCCAAAGGGAGATGGCACACAAATCAGTTACCTGAGAGGTCCCAGCATGGGGCCTGTGATAAATCATTGGGCCAGGCTTTCCTTGACTCCTGGGGACTCTCCCTGCACTGCGATCCCACTCCAGAATGCAAAAGGAAAACAGCAGCTACAGCATCCACTCAGTCTTTCTGCTTTTCTAGAGAAAACAGTGATGCAGTCTGCTTTATTCCACTCCTCTATTACCTTAATGTGCTGGCCTGGAGGATAAATGAGATAATAAACACAGAGCACCGAGTGAGCAGTGCCTGGGTCACAGGAGGCGCTCAATAAATGTTAATTCTCTGCTCCCAGCCCCTTATAGATTAACCCTGACTTCTCAGAAATGCAAATCCCTAAGCACTCACCTCAGCCTACTTTCAATATCCCTGCACAGGAGCCTTTTACCACCCCCTTAAAGGCAGCCAGAATCCCTCTCCTCTGCTAATTGTCCCACAGAGAGCAGGGAAAGAGTACACAGCAGCTCCGGAGGAGGAGGCCCTGGCTTCCCAGCAGAGGAGACGGAGCTGTTATCCAGGCCTGTGGACCTGGACCTCGTTCATCTTTGCAGACATTGCTGTGTCATCCATTTTAAATGACATGGAAGCCGACCCGTTCATCAAGATCAGCATACTACTATATTATTATGATTATTTAGCATTTACATAACTCTCTATTTGCAAAGTGCTTAATAA
Organism: Heterocephalus glaber; assembly: GCF_000247695.1. The sequence continues at coordinate 3,241,319 of NW_004624826.1, read as the reverse complement.
TAATTTATTTATTACTTTATGGAACTACTCACTAATGGAAAACTCAAGGGGTTGTCCTGAGCTTACTGACCTCTGCTCTGGAGATACCTCAGGCCATTTCAAATGGCTGCCCAGAAGCCTGCTGTAAAACGCTTTAATGAAAAACAATTTGAGATATATATACATATATATATATATATATAAAACATATCATATATTTCACATATATATGTATACATATGTAATTTTTGGCCTTTGTAATGTATTGAAACAGTACTCTTTTACTTTCCAGTGAAATAATATTATTTTAAAATCACTGCAATAATATCTCTCTAGACTCCGTCCTTATATAGAACAGGTAAAATTAAACTCCGGTCGTGTGGCAGTTGTGGAGATGATACTTCTGCGTCATTCCTGTCTCTCTCCAAGAAGGGGTTGCCGCCCAGCGGGGAGTGTGGTGAGCTGCTGGCCTCGCTCTGCATGTGAGCTCCTGTGAAGTTTGTCTCGGTCGTTGGCTATGCGGGGCAATGGTCTAAGGCTGTAGCCGTTTCTGTCCCACGTGGGCTCCGCCTAACAGATGACTTCAGGTCTGTGTCACTAGCTGACAACTTCCTCGCCCGATCGTACTTCCCTCATCTTTTTCTTTCATGAATATAACTTCCCCATAAATTTTTGTAGTCCTGATTTCCCCTCTGAGACCAGCCTGCTTCCAAGAAGACCCCACTGGCACCAACAACTACGACATTAAGTGACATTGTGTCAGGGGCAAACTTTTTTTTTTTCTTGTTTTTTAACCAGTATCCAGATCCAGGTGGCTTTGATGTTTTCTAAGGTCTTTGTGCTTCAAGCCAAATAATCTGAGACTTATAGATACCACCATTCTAGAGTATCTGAATCTATAAGGAACTGGGTTCAGTATATGTCTGTATCTTTAGCATCCATGTAAAAGGGTTTTGTGGTGGGGAAATGTTTTGAGGGGAAATTTCACTGCTTCCAAGGCTCCCATTTTCCTGCCTGTACTGATCTACAATGACTTCACCTCTGTTAAAACAAGCAGTAGGAAGATGATTATAAGAATGGATTGATGTGTGTGAAAATTATACAGTAAGAATTTATTTGTATGTATAAAATATTTGTATTTAACACTGCATTATGTACAGTAATGCATATAATTCAATAAATGATATCGTTATCTAATACATATGTACACATAGCATATCAGATAAGACAGGGGAGCTCACAGAAGAGAGAACTGAGGAAGGAAAGTGCCTGACAGGTGGGACAACAGGATCGCATTCTGACAGGGTCTAACCCCAGGGGTGATGGTCCCCTTCTATTAGATTGCATTCCACAGGGAGAAGGAACAACTCAGCTCAAGTGAACCATGCCAATAGGGAACAGGCCCTACTTGGAAAGTACACACCCCAGAATTTGGGGGAATGCAGCCTCCTATCAGCTTCTCAGACCTATCCTCTGTGAAGTTCTTTGTTTCCAAGCCAAAAAGCAGATCAAAACATGTGTGTCTTTCCACTTCATCTCCCTATTTCTTGTTTTTCTTTCTTTCTAAATACCCTTTGAAAGAAGTCCAGTCTCTGCCTTTTTTTTCTGGATTCCTCAGTGGTCTGAGGTCAAAGACATCTGTTAGAAAATAAACTGTTACAAAACTTTATTGGGATTTCGAAATTAAAAGCTAACAAGAATAAAAGCTTACAGCCCTGTATAAGGTCATTGCTGGGCACTGGCTCTGAGGTTTGTATATGTAAAAATGGAAGCTTATAGTTTGAAGTTGTCCTGGTGAAAAATTTAAAGGATGTTCCATAACCCTTTGTGTAAATTCATAGAAGACTGATCTATAATTAATTAGGGTTAGGGCTTTCCTCTGCTGCTGCTTTTAGAGACTTGCTAAAAGAAGTGGTATCCCTCATCCCCAATCTATCTACTAACAGGGCTTAACAATATAGTTGTCTTGGGCAAGAGTCTAGAGTTAATTATTTAAACAATGTCTTCAGAGCACGTAGTAAAATCATCAGGGATTGGCACAAAGTCTTGAGTTAGATTCTTGGTACCAGAAAGAACAAAAGGGGGAAAAAAGACCAAAAAAACCCAAACCCATGAAAATAAAAATAATGTGGCACTTATAGAAACCAACATGAAATAGCCAGAAACATCACATATGCATCTTACTAATTGGTAAGGAAGGTCTTGGAATAGCATGGAATGGTTGTAATTATTTCTTCAAAATATCACACAAAATCCGTGTCTTTTCCTTGGGATAATGCTGAGTGATGTGGAAAGTAACACACCAATAAAGGGGAGGAGTTCATGTTGAATGGCTCAGCCACTATTCTGTAGTGTTCTGCTGTAAAGATCTGTCCTGTGTTGTCTTGTTCAAAACATGCAGGCAGCACGGGTGCTGGCTACATACAAGACCTTCAGAGGCAGATACAGCCGGGTGCAAAAGCTGTCTCTGTTCTACACTGGTCCTGTGTTCCTGGAAAAGTACCTTAAACTTTCTGAGTTTCTCACAGAAACTCAGTTTAAGTACCTCAGTTTAAGTACCTTAAACTTTCTGAGTCACAGTTTCTTTTTACGTAAAATGGGGATCATAATACACACTTCAACGAGTTGGAATGAGAGTCAAAGGAAATAATGTGCCATGCAATGCACAGTGTCTGGTCTAAAAAAACACTCCCCAAATGGTATCTCTTGGGTGCACATTAAATGCATTGTCTGAGAGTAAATGAGCTCATATGTTGGATGACAAAAATCAGGATCCAAAAAGGTTTCACCAGGCTGAACTCAAGGACCAAATTTAATAGGATGGCATTTAACAAGGATAAATGTAAAAGTACTGCAATTAAATCTGAATAGCAAACTGCAAAAATACCCAGGGCTTATCAACAGCACACCTGAAAAAAGGCTTGGGAGCAGCACCGATTCTGTTCATTAAGGGTCAATGGTGTGAGGGGCTGCCCGAAGGCAAATGCTTCTTTGGCAGCACAAAAGCAAACACACTGTCTGGAACAAAGGAGGACAGAAGGCCTGTTCCCTCTACCCCACTCTGATTCTGGACCTTAACAGCTGGTAATAATCTGGGCTTTTTCCAAAAAGATACACAATTAGGAAAGTGAGGAGACACATCTTCCATCCAATCACAAAACAGGAGAGGCAAGAGAAGCCCAGGGAGGCTCGAGATGTGTGTCCACAGACGTTTGAAAAGCAGTTATGTGCGTGATGGATTAGTCCCCTTGTGATTGCGAATTTCCAGCTCCTTCTCTACTGAAAGTTCTCAGGAGAGAACAAGGGTGATGCATGGGAGTCACAGAAAGGCAGATTGTTACACACTATATAAAGAAGATACATCCATTAGCACTGTCCCCAAATGTGGAAGGAGGGAGTTTCCCATCATCAGAAGTATCCAGGCAGAGGTGAAGGTTGTACACAGTGAAATCTGTGTTCCGTAGAGCAGAGCTCAAACTGAAATCATAAAATCTTGTAACTCTGCATAAATGCACTTTTTCTCTAGAGAGAAGTTTCATAGCCCTTTTCACATCCTATATGGAACCTGAGATTCCACCCCCAAAAAGATGAAGATGAACCGAGTGAGAGTATTATAGCTTTCAACATGTATTAAACATTTGCTGTCTGCTACTGGCTAGTAGCAGGGGACACAGAGATGGATAAGATATTGTCTCGATCTTTGCAAAGGGAAATTTGGAGTTTGGTGCACCCTCCTAAACAAACAAGTGTAATAAAAAAGATTCCTTATCTGTGCTGTGATAGAGAAAGTTCTGAAGTAGAACAACAAGGCAGAGTGACCCATTCTTTCTGGGAGGAAGCCCCTTCGGACTTGAGATTTGAGGACTCTGTGACAGACAGCAGTGAAAGGACTGTGGCCACCTTCACCACTCTGGAGCAATTATACTCATGGGCTCACCAAGAACTCCTGGAGGATGCAGATTTAGCAAAACTGCAGACATCCTGACAGTCCCCAGCAAGGCTTTGAGAATCACAAATACCCAGACCTGACCTTTCCTCCAAGACCCTGTCCCACTTGTCCATGCCTGAGCAGGGCCACTAGGATGTCCTAAAATGAAGTGTCGTGAAATCTGTAGGAAAATGCTTTTGATCAGTTCATGAAAACCCAAATCACCAGCTGATGGTGCCTGTGCCCACACCCACATTAAACTGCCAACCTGCTTTACATTTATTTACCCACCATGTAGTGCCTGCTTTATTAGGCTAATAAATTGGAGGCAGTAATATCCACCCATCAAATCCTACCTGACTTCCAGGGCCTGGCTTTGCTCCACATTCCTCAGAGATCTCCCCAGGGATTCTACCCACTGAGAGCTTTATTCTGTGAAGCCCTGAGGCTCCTACTGTGTGTCCTTCTGTTAGGCACCTACTACTTCCAGTTTGTACTGTTATTAGCTGAATTCTGTGAGCACATTTTGCTTAGTTTCAGACTAGATGTGATCTTGCCTGACAATATCATTAACTGCTGCTGAGTGAGACCCCCTCAAAGCACTGGATTATCTGTGTGAGATTCAGGCACATGTGAGCCACTGGCCAGATAAAGAGTCACAGTCCAGTCCTTGAGTCTTTTCTGAAAACCTTTCAGAGCCACGAGGAGCCAAATCTGCGAAGCCTTGCTTCCCTTTGGCCCGTGGGGGTCCTTCAGCCTCCATGACAAGTAGAGCTGGAGACAGCGATGAATCTTGGGGGGTTCTAACTTGGGTTTAGAATTGTGGTTTGGAGGGTTTTCAGCAGCCTAAAGGCTCTGTGCAGCACTACTGTCAACCAGCACTTAGCACCCTAAATAGACCTCCACGACCAAGTGGAAAGTTTGGGGCTGACTGTGGCATAGCATCACCGGTGGGTTAAAATAACAGCTTATTAATTTATGTGAGAGACGTGAGAACCAGCTTTCAAACTGTCAGAGACCCATCTGCCATGGCCAAGAGTGTCCTCTTCACCTGCCTGCAAGGGTTTCCCAATCACTGATTAGATGAGGAAACAGTGGAGTTCGACACAATCAAGACCCACAGCTATGCACCCAAACGTAGGCTGGCACGGCTGTACTTGCAGCACACTTGGAGGCTGAGGCAGCAGGACTGAAAGTTTGAGCCCAGTCTGAGGAACTTAGTCACTTAGCAGGACTTTGTCTCAAAATTTAAAAATTTTAAAAGACAGTAGGGGAGGTAGCTCAGTGCAAAGGCCTTGAGATCAGTTCCCAGCCCCAATACCAATGAACAACACAGCTGCTCTAATGGCAAAGTGCCTGGCATCTTGAGACCATGTGACTCACAAGGGTTGTAACTGCCTCTGAGAGGAACTCAGAGGATCTGACTCAAAACCCCATGCCTGGTTCCCTGAACTGAACATCCTAGCTGTTGAACACCCCCTAGAGGGTGCTGTGCTGGACTGAAAGAGTCTTGGGAGGTTTCTGGGTATGAGCCCAGATTTTCCACAGGAGCTTCTCATTGACACTTAACCATTTAAAAAAGTTAGAATTCTTTAAGTCCCAAAGAGACAGATGACAGAATTTTTTTTCACACTCACTGACCAAATCTAAGCATTTCCTAAGCCCAAATGTCAGGTGGTTTTTCCTTCTGCCCTTCCCATGCCTTAGACCATGTTATTTGCAAATAAACCAAATTTTGGAGGTATGGAAGGCCTAGCTGTCTCTTTGTTTTGGTTGTACTCCATATAGGGACCCCATGGGTGGTGTAAGCCCATGAACTTCTTACAGGGCCAAACCGCAACTCGGAGGAGGGAAGAGACTTCCCAACAGAAGCCTGGACCTTTAACTGTCGAGTGCACGCTGCTTCTTCTGCCCCCAGTAGCCTGGATGCATGGAGACAGGGGTTCAGTCATCATAGGACCCTCAAGTCCCTTCCACCACACGAGGAAGCACAGAAACCTCTAGATGCACTGAAGGAGGTAGAGACATCTCAGTATGAACATTGCTTTAAAAGGTCATGGTGGGCTCTGGCTCAATTGGAAACCATGAGCCATTTTCTGAGGCTGGTGCTATACACATACAGAAATCTATAGCTGTCTGAAAGCTGCTAGGTTCTTTTTCTCCATTTTCCCTTCTTCATACCACACAAAATGCTTGGGGCTCACTTGAGACCTAACATTTGTCTGTTTTGAGAATAGATGAGTATTTATTAGAATTAAACAGCTGGGGGCTCTGTGATATTTAGACGGGAATTAGGAGGAATGTATGAGAAGAAGATAATGCTGGCTCTTTTTTTCTGTAAACCAGTCTGGGCTTAGTGACTGAGGGGATTTCTTGGGTCTCCTGTGAGAACCAGATACAGTTAATTTCCTGCAAAAGCTGCGGGCTGGGCCGTGCTGATATTGCGGTGTTATTTAGAATAGAAAGGTCAGGCCTGAGATTGAATAATCATTGACAAGAAATCTATGGAGGATAGGAAGCAGTTGGTGAGCAGTGACTGAAACCTTGCCTGACTGCTCTCCCCTTCCCTTCCCTGCCTTCTTGGGTATCTGGCTGATTCTTGAGTTTGTTCATTATTCTTTCTGCAATGTGTCCCCCAAACCCTCAGAGCTAATAGGAAAGGTGTGTTGAGACACAGAGACAGCATCCAGGCCACCACTGGAGATAGGACACTCAGGCTTACAGGCTGAATGTACCTCTTCCAAGGTCATTTGCCTTGGGCACCTGTGCATGAATTTTTAAATAAAAACTGGTGGTTTTCTCTTCAACAGCTTAAAGCACTTTGTTCTCCACAGGGCATTTGGTTTTCTTTCCTGAATGATGTCTCAGCTATAATCTATGTAGCTCAAGTTTATATCTTGTCTTGAGTGTGAAGCCAAATGTAGGGGAGATTGGGAAGCACAAAGGGAAATCAGATGGATGGAAGATCACATGTCAGCCATGGCTGTGCTCTTTGAATATAGTATCTCATTGATCCTGAAACCCCCAGATCTCTGCTTAACAGATGAGGAAAAATGTCTCAGAAGGCTCAGCAAGGTTGAATGACTCATTCAAGACCTAGTTTCTGAGCAGAAGAACAAAGATTTGAAACCTAGAGATGTCTGGGTACCAAGCTGATGCTCTGTCTCTAAAATTTCCTACTCTCCACTATGCACTCTTTCTTTGTTTCGGTCTTCCTTGATTTTAACCCATTCACTATAGAACTTTTCTTAGAAGTCCATAGTTTCAATTAAAAAGCTTTTCTCTTTGCTAAAAACCATCAGTAGCCACTGAAAAGTCAGATCCCACAAATCAGATGGCCTAGGATCGTGTCCAACTTGGAAACAGGAAGAATGGGCCAGGGGACTTCTGAGCTTCCTTCTGAATATCAGATGCTATATAATTGATTGATTTTAGAATTAGATTTATTTATTAAAACTGTGGCCTTGGGATGATTCTTCAAACTTAGAAGTCTCCCATCTTGCTTAATTTGGGACCGTTAAGGGCACAGATAATACATCATCCTTCAGCCATCAAAATCAGTGTCAGAATTTTCTTTCTAGGAGTAGCTCCTAATCAAAGTAAGAGTCTTAACAGGGAATGTCGCTGACTTCTTGGCACAGTGGTCCTGGCCACAGTTGATCTGTTGCTGTCTTGTGTTGTCAGAGTGCTCTGGCATCTGGAGACACTTCCTGTAACGTCCACCAGTGCCTGGTTGGAGGAATCATGACAATAGTCTGGGTAAGAGGAAGGAACTGGGACAACAGCCTCCTCCCCAGGTTGCCCACGAACAGACACCAGATACAAGTACAAAGACCCTCAGTGTGGGATTAGATTACTGGGTCATGTGGTTTACCCTTGTTTATATAAATTCAGTTATTTCACTGAGACACAATTTGATCACTTTTCCCAAACCAGTTACAGAATAATGAATAGAAATATATAATTTGTTTTTATGGGTTTTAAAACACAGATTTTAAAACATAGTGCAAGATTTTAAAGCCCATGATCTGGTGGCTGGTATAAGGACTATAAGCTTAGAATCCTGACCTTTCTGTCCAGATTGGACTCCTCTTTCTCTTGAAAGAATTGAGGCAGCTCTGTACCTTGAGTGCATTTTATGACACTACAGACAATGCAGAGACTTATGTGGCTTTGACAGTTAATTTGTTTGAAAGCCCTGAGTTCTTTAGTACAGCAAAAATCTTTATTTCCTGAGCTCCTAGTCTTCCTCCAGGCAAGAGCTGCTTCCATTGTTCTACCTGTACCTGGACACAGGCAGTGAGGTGACTAGGATAATAGATACACAGAGCAAGAACTTACACATTCTGGAAGAAAGTAAAGGGTTGCAAGGTAGAGCAGTCAGCATTTTAGACTTGGAAAACAGACTCCCAGTTCCTCTGCTTTGTATCTTTGCATTTTCTAGAAAGTTGCTCAAAATCTGCTTCTGTCCCATCATTTGTGATGAAAATATTAATAGCACCTACTTAGGGCTGTTGAAAAATTAAATAAGTAAACATGCACAGTACTTAGATCTATACCTACTTCTCCAGAAGCCCAATGTGGAGACCTATAATTTCCTGCCTACTATGCAGCCATGCCTTCCAAGTACCTTTTCCAGTAGGAAGAAGCAGCCTTGAATCCACAAGAACCAATCACAGAAAACTAGTGGAAATTTCTTTCCCATCTCAGTCAGGTGAAAGATGCAAACTCCCAGGATCTCAGTCCTAGACATTTCTGGGCATGGGATTCCAGAAACAAACTTTCAGAAGTACTTTTCAGGCTGCTCTGGGGCATCATGAATGGGTTCGTTGTATGAACGTGAATTTATTGAGAATATGAGCCAAGTACTTCCTTGGACAATTTACTCCACAGTCTCCACATCTCAGTTTCGTCACCTACCCTGTTCTGCTCATTAGACTGCTATGAAGCTCCAAAGGAATGTTCCAGGATGTCTTTTAAAATGCCAGTAACACTAATATAACCATGATGATGGTTACACTCTCCAGGGTCATGGCCCTACTGTCGGATGGCAGTCCCCAGTGCAGAACGGCACTGGATCAGATGGATGACCTACAACACGAGCTCCCTGGCACAATCTGGCATCTTTTTTGCCTTTGATTTATCAGTGCAGATTTCTCTCCGTGTGACATCATAAAGGCAGGTTGTGTGACACCTTTACTGCCTGGCACAATGTCGAGCAGGTATAATCTTATGCATGCGGGTACAAGGTGCAGATATTCACCACTGGCTTCTCAACACAGGGTTTTTCAGCTGCAAAAGGCCACAGGTGCTGCCTAGGAAAAGTTGGACAGTGGGGTAGCTTGGCCTGAGCCCAGGGCAATAGCAGGATGGCCATGGCCCAGCCAGGTGGGATGTGTTTCTGCAACCCCTCACCTCCCCCTCTCCCAGTTTGCTCTGGTGGCTGCCATCCCCGAAGTTTATAGGTATCATTACCTATGAAAAATCTGTTCCATCTGAAGACAGTTGGGGTTGGGGATGGGTGGCAGATTGCAATTTAATGATCGGATTAAAATATGCTAAACCAAACAAATAAATAAATAAAAAGCCCAGCAGCCTGGAGCACCACAATTCATTCTGTGGGCAACAGAGGCTGGGGCTCCAGGGACCAGCTCATAATTCACCCCACAGGCAGGTTTAGTAGCCTGTTATTGTATGACCACAAGGAGAAACAACTCTCCAGGAAAGATTTACACTGAATGGCACTGGAGGCTGAAGGGCTAAGGGCCTCAAGGGGAGAGGGATGTGGGAAACTAACCGGTCCTGGGGCTGGGAAAAGGATCACCCCCAAACTTACACCAAAAGCAGAGGTTCTCACTTCCTGGCTCTCCACACCTCCTCAGAGCTGAGTCACTCACATGGATTGACAATGCCACTTGTCACCATGTAGGGTCATTTCTCCCTTCTTGCATCTTGTGAGACTAGGCTTTCCCCAGGGAGAAGAGTGTGGATTTCTCTTTTTTGCATTCCTATGTTTAGGCACAAAGTTGTTGCTCAATAAGCAAATGCTGGAAGGATGAATGCATGAACTGAACTATTATCTACTAGAGCCTGCATCCTTGCTAAGAGCCAGTCATCCCTCAGTATCCAAGGCTGTTTGGTTCCAGGACTCCAGCAGATACCCAAAGCCAAGGATACTCAAGTTTCTTGTATAAAATAGAGGACTATTTGCTTATAATTTATGTATATCCTTTTGTATACTTTAAAATTATCTCTAGATTACTTGTAATACCTAACATAAAGTAAACACTATGCAAACAGTTGTAACATTATATTGTTTGGGGAATGATAGTTTTAAAAAGGTCTGTACATGTTCAGTACACATTTAATTTTGTACAAAAATATTTTTGATCAGGGGCTGGGTGACCTGACAGATGGGAATCCACACGATGCGGAGGGACAGGTGTTCTTGGTGCGGCACTCTGGGGGAGGGAAGACAAGGTGGAAACACGCTGTCTGAGCACCCCTGGGCCATCTCTTCTACCTCTCTTGCCTCCTCGTTCTCCCAGGGGACATCTGTCTTCCCTCCTCGTTCTGCTGGCACAACCCAGTACCTGCCAGGTGCCCTTTTGCAATACCACTTTTGTGCCTACTGCTCCCTCTGCTTACAGCTCTCTTGGTCCACCACTATATACATAGCTAACTTGTCAGTTTGAGCTGATGAAGAATTCCTCACTAAGATACTGCTGTCTCTGTTGACTGATTCCCTTCTTTCTGTTGTAGAAGCTCATAGGACCCCATCTTTTGTGCACACGACACATCAGAATTGCAGCTTGAAGTGACAAATAGGTTGAGGTTGGATGCTCCTATTAGTCAGCACCTTGAGGGTAGAGAGTAGGTATTGTTATTTTTGTTTGTCATCCCCAACATCCAGAGTAATATGTATCTCACAGCAGGCTCCAAGGAAAAAGCTGGGGATTACCAAAATACTTCTCCCTAGGATCTCATCCTTTCCTATCAAGTAAACATCCCTGAAGCCCCCACCCCACCCTCTCCTATCACTCCAAGACCTGCTACCCTTTGCTTTCTGGTGCTACAGCAATAGGTCTCCCTAAAGCTAAGATGGGACCCTGTTAGGCCAGCTCCCCACCAGGCCGAGCATAGCTGTACATTGCTGCTGTGTTGGGAAGAAGAGAAGGGTGAGGAGTTCTGCCATCATCATTCATTTTCCCCCTTTGGGGAAACTTGTTTTCATGCACACTCAGCAAATGATGGTCTTGTACCAATAACAAATGTCAAATGCTCTGTTTGGGACTTAGGGGAGATGGAACATTAGCAAAGGAGGAGCAATGCAGTGAAAAGGACAGAATTTCTGTTTAAGGACAGAGAAGCCAAGTAACAAATGCCACTAGGAGACTCAAGGGATACAGCTGTGCAAAGAAAACTGCAGAAAAAAATAAATGTGTCCCCAACTACCTGTAATCAACATTGCACTTCCTGCTCACTGGAAACTACCTGGATCAGATCCTTAGGTCTTAATACTGTATTATGTATGGGTGACTGTCCTGGCTGGACAGAGTGTTAGGGAAATGGCAGGAGGAGCTGTGGGAGCAGCAGATGAAGCCTTGTAATATGACACTTTAAACAGCATTGCAAATAAAGACACTGCAGCTCCAGTCCATGGTGGTTTGGCTTATTGTGAATTTCTTTGTTCACTTATTCATTGAACAACTGCGAACCCAACTCCATGGTAAATGTGGGAGTAGTTGTTTAGTCTTCTCCTATACTAGTTTATAATTGGGATAACATCTTATTCACCTGCTAATTCCTACTGAATGTAAATGCTTGTGAACTGGCCTGAAATTAGGGTGCTCTCAGCTTACAAGGGAAGCAGAGGGTAAATGAGTAACTGCAACACAATTACTATGAAAGAGCGATACTGAGAGGCGGAGGCATGAGGATCATAAGTTTGAGCATAGCCTGGGCAACTTAGCATTATTCTATCTCTAAATAACAGATAAAAAGAGCTGGAGTGTAGCTCAGTGCAAAGGCCTTGGGCTTGATCCTCAGTAGCACAAAACATGGATGAGGGAAGAGTAAACAGAATGCTGTAGGGATAGCAGCCCTGAGCCCTGAAAGCCAGAAATGTGTTCTAGCACACTTGCTCGGAGAAGAAATACAGGGTTGGTTGCCAGCCGCCTGTCTGGTGATAGTTTGTGATGCCCAAGCCACAGCCCTCTTCTGACCTTCGGAAGACTCACAATCCTCAACAGAGGTTTTGCTGTCGGCACAGAGGAGGTACTGGGAACATGAGGCCAGTCCCGGGGAGGGGGTGCAGATTGTCTCAATAACACAGCAACGTGTAAAGAGGCAGGATTGCGACTAGGAATGAAAGAGCTGCTTTTATGTCATGGACAATCACGAGGCAATGCTCACTGGGGAACCATGAAAATAAATGGTTAATGTGATTGCTGAGGGCACAATCACTTGTTCTCTGAAGCCAGGTACAGAAGACTCTGCTTGGGCTCCCAGGCTATGTGGACAGGCAAGACGTCAAGGCTGTTCTGTTGTCTCTATTTACCGGTCTGTCCTTTCAAATGTACTTGAAACACCGAAAGCCTACTGTACCTGCTCCATTCTCTAAGAAAGTATCCAGAGGCCCTGCATTTGGAGAGCTGATTCCCAGTAGGCCACTGTTACTTGTGGTAAGAACTTAGAAAACCCTAATCTCCACTTAGGTTAGATTGGCTTAGAAGACTTGCAAAAAATCCAAGAACTAAAAGTGAGAGGGCAGAGATTCATTTGGGGGAGATTTTATATGTTGAGTTATTTTATGCAACCTCTCTTTATTAAGGTGAAATCTCTGTCTCCATGGGAGGAAGTGGCCTAAAAATAGAAGCAATGGAACAAAGTAAAAATTCAAGAAAGTATGACGAACATACCTTAATGACCTCCCAGTATTGTCCAAGACCAATTCTTCTTACCCCACTCCTAAGCATCAAATTTAAAGAATACTACAATTTATTAAACAGAGCCTGGGGTGTGTGGGTTGCCTGAATGTCTCTTCCTGTCAGCATTTGGTTAGAATACACAGCTTCATGGAATTCCTCACTCATTTGTTCTCACAGGCTTTTAGACTGTCTGTATAAGGTACAGGTGGGCCACACTGCATCAGGAATCCTGACTTCTCCCTTTCTCTTTCTTTTATGGCAACATAAGATGTACAAGGGAAACACGAGTGGGATTTCCTATGAAGGAATCTCCTACTATAGGAATGCAAGTCAGCTCATGGGTTATGCGTTTCAAAAACAGATTTACACTCAGGCACATTTTTGTCTGAGGGTGTGTGTGTGTGTGTGTGTGTGTGTGTGTGGGCTCTGGGCTCCAGTGGTAGTGGAATGGCATTTCCTGATGCAAATGGAAGGAAGCCTTGCTTTATTTGAGGTGTCCATTTATTCTTGGCTTAAGGTGGGGAAATATTTCAGTGACATTTTAACAAATGTAAGGCTACAAAAGACTCCTAGAAGGAACACATCCAGACTACTCTGTCCCTTGGAATTACTCACAGGGATTTTCAAGGAGAAATCGGATCAATATATTTTAATTTGTAATTTTGTAATCAAAATAGGAGCAGAGGAAAAGTGAATGAGATAGAAGACATATTGACTGAGTAGGGAGATGACAGGAATTTCCTCAGGAAGGGGAAGATCTTAGCATTCAAGCTAGATAGATTAAAAAAGGAAGAGAGAGAGAGAGAGAGAGAAGACGACAATATGATCATAGCAAACAGTTCTTATCAATGGAACTGAGAAAGATGAGAATATTCTAATTGCTACTAGTTCAGGGATGGCAATGTACATAGAGAAATATAGAGGAATAACTTAATAATAAAAACATTTTTATATTTACTTTATGTCAGATATTGTTCTAAGTGCTTTGTATATATTGACTCATTTAATCCAACATCACTATGACATATATACTAGTATTAACTCCATTTTATTGATAAGGAAGTAGAATCAGAGAGATTGAGCAGTTTATTCAAGATAGTAAGCAGTTGTGATAAAATGAGAAATAGGTACGGGATGAGTATTCTTTATCTGAAATGGTTGGGACTAGTAGATTCGGTATTTTTTAACTGTCAGAGTATTTGTACATAAATGGTGAGAAATCTTGGTTATGGGATTCAAATATAAACATGAAATTCATTTGTATAACATATACATCTTCCATTCATAGCCTGAAAGTCATGTTACATAATATTTTTACTGCACGTGTGTTTTGACTGTGAGCTGTCACATGAGGTCAGGTGTGGAATTCTCCATTTGTGAAATCACTGGTGCTCAAAAAGCTTCACATTTTGGATTTCAGATTTTGGATCAGATATGTTTAACTTGCATTTGGTCTTTGCCCCTGGTTCCTGGTACAGAGCAACTAAATTCCTGGGAATTTCCTGAATAATAAGAATGATAGGACTGTGCTTTGTTCTTACAAGGTGACAGCTGTCAGACCACTAGCAAGACAGCTTCAGAATGAGAGCTCATTGCCAGAAAGATCAAGATCTGATAAGAAGCTTGCAGATTTTAGCTCCATCCTCTGGACCTTTATGGTAAGGAACTGGGGTTGAGTTAATCACCAATGGCCAATGATCTAGTCAGTCAAGCCTAGGTAATAAAACCCCCACAGAATCCCGAAACAACAAGGTTTGGGAAGCTTCTGAGTTGTTGAACACATCCACATGCAGGGATGGTGCATGCGTCTCCACACAGACAGCACCTCCTGCTCTCAGAACCCTTCTACACCGGCCTTCATCTGGCTATTCATTGGTATCCTTCATAGCAGGTGAGTAAATGTATGTGAAGTAAGTTCTTGAATCTTGTAAGATGTTTCAGAAAATTTCTGAGCTTGGAGAGGGAATTGTAAGAACCTTCATTGTATAGCTGGCAGTCAGACCTGTGGGTGGCCTGGTAATTGTTCTTGGTACATGAGTGAAGGTAGTCTTGTGGCACTGAGCCAGTCAGCCTACTCCAAGGAATTAGTGTCAGAATTGAATTGTATTGTGGGACATCTATTTGGCTTTAAGAATTGGTGAGTTTATTAAAAAAAAAAAACTCTCGTTGGTGTCAGAAATTATGTCAAGAAGAAGCTAACAGTAACAGAAGTGAGATTCAAGTTAGTGTGATCTGGCTACTGAGAGCACAAGGAGAAAACCATCTACTTGATTATTAATGAGAAGGTATCCAGGAAGCACCCACACAACAGATAGGAAGTCAGTGATGAACACAAGTGGAGATGTCCTCAAGGATGACTCCCAAGGGTTCTTTGGGTGATAATGCAAAATGTGGACACAGTAGAGAGAGAAGATCAGGCGACAAGACTCGAAGAATTGTTAGTGAATTCTAACATAGCAGTTACTGCTGTTGGGGAAACAGATGTGTCATCCATTCAGAAGGGTGCCCCCAGGAGAAGGGCCCTAGGGAGGATTCCAGACATGTCAAAATCCACTGCATAGAACCTGATAGGGCATCAGTGGGTGAACATGGGGGTGGCCAGTTATGGAATGACAGACAACTTCTCTATAGCACTGTTACTTTCAATGTATTGAAGCAGAGCAAGATTTATCTGAAATAATGGGAGCTTTAGACAGATCTGGAATTCTTGAAAAGATTTCAAAAGATAAATTAAAATGTATGAAAAGAAAACAAATGTCTAGGACCACCAGCAAGGAGAGTGGCCTCTCCACAAGAAAAGAAGTGACATAATTAGGGAAAGAAGAAAGCTAAAAGATTTTTAACTCTGCCCACTCTTATGGGTAGGAGTTGAAATGTTCTTTAAAGACTCGTGTGATGAAGGTACGGTCCCTGAAGAAGCAATGTTTAGAGGTGGGGCTCTCGGAAAGTGCTCGGCTCATGAGGGCTCTGGCCTCATCAGTGAATTAATCCACTGGTGGGTTTATAATTTGGTGGGCTATTGGGAAGTGAGGGAAATTTAGGAGGTGGGACCCAGATGAAGTAGTTGGTCCTTGGGGACATGCTCTTAAGGACTATCTAGCCTCCTACCCTTCCTCTCTCTGCTTTTCAGCTGCCACAAGGTAAACATCTTCACTCCTCCACAGGCTTCCGGCTGTCTTGCTACATTCCAGGCCCCAAAACAATGGAGCCAGCTGACCATGCACTGAAATGTTGAAAGAGTAAACCAAAATAAATATTTCTTCCTTTAAATTGATTCTCTCAGGTATTTTGTCTCAGGAATACAACGCTGACACACAGTCTGTGCTTAAAGCAGTTGGGGAACAAAAACAGAAATATTAGAGTAAACTTCAAGGAGATGGCAGAAAGGAATGTTTTCACAGATATTGAAGCAGCAGCACTAGTTACCCGAGGCCAAAGACTCCAAGGCTGTGGAAGAGTGGGGCTCTGAGGGGACAGCTGCTGCGGGAAAGAAGCCCAGGATTCTGCAGTGCTACCAATGGCCTGTGCTCAGGAAATAGAGGTTGAACCCAGTTGAGACAAAGGGAAGGCTCTGAGGAGCTCATGATCTGGACACATCCCAGAGAAGGAAGTAACCGAAGTCACAGTCGTACAGGAGACAAATGTCTGAGATTAGGCATGTGGGGCTTAAAGGAAAATTAAAGGATAGATTCATTTTCAACATGTAAGTGGATACCAAGGGAAAGAGGGAGCCTCAAGTATGCCTGTGGATGAGGGTGCCTATTTTACATTTGTGAATTTTTCACAAAGACACGAATACTTCAAAGGTCATTCTCCAAGAAGAGGAGGCAGAATGCATAGACTGGATTGTTTCTCCCAGGACATAGGAGGCAGAGTGCAAAATTAACCTCTTGTTGCTTTTTCTCAACACGACAGTTGATTCTAATGAACTGGTATTGTAAAGACTGAAATAAAGATTTTACTTTTACTTTTTGATGTGCTTCCTTTCCTGCTTTCTCATCAAATAATCACATCTAAGCAATAGTCATTTGTTAGTAATAGTCATATTTTGATGTAGGAGCCTGGACTTGCTTATGTTTTATAAATTCTATGGGTAGGGCTGATACTGGGATTTTGCTCAAATGCCTTCTAAGCAGGGGTCCCCAAATCTCAGGTCACACACTAGTACCTGCCTGTGACCCATTAGGAAGTGGGCTGCACAGAAGGAGGTGAGCAGTGGGCCAGCAAGTGAAAGTTCATCTGTATTTATAGCCACTCCTCATAGCTTGCATTACCGCCTGAGCTCTACCTCTTATGAGACCAGTGGTGCTATAGATTCTCATAGGAGCTCGAACCATACTATGAACTCTACATGTGTGTGATCCAAGTTGTATATGAGAATCTATTTATTGCCTGATGATCTGAGTTAGAGTTGAGGTGGTGATGCTAGCACTAGAAAATGTGATTATTATGTATCACAAACATATACTAATATAAAAAGAAACTAAGTCTACCAACACCATAAAAAAAAATCCACCTTCCATGCAATGAGTTCCTGGTGTCAAAAAACTTGGGAACTAAAAACAAACAAACAAACAAACAACAACAACATAAAAACTTAGGAAATGTTCTTCCAAGTGACTTTCTGGAAAAATTGGAATACTAGAGAGATTCAAGGGAAGGGGTCAGTTGAACTTTGGCGGGCCTACAATAGCTACCCAGTCCTGGGAGGCTGCTGCTGCTCTGCAAGCAAGGCCCCTGATAACTTCTGGGAGAGCAGTGGGAGCATGCTGTCAGAGAAGGAGCTCAGTAGGAAATCAGAGAGCACAGAGCTGTAGACTGACATTTCTTTGAATTTTAATTTATAAGAAGAGGATTTTATTTTGAACGTTAATTTCTCTCTGGGTACTTATTAACGGGAGATTCATATCCAAATGTACTATACAGCACTTGGGCCTTTTATGCTATCAAATCCTGCATGTAGATAACTCTACTGAGCTACATGAGGAAGAGGAGAGAGTGAATTTTGGCTTAGGGCACCTAAGGTAACCTAATGGTCATGAATGAACCCTTCTGATTTATCCAGAGCCATTCATGTTGAATTGTTTCTTTCACGGGTTCCAGGAAGACAAATAAGGACAGTGGTTCTTCAAAGCATGTGGCCCTTGGTACTGCCATGGCCACAACTCTTTATGTCTTCTCACTTCCCATACCGCCTCGTGTGGCCTTGGATGTCTGCCTAAGAATAGGAGCCATAGGCTGTATCTCATTGGGCTCTGAGGTCAGTACATCGACTTCTTTACATGTGAAATGAGCTAGATTTTCTGCAAGAAATGAGAGGAGAGGCCCCATAATGAAGACTTGTTCTTTGGGGTTGTCTGATTCAGACAGCCAGGTTAAAACCTGCTCCATGAGATTTGCCGCAAAGTGATTTAAAAAAACTGACTTCTCATGCCACCCTTCATGGAATGATGTGAACACAGAAAAGAGGCTATATTCTTTATGTCAAACAGCCAGGCAATTGATATTTTGCTGCATTTCTGCTTCCAGAGTGGGGAAGAATAAGCACGTAGGAATACATGGTTGGGAGGCGTGGTGTGAGCCGATCAGATTTTGTGATTTTGACCTGCTATGGTCTAAATGTTAGAGCCACCCCACCCCAATTATAATGTTGGAACCCAATATGCCAGGTAATGGTGTTCAAAGGTAAGGCCTCCGAGACATGATTAAGCAATGAGGATGGAGACCTCAGGAATGAGATTAGTGCCCCTACAAGAGGCCTGAGGGACCTCCTTGCAGTATGTGAGGCTATAGAAGTGCTATCTGAGAGACAGGCCCTCACAAGACACTCAATTTGCTATCCCCTTGGTCTTGGATTTGCTGAGCAGTGAGCAATACATTTTAAAAAATAAATTACATAGGGCCGGGGATTTAGCTCAGTGGTTCCACTGCCTGCCTCGTAAGCTCAAGGACCGGAGTTCGATCCCCGGTGCTGGGGGAAAAAAAAAATAAATAAATAAATTACATAGTGTAAGATATTTTGCCACAGAACCCCTAAAAAACTAAGATACAAACCTACATGGTGTGAGGAAAATAGAATACTTATGAATGTTTAAGTTAAAAAAAAATTATTACACTAAAAGACACATTGCCATGGATCCTCCTCAAAAGTACTTTGAACAGGCCCAGGGATTTAGCTCAGTGGCATCCCACCTGCCTTGGAAGTGCAAGGTCCTGAGTTCAATCCCCAGTACCAAAAAAAAAAATACTTTGAACACTTACTCCATTGATGTTGCCACTTTCCGAAGCAGTTCTAGAAGTCCTCTTTCATGACTGCCTTTAGGAGATGTAAAAAAAAATATGCTGAATGTTGCTACCAAGTGCCATCCAAATGAAAAGCAGGCTTGAAAAAACATTACAGTGTGTTCTCATCTACCTTATTTATCAGGGCTGGAATTGTGTGCCTTCTGACACTTTCTTGAAGTCAAAATGAGCACGGAAGGTAAATTTGTTGAATCTATTCAGGACAAGCCATCACTGTGTAGCTAGACTTAGGAAAGAGTCCATCATCCATTCTCTAGAGTGACTGCTGGCCACCAGGCTGGATCCTGTGAGCCAGCTATATAAACATGGGGATGTGACCTCCAGAAGGGGGGAACAAGGCTATCTGAACATATCACAGCCCTCCCCTCTGACGACAGGTTTGGTGCTAAGGCCCGAGTTTAGAAAACAATTGGAGGATGTTGGAGAAGAGGGGTTGTTTCTCTTCCCTTCTCACATTTCTATAGACAATGCACTTCTGTTTCCTCTCCCTGAAGGGGCAATGATGGAGTGACTATCTCTGATCCCCGTGATACTTCTTTCTTGATCCTTCCTTCGGAAGAGTAAGGAAGCTGTGTCTGACTTGATGGCTAGAAATATTTCCACTTGGAGCATGGCCAGTCAATTAGACAGCCTTGTTTTTGGCTCTCACTTATCTTGTAGGCCATTAGGCAAGCTATCCAAACACTACTACTTAGTGTTATTCCCACAAAGTGGTTGCCTAGCCAGTGACGACTTTTCCAGGTCCCCACTTGAACGCCTAGCACTTACATTTAGGAAAGAGTGAAAAAGAGGTCCTGGTAAAAGTTTTTAAGAAGTGGGTGAGCTTTCGTCAAACTCTTTCCTTTCTGCTCCCTCAGTGAAGAAGTCCAGATATTTCTACATTGGATGAGTCACAAAAGGGAAGGAACTGGATTTCTGAATCACTGCACAGAGAAGAGGCAACTTGAACAAAAACATTTGTATGAGGCTATTATATAAGTGAGAAATAAACTTATGTTATATTTGAGGCACTGTGCATTTCAGTTTAGTTCCCTCCAGTTTAGTTCCACTCTCAGTAATGCACTAGATGGGGAAGATAGGTCCACGATTCTCCATGCAATTAGAAAAGGGAGTAGTTTGACCCTACTTTGCATCCATAAATGTGTATCAATATTTAGATGTGAAGAGTGCCAAATCATTGGCATACAGCTTTTTTAGTTTAGAGGCCACTAGGTGCTTAGCTTGTCCATTAATAAGTGATCATTTGGTCCCCAACTGACTTCCCACTTCTTGGATCTAGTTTCTGTGGATTTGAATTGTGATGGGGATAGGACCTAAGTGACTGGTAGCACAAGTTTAAATTCAGAGGGGCTCTCCCTCTTCCTAGAAAAATGAGAAAGCAATGCTCATTTAGAGGAACAACAATGGTTTTAGAAGAAGAACCTGTCAACAGCCAGACAGGAAGCTCCAGGGATGGGAAGTTGATATTGTACGCTGAGGTAGAAGGTGAAACATCAATCCTGTAGCTGCAAAAGTCAAGGGCTCAGTGGAGACAGACTATTGGGAGAGACGCTTCTATAGGATACTAGACATAACCGAAAGCAGGCATATGTCAGACCTATTGGAGTGACAGGTAGAGTATTTCTGAGAACATACAAATGAATGTTACTTGTATCCTAGATTCCTTTCCCTGAACAATCTCTTGGGGACCACAGACTTTTTTATGGACAGATCACTGCAGGCAAACAAAAGGAAAGGAGAACCACTAGGCAAAGACTTAAATACTTAGGGTTTGCTGTCACAGACGCAGAGAAAAGACGATGCTCTGCCTTCCTGGAGTACAGCTTATGTTTGCCCATAAGTAACTCCTTCCTTCCATCAGGTAGGTGGTCCATGAGGTTTTGGCCTCACTGCCATGGTATGTAGGTCTTAAAACTGTTGGTTAGGGCAATCAACCATAAACCACAGTAACCCAGGTCTTTTTGTGGAGAAGAAGTTGCCAGCATCTAAGAGAATAAATTTAGACAAAATACAAATATATATACTTTTTTGCAACAAAAGAAACTATTTATTTGGAATATGCATTACCAGTACAAATTAGGAGACTGTAAAACCTACACCATGTTAGTATCATTAGAGAACACAAAAGTTCAAGTTGGAATCCAGAGGGACAGAAAAGCCTGTGCTCTCGCAGAAGCAGGAAAGCTTAAACTTTCAAAACCAAAACAGAGCAGAGCTTTGCAGGTTTATACTCTGAATAACAAGAAAAGGGGACGGGGAGAAAAGTGGGAGATCAAACCAATAGCCAAAGGAAAGCACTTCAAAATGAAAACACCAAAGGAAAGAAAAGAAGTAATAAGAGAGAAGAGGGGTTGGGGACATTTTTTTTTAACAAAAGAAAAAAAAATGTTTACAAAAAAAATAAGTTTCCAGAAAGCTTTGAGCTAGGGATTGAAACCATAAAGGTGATGTGAAAAGCTCATCATTATTTTGTTGAGTTAAAAAGAGTGCCATGTATTTGTGTGGGGATGCTTCCTAAAGTGTTATTCCAAAATTCTGCATTCTTTCTTTATGTTTCTTGCTTGAGAGATGTCTAAAATTAAGTTTCTTCCAGATACTATTGCTTTCTTTTTTCCTGTAACTAATAAAAACATTCCGAACCAATCTGGCTTTGCAATTTGCTTTAAGAAGGCTTCTAGATTAGAGGTTAAGAAGACATGTACTGTCAGTTACCCAGGCTTAACTTTTCAGCATTGAAACTATAGCATCAAGTCTGGTTCAACAGCTCATCACCACCTCTTCATCCAAAGTCAGGATGTAGGATCAGCAGGAAGACAAGCCCGAGGGTCTGGTTCCTGGATGTACTCTATGAAGCCCATGGTGTCTACTGAGCCAGTATCTTCTGTGGATTTTTTTGAAAGAAAACTCCTCTCTAGTTGGAAAAGATTTCAGGGAATGTTGTTATTAATCAGGGAGAAAGAAAGCACTTGATTGTGATATTCAGAATCAACAAAGGCAAAAACTGCTTCCTACAGTATAAAAAGACCTCCTGGACAATTCCTTAAATTTTTAAAGAGCCAAAAGGGAAAACAAGTCCCAGACTATTTTTCTCAGGGACTACAGGAGTCCTACATATCCTGGAAATGAAGGTCAGCAATGAGACATCAATGTGGTTTTTGTGTTTCTTTGACATCAGCTGAATTCTGCAGCAAAGTAGAGAAACAAGGAAACATCCTACTTATCTACCAATGTCATCTTTTCACATCACCTCGTATACATATTTAATGAACAAAAATAGCAAGATCGTAATCCTGACATTTAAAAAAGCCCCCCCATAAACAAACCAAAAATAAACACAAAACAAAATTTTTTTTTTATATATTTAAGAGCAGGAATAAAGAAAAGAAAAGAATTTATTTCTGGGTCTCAAAGTTAATAAACATAATAATGTGTTAGGTTGTACCTATTATGCTCACTATTCCAACCTTGTTTTTTTTTAGTTTACAAAATGAATTACTGTCACTTTTTAAACATTGTGAAACAAGAAATGAATGTGCACAACGACACTTTTCTAGCATTCTTGAACTAATTCACAAATGCAAGAAAATAAAAGAAAAATGGGGGAAATGATGAATGTAGGTAGTTTGGTATTAAAAACTAATGCAGGAATGATGCGTATTGTCACAGAAAGGGGAAATCCCCATCTTGTTTTGCGTGCTATGAGGGTCATTTTTAAAATTTTTATTATAAACACTATTAAATTCAGACCGCTTTTTTGGTTTTTTTCTTTATCTGAATATACAAGAACATTCATTATCAAATGTTCATCATCAATACTACAAAGAACAAGACACAAGTCGCAAGAAACAATGGAAAATGTTAATAAAGCTGAAAGAATCATTGAGTATTTTTTTGTTTTTTTTTAAAGTTTTTTTTTTTAAATTTGAATTTCTGTAGTTTCATCTTTTTTGGTATCGAAGTCAGGTTTTTCTGGGCAGAAAAATAAAGAGCAGAAGGAAAGTGGGGAAAAACGTGTGAGAAAAGGCAACCAGCAAATAAAGAACAACCACCACAGCAAAATAAAAAATAAATCAAAAGAAGGTGCCACGTGGCCAAAGTACTGCCCAGGAGTCAATTCCCCGCCAGAGGGAGGAGTTAGGGATGGAAAGAAGGATACCATGAAGAGTTACAGGTGGGCAAACCGAAGGTCTATTATCATTTCCTGGGGGGAAACTGCGTCACAGAAAAGGGAGCACTTTCATTTTCATTAGAAAATGAAGAAATCCCTGGGCACATTTTGGTGTCTTGTAGGACTGACCTGCTACCAATTCCCAGGGTGTGTTTTCAGAGGTGTGCTCTTCCCACTCCACCCTTCAGCTGCCACTGGAAGCTCCAGGTAACGTGGAGATCTGTGGCCGCCATGTTGGATGTGACTGTGGGCTTTGAGAGGAGGCTATGAGAATGGTGTTGGATGTAAAGGGGACCTAGTAACGTGCTGGGTGGGGAAAATGCTGTGCAAGGTGACCACCAGTGCAAACTGCTGCTGGAGGAGAAATTACCTGTGCAAATGTAGCACTGCTCTGAGCGTTTTCATTAACTTAATGTGGCAATCATTCAATCCAGGGTGAGAGTAATTCTTATTTCCAAGAGAAACTTTCTATGTCTCTTACATACTTCACCCTGTCATATGATGTGATCCAAATGTTTTCCTGTATGCTTAGTTCCCATATGTTTCTGCCTCTAAGACAAACTTTTCCATGGTTCTCATCACTACAGAGTCGTCACAAAGATGTGCCTTCTAGGCATCCTATTCACCTAGCCCTGTTCTGAATATAGCATAGGTTAGTAGACATAGTCTTTCTGGTGTCCTTGGTCATCTAGGCATAACTGCATTTCGCCTAATATTTACTTTTTGGATTTTCTTCAAATACACACATCCTATTTCTTAGGTAGCATCCCCACCTTCTCCAAGCACACACAAAGGAGGAGTGGTCATTACTGCAGTAGTATGGAGACTTTTCACAACCTTGTCTGGCCATCCTTACCCTTCAGGTCTCCTAAACCTTCCTGGAAGCCTCTCGAGTGTAGTGGGTGTGACTGGAGCTGGCCAATTACTTTAAAGGCTATCTACTAGATTCAAGTAAAAATAGAACCAAGTCCTATTGTCCTAGCTGGGAAGCTTTCTTCAACCCTAAGAAACCAAACAGACCAAAATCAAACCAACCCCCACCCCAAACCTAAAAATCAACTCTTTGCCGTCATGGCAAAGACATCAGGGTACAGATGGTAACCAGAAGTTAGATCAAGAAAACCACTTATTGTCCTGACAGAGCACAAACCAGTTTATCTTAGGGATGTTGCCTCCCCTAACTTCACATATTCAGATTGATGATGAATGAATTCAAGTTATTCAGTCTCTCACATGCCTGTTGGTGAGCCAAACAGAATAATTCCCATTTTACAGATGAAGAAAATTAGGCACCAAAAGATTTGACCACCTCCTACTTAATCAAGTGATAGAGCTGCTATCCTTATTGCTGGCAGAATTGGCAATGAAGAATGTAAGCTCAGGTGACATCAGAGAATAACTTTCTGGTATTTGCTATTTTCTCTTAGAAAATCCCGGAATACAAATCAATACGATGATTTTGATGAAAACATTATCACCCCTTCCCCATGCTTCTCATGTCATCAAATTAAGCTAGTAAAACGTTCACTTGAACCACGTTCTGATGCCTCTCTCTCCTCCACAGAAAGAGGTGAGCATCAAGAACTTGATGCAGTATAATACTTTGGATAATTAATACAATATGCCTTATAGAAAAACAAATAAAACAAGCAAATCGATTACAGACATTTGTAAGTACTGTGTGTGGCTCCCTGAGAGCTCCAAAAGTGGTAAGAACAGGAGTAGCTGACCCTGGAAAAGTGACCTTCATCGAAAGAAAGTCCTGTGCATACTACACTGGTGAATGTGAGCTGGTCCTAGAAGCCCCAGGCACGTATCGCTTCTCTGTGTCAGTGACCTTCACTCGGAGCTGCTAATTCCCTCTCTTAAGCTTACCAGAGAGTGCTAGGATTGTGAATGTAGGCGTTTGCACATGGCATCTTGGGAAAGTAGTAAAGCTGTGAGAGTGTGCATGTATCCCCACGTGTGTGCACAGGTGTGAAGGGCAATGGAGGGTTTCAGGGTCAGAACCTTCTACTCCTCACTGATGCCTTCATCACTAGGCCTCACTGAGGCCTGCTTTGCAGTCGGGTTTGAACATTGCTTCCTAGGTGTGGAATGGTTTCCAGAGACTGTGCCTTTGACACTGGCAGCTGTTCTGAGGAGGGGGAAAACGTCTGTAGGAATTTTGTCCTTCCTGTTCCTCCTGGCCTCCCCTGCTGTCTAACTCCCTGCCTGGGAATCCACCTAGTAGAGCTGAGATTAGAAATTGGGGCACCTGAAAAAGCCCACCTATGGCAGTCCCCAGTACCTGGGGCTGGGAAGAAAGAGGCTAGAGTTCCAATCAGGATCGGCCCCAGGGAGGAGGGGCAAAAGGAGACAGGGAGGCCTGGGATGAGGAGGGCAGTGGGGCGTATTCCTGCTAAGAGGTAGTGAGAGGAACAAGAGAAAGAGGAGGACTGCCTGTTAACATCGGGAGAGAAGGATCCGAGGGAGGCAAATTTGGCTCCTCAAACCACCAGCATGAAAACATACAAACACTTTTATTATTTTCTTCGTAATTTTGTTTCCTCTTTAAATTCCTCTAATTGTTGAAAATATCCTTCAGTGATGTGTTGGAGGGCAGGGACCCCAGGAGGCTAGAACAGAGGAGAGCAGGCAGGGAAGACGATGGAAACCAGGCTGAGAGCTGGAGGCAGGGGAGGGTGGCTTCTACCCAGAAAAAAAAGGGAAGAGAGTATAAAGAAGTGTCCAGATTGGCTGAAATAGCATCCCAAAGAAGAGAAGAGAAGGAGACTCTTATTGTGTTTGCTGATTGCTTCGACCTCCAGTCTGACCGCTTCAGCGTTGGGAGAGAAACCCTCCCTCCTGCCCCTGCCCCAACTGGGGCACAGGGTTAGCCGGGATGCGATTGCTGGGAGATCAGTTGGAGGTATCAGAGTGAACACTGCCAGGGCCTTCTGTAGGGGAGGTCACTGATGAAGGGGTAGTAGCATCCTGCCAACCTCCATTAGCCTAGAAGGGAAAAAGGGAGAGAAGTCAGTTCTCTGAGATTGGGTGGTTGTTTTGAGCAATGACAATGACAATGAGGCGACTGTGTAAAGGACCTAGCACAGTGTGTGGCACAGGGGACACTCATTACTGTTGGTGATAATATTCCCCCCACCCATGAGTGATTCACGTTCTCCTGGGGAGCCTCTGGGCACAAGGCTAGCCCTCCCATGTGTGTGATAAGTGTGAACTTCTTGAAGGCTTCTTGATTCAGTCCCAGCCACTGATGGAATGATGCTATCCTCGAAGTCAAGAGACCTGAGGGGTGGCTGCTGTTGTTTGGACCTGACTCTGACTCTTGTTGGTAACAAGCAGCTGTTGACAATAGTGAAGCACCTTCACCTGTTTGGCTTCGGTCTCCTTATTTAGAAAAATGAGAAAAGTGGCCCAAATGCTTTCTGAGGTCCTTTCCAGCTCTGGGTCTTCTAGGTTTGTAAGATTCCAGGTCCCTGTTCAGTGCAAAGTTCTGTACTAGAAGCTTTTAAGCATATAATGATGAGTGAGATAACGCTCATATCCTCAAGGAAGGGGGTCAGACAAGCCCATCAATGAACTATAACTCAAAGCAGAACCTAATAACCAGCAAAGTCCAAGTATTAGGAAGGTTCAAGTGAAGGCTAGTGATACCGTAACTATTGGAACAGAAACTTCTGGACCTTGTGGAGGAGATATCGCCCAAGTAAGCCTTGAGAATCAGAGTGTGACTCTGAGAAACAGGACAGGTAAAATGAGATGGCCAAGGTTGTAGGACTGGTCTTTGTGAATGTGTTGGAGAGGCAGCAAAATGGGAAACTAGAAGCTTGATCAACCTTCAGAGGTCACTTGTCTAAGGGTCTAGATCTAGAAGCAGCCACAGCAATGGAATTGTTCTAGAAGGATTTGTTTAGTGACCAAGGCTTTCAAAGACCATCCCATAATGAAAATAGTTGAAGAAAGATTTGGTATAGTGGTTAATTCATGGTGGACAATTCATAGTTGTGCACATGTTTTAAGGCAATACATATAATTATCTTAAATGCCTTTTCCCACCAATCACTGTGTTCTTTAGAATGAATATACTTCAACTCTGGAAATGATAATATTGAACAAAGCAGGTCTTACATATTCCTGGTAAATATATTTTCTATTGTACTTTCATTTTATTTTTTGAAAAATTTGGAGAGAAAGGGGCAGCAATTATTATTCCCACTTGGGAAGGAACACCACTTCTACTCTGGCATAATCCACAGTATGTAGGAAAGGATCTAGCACTTAACAGGGGCTAACAAATGTCTACTCATATTTCATTCTTGGACAAGCAGAGGTGGAAGAGAAAAGCAGCCTTCCTGTTCCATGACGGAGACAGATCACAGGTCTTCTGACCTCTAGATCTGGCTCCCATTTCTCTGCTCCTTTCAACCACTTGGTTTTTCCTTTTCATTGGCTTACCCAAATGATGCTTCAATTCCCCAGGAAAGCCAGGCTTTTAATTCAAAGTAGCTCCCACAAGTCACTTTAGCAGGAGGGGTGGTTTTGTCATCTGTCCTTGGTGAAGAGCATACATGGGTTCCAGGAGGCAACCACTCATCCTGGCAATGCCAAGAATATGTCTGCTGTGCCATAGGTCTGTGTGTAACTGCTCTCAAACTCCAGTCTCCCATCTCCTAACCCTGACAGATGCTCCTCCATCCACCCCATCTCCCCAGTTGGAAGACATCTCCCTGTTTTTCATGATAGAATATTCAAGAGAGGACAATGAGAGGAAAATGAGAATTACTTCTTTCATAAGAGAAAGCTTTTTCATCTTGGAGTCAAGACTCTGCAGTGTAATTCAAATCAAGAACAGTAGGGCCGGGGATTTAGCTCAGTGGTTTCACCGCCTGATGCGCAAGTGCAACGACCAGAGTTCAATCCCCAGTACCAAAAAAAAAAAAAAAAAGAAAGAAAAAGAACAGAATTAGTTCAAATTCATACTGTTGGTTTATCATGGAGAGATTATATTTTTACCTCTCTCCCCAACAACAAATATATATATTCTGGTGCCATTTTAAGTTGGTTGAGAACAGCAGTTATACCTATTTTTTAGCCACAGAAAATTTTTCAGCAAATTATCTTTTTTGTGTGAAATGTAAGATATGCTTATCATATAATATTTTGAAAACGGAAATGCACAAAGAAGGATATTTTCAACACCCATAATTTTGCTACTGAGAGATAATTACTGTTAGTATTTTGGTATCTGTCGATCTCAGTAATCCTTTTATATGTGTATGATTATCCGATAGTTATATGGATAGATAGATGATTGATAGACAGACAGATAGATAGACAGATACGTGTAGAGTGCGTAGTGGGCGTGAATTGGTATTGGGGTGTAGGCTGATTGAACAGTATGGGGTTTTAAGGAAATTTGACAAAGATTCTTTAAGTATAAATTCATGAAGCAGAGTAAATTACTACTAAAAGAAAAAGAAAAAGTCGTGTATTTTAGGATCAACCTTGCATGAGACAAGCAGATAAGAAAACCCTATAAAAGAGTTTAGTGTTCATGTCATTGTATATGTCACAAATATGTTTCATTACATTGGTCACAAATTACCACTAGTAACTACTATTTAATTCCACTAAAATAATAATAATTAGTGCCCCCAGTGAAGTCATTAGTAAAAAAAAATGAACTCTGGATTGCTTCATTAGAAAGGAGTGGGCAAAACATTCTTTATTGCCCAGAAGGTTCTGGGAGACTTCTTTCTGAGTTATCTCTGGGCCGAAATAACTCAAACAGTAGACATTTGAACTATTCTTAAAAGTTCTATTTTCTCAGGCCAGTGCACAAGATGCCAGAGGGTTCAGAGAACTCACAGAGGGCAGAGACAGGAACTTCAACCAGATATCAAAACTAACATTTTAAGTATGCCCAGTGAAGAAAATATATAGAACATCCTATCCAAAGCAAAAACACACAATAAACCTCTATAGCTTTTTTCCACCCCTTTGCCTCTCATAAACAGAGACGTATATGTGGGCACGCATGCCCTCCTCAGATTGGGTGTCACACATCTGTGCCTGAGATCCTCCTAGTTAGTTAGCACTGAGAGCCCTATATTCCTGCAATCTGAGCACAACAGGCCTGAGGGTCACCCTTCGCCAGGATAACCCAAACATGACACCCTACTTGTTGCCAAATGGAGGTCACTGCAGCCTACGGGGGTCCAAATTAGACGAACAAGTACTTTGTAGAACCAGTGTTTCTAACACTGGGAAATGTGGAAGGACTCTTTTTTTTCTAGAGACGCTCTACACTGTCTACGCTGCTGGCTGCCACTGCTGCTAAAACCAGCAGGAGATCAGAAAGTGAGAGCAAACCCCACTTCTTGGCTTTCTGTAAATCATTTTGGCTGCTTCAGCTGGATCGTTCCCGCTTTAATGTAAGGCATTCAGAGGCTGCACCATCTTGGGAAACAGCTGACCTCGCTTACTGCCACAGTAGCCCTGGGGACCAATTCCTTCCCTCTTCCTCCACTGTGGGTGAATATTAAGTAGGAAGCTCCACCTTTGTGTGTTTATTTATCTCTGAGCACAGTGAGAGTGTAGAGGATGCTCTAACAACTGTTCAGGGGTGGTAGGAAGTAAGACTTTTATTTTTCTTCCTTCACTCTCTGATGCAAACCACCCTGTCAAATGCTACAGACAGAAACCACCCTGAGGGGTTCCGGGGCTGGGAGGTAGAATCTGCAAAACCATGTCCCACTGACCTTTGAAATCATTCCTAATGGAAGAGAGGGTACACCCAGTCCTACAGCTAATCCTGTGCTCAGGGCAAGCAAGACCCAGCTAACTTTAATTCCAACAGATGAAGCCTAAAGCCAGTAGAGCCCGCTCCACCTGGAGCCTCATGGAAGGACGAACAAAGATGCTGTAAAATTAGGACCACATGTAGCACCTTTCCATGATAAAACCTGACTTTTCAAAACTGACGTTAAAGACAGTTGGGAACAAAACATTTCAGAACAAAAATAACTATTTGTATAGCCTACTCTAAGGAATTTGGCACATAAGTTGATATATACCACATCTTGCAAGAACTCCATCTAAGGGACAAAGCAAAGTATGCCTGTCTGAGGAAGCATGAGAGCCTGCGTGGTTTCTCCTGACAAAACCCAAGGTGAGGAATTGTAGCTGAAGCTGGGCATGGTGGTGCACATTTGTAGTCCCAACACTGGGAGACCGAAGCAGAAAGATCATGAGTTTGAGGCCAGCCTGGGCTATGCAGTGAGTTCAAAGCCAGCCTGAACTTCACAGCAAGACCTTGACTCAAAAGACTGAAAGAATTACAGCTGAAACCATGGCCTCTATCTTCTCTCTTTTCTGCCACCCTCCTTTAACCAGAACAGCACCTCCTGCAGTTGCCTCTCCCTAGCTGCTGTGGATACAGTAGTGCTTTCAGGCCAGAGCTCTTACTGCTGAGCTGAGAAGTGTCTGTCCAATCTCTTCTTCTTCATCCGTTTCCTCTGCGCTTACCTTAGCAGCATGCTGTTGATGCAGAGAATTCATCACCTGATGTGACAGCCCAA
The DNA here is from genome assembly GCF_000247695.1 of Heterocephalus glaber. The sequence goes on along the minus strand of NW_004624826.1, from coordinate 3,210,428 downwards.
GTGTGCCTGGCACTAAGAAACTCTCATTTGCAACCCAGAAATACGCTGAGGTGCTACAAACTGGCTGATGTCAGCACGGGGTTGAGCTAGATCTGCATATGGGCCAGATGCCATTACCAGAGATGGCTGCAGCAGGGGTGAGGAGGTGTACGTGCTCCATGCTCTCAAGCACCAGGCGCTGGTGAGGCTGGCCAGCGGGGAAAACAAAGAGACACAGATCCTCTCTTCCCGTCTATGCACACACTCACGCATGTACATGCACACGTGCACTTGCACACACACACACACACACACACACACACCACCCATAATATATCCTAGCGACATCAGCTCACACAGAAGCCCCACCCTACGTTCATCCCTTTTTCTACAAGCCTAGGAGAACTCCATTTTCCTGGTATACTTAACTCTTTCCGTAGATCATACAGTGAGCACTTACCAGGAGATGCTTTAGGATCAAGAGATGCTACTGGAAAGTTCCCTATGTGTCATCTACTGATTCAAAATTTCCCTGGAAACTTTACACTGGTAAGCAGATCTGTACAGTCTGACTCTCCTCCAGTCCTAGCTCTAGCTGCTACCAGTGCGGGTCTTTCAAAAAGTAGTTGTGATCTTTCACCTCCTTTTGAACCCTTCAATGGCTTCCCCCTGGCCTCAGTGAGTGTCAGTGTCCAGATCAGGTCTACAATGTCCTTCCTCCCCAAGCCCACACTCGCATATAATCCTTCACCCATCTCTGGTTATTTGGGAATTCCTAGAGCAGAGTAGGCCTGCTACTTTCCCTTTGTAGGCAGTGCTCTCATTCATCTAATTACATGCATTAGCTCTATGTATGTTTTTCAAAACTGAGTTTAAGTATCCTTGCCACTCTACTTGTCACCTGGCAATGCCTCCTTCTCCCGCAGGCTCCCCTGTTCTCTGTATGTACCCAACTACAACACCTGTGCTGCCATATCGCATTTGTTATGTCACGTGCCTGTCTCACCTTCAGGCCAGACAGTAGGGTGGTGGATTTTATCTTTGATTCCAAAGGGCCTGTCACAATGTCTGACACACCTCAGACACTGATGAACGTTTCATAAAAATACGTTTAGTGGCACTATAACATTCATTCTCCATTGAAGAAAGACATACAATATCAGGTTCCCAAATTCCACAATTCATTCTGACTACACATAAACAGCTGTATACATCTAGAAAATATGCGAAAAGCAAAGCAGAGGCAAGCCCAAGGTTCTGGGTAACTTTTGCTTGTAGACAGTAAACTTTTCTCTTACTAAATGGCCATTAAGGAGGCCTGGTACTTCATAGCTTTTTTCACACAAGCAGCTATGATTAATATTTATACTGCTCTGTTTTGTTTTAGGGAAACTGGTTGACGAGGACACTGAATCTCAGCTGTTACAGTGTCACCGTTACACACAGCACCTCAGCAAGAAGTGCTGTCCACAGGACACAGGAGAAAGGACAACATCTCACCCTAAATCTGAACCGTCTCTGTGCCACCACCTCAGGTGCAACGGGGACTCCAAAAGCGTACCACAAGACCACAGTCCCCAAATGGCCTACAGGGAATTGTCTCACTATCTTTTCTCTTTCCAGGGTTGAGATCTTTCTACCATGGGATCCTGGAATGAAGTCGGCATATAAAATATAAGACATTTCATTAAATCTGGATTTTAGATAAACAACAAATCACTGTTTTAGTATAAGTACGCTGCATACAATATTTCTACTTGCTAAATCTGGCAGCTTCATCTGTACTCTCAGAAGAATTGTTCTCCTGGACTGATTTGGTCTGTAGGTAATTCAGAATGAATTTTATTGCCTGTCTTACTTTCACCTTTTACATCAATTATCTTCATACAGACATGGCTGTGTCTACCAATCCTATACCTACCTTCTGCTTAATTTCCTGGTATTTCCTGCAGTTCCTTTAAGACTAAAACAAGGACCTGCTCTTGGAAGTGAATCTTCCTGTAGAGCCCCAGTTCGTCAACCATCCCTGCTATCGTATTTCCTGTAAGTCCTCTGCCTGGATCATCTCATGCTGTTGCTGGCTCTTAGATTCCTGTTTCCATGACCCCTCGATGGCTGGAGGTATCCACTTTGACTGCCACCTACCACTAGGTCAGACCCTGGTAGCTATGCCTCACTATCACACCTCTCACCTCTGTGTAGTCTGGCTCCAACTACAACTTCTCTAACCCCATGACCTTGTTGTGTGGTCTACCATGGCCAGAAAGATCAACAGTGCAATCAGCCACTCCTGGTAGAGAATAGATACCCTTGCTGCAAAGACTTTTGCAGTGTAAGCTGCTGCAAAGAAATAATTGATTCCCCATTGCCAAAGTGAGATCCCTGATTGCTGTACACACAAGTCAGGTAAGAGTTCCTTGCCTGGCTACCTCCTCTGGACTCTCGGTGTGAATCCACATTGTCTTTGAAGACTCAGCTTGAGAGTCACTCCCTTCATGTAGATTTCAAGACTCAATATCACTTGGTTCTCTAAATTCTAGTACCACTGACATTCTGACCCTTTATGTTGACATTTAATCACACACAGCTTCTATTTATCTTTTTAAATCTCCATGTGAGCACCAGGTATTTTTTCTAGTGTAATTGTTTAGTTTTGTATTTGCAAATATGTATGCAGTGCATACTTTGTGCTATATACTGGGCATTCAATGATTGACAAAACACATGTTTTAAAAAGTCTAGTTTCTGCTCTCAAGGAGTTTACTGTTTTATGGGAAAGAGACATTTGGTAGATCGTCAAAAGAACATGTGTAGAGTCTAGATGGCTGTAAGTGCTAGGAGAGAATACAAAACAATGACCTTATTGGGGCTTCTATAAGTCAGCCTGGAGGTGAACAGAAAATAGACAAAAGTGGATAGAAGAGCTCTTGAGGCAGAAAAAAAGAAGCTTGCACAAAGGCTCTAAAGAAGGCCAGAAAGAAAGGAGCACAGCACAGTGGTGAGAAAGATGGTACGGAAGAGTGGTAGGGGCCCAATCATGCTTGGCCATAAAGGCCATACCGAGGGCTCACTTTGATTATCCTCAATGAGATGGTAAATCATACAAGAAGCCACTGGAGGATAAGGATCATGTCAGACACACCAGCTGCTCAACTAAGCACTTGAGTTGAATGGATGAAGACATGAATGCTCTGAAGGTTTCCCGGTTTCCCTGGGTGTCCTGCAGCCCACAGGGCTCCCTGGCTGCTGTATCCCATTACAACTGCACAGCTAGGCAGGAAGTGATTTTTTTCACTCTGGATCACAAACATATTGATGAATAAATCTAGTGTGAACTCATCCCTACTTCTCAGGAGAGGAAACTAGAATTCAGAAACTAGCATCTACCAAATTTAGTCCCCACTACACACCACTACTTTTCGGTAGTTTCAGGTGTTGGAGCTGGGGTCATCTGAGTGTGTGCTCAACCCATGCAAAGTGGCTGCTGATAACATGCACTTTTTTGTGGCCCTTTGGGGGATCTTTGTGTTGAGCAGTAGATGCTAGAACATATGAGTGATAAGATCAGCCTCAGAAAAGTCAGGAGATGACAACTCCTGCCACTACCAAGACATAACCCACCTGTGTGTTTTGGACAAGAAACACTACCGTGCTGGGATTGTACCTCTGTGGCCGGATCTGCAGGGGTGGTGCCACCTTGCCAGTTCAGGTAATGTTTTCTCTTATACTCACAATGCAAGTCCTGGTCTAAGGCCCCAGTAGTAAGATGGTAAATCTGACCCATAGTTACTGGGTATGAATACAGACTTTCCTATGACGAGTTACCACCTCAAATTTTATCTGCCCCGAGAGGGTTACTCAGTCAGGTCCACCTGCAGGACTCCCAGCTGCCTAGTGCTGCAGGAGTGAGGGCACCTAGAGGTCAACTCCAAGGTCATGGTCTGCGCTTTGGCTCCTTCTTCACTTTATCGTTTCTAAATTAATCTGGTGTGAAACCCCAGGATCCATACTGCTGCATGAGGCATGTGAGACACTGAGGGTAGCTTTCCTTGTGCTGCTCTGTGGCTCACGTGGGATAGGAAATAGTGTAAATTTTCATAATTGCTTTCTCATCTCTGTTCAAGGTACGACTAGGACAGTTACACAAAATGTTTTCATATCCCATAGAGTTCCTGGATCCTTAGGCTAAATGTACATACAGGAGGTTAAAACTTCAAGTTTGTTTATGCTTAACTTTTCAAAGGTTATCCTGATCTCCTGGCAAAGAAAAATAAGCTTAACTTGATTCGGCTAAATAGAGGTGTCTGGGTGCAGAGAATTCTATTTCTATCTGAATAAACATCCTCTATCCTCAGAACTGCACAAACTAGAATACATACCCTTATACACATCAGCACAATGTTATGAAACATGCATAATTTCCACATACTTCCTTATATTCACATACAGATAATATATACTCAGAGAGTACTCACAGCATCTATAGAGCGCACACAGACACTGCTAATTCTGGAAAAGAGAAGGTGTGCAAGGTAACAGATAACATGTTCACTCACATAGCTAAATCTAGATAATTCAAGCAAAAGGTATTTTTTAAAACAGTATAAATTATCTGATTGGCTGATCCAGTACAGAACTGAATTCTTCATTCCATTTTTATAACGTTTGACTTTCCTTTGGCTTTGTTGACAACACTGTTATTCACACAGGGTACACACAGAGATGGTGTATGAATTATGGGGTGAGTGGTGGCCACACGTGAAACACACACAGCCTGTCTGTGCACGTGCCCTTGTGGTCTAAATCTTGAGGCTATTTACCATCACATAAGAAGCTAAACCTCTTATACTTTTCTGACCATCCAAGAGACAGCAATTACCCCAGATTATCAGAGCGACAATGACATGTCATGTAAAGAGAGACACTGAGCCAACTCCACATCCCAAAGACTGGCATATTCAAGTACACTCAGGACATTAATAGCAATTTACGTGCCATCACTGAGACAAAGCCACAAAGGCTCCGTTGGCAGCCTCTTATTTGGAAGCCTATTATTTGTGGGAGTTACAGGCTATAATCACAACAGAAACTTTCAAAACCCTTATCTTCCGTGACGCACCAAATCTATTTCAGAGGCATAATTGCTATGTCACTGGAGAGTTTGCTGCTTAATGCACTCAAATGCCATTTAGTGTTTGCAGGGTCATTACAGCTAACAGAAGGGTGGGGGAGATTTGGTGGGAAGCTAGGTGGGGGATACAGACAGAAGATGTTGAGGGGGATGTGCTAGAATGGGGTGCTAGCCTGCATCGTGCCTCATTTGCTGATGGGAGGATATTGTTGTTTGAAAATTCTATTTACAGACAAAAAGAGAGCAAGAGCTTGAAAACAATTTATATACTCAAAAATGCTGCATTCATTGGTAAACACACTAGAGATGTCAGTGGATACTAGGGGATGGCTTCTTTTATTCTGGAACTCTCACCCAAGTTTGAGAATGTTTGATTTTAAAAATGTTGATGTTTTTCCCTTTTAAATAGTTCTAAAAATCTCCCCAGTGGAAATCTTCCAGCTATATTAAGGGCTGAAAGTCTGACTGGGCATTTCTGTACATGTACTGCTATAGAATGAGAAAGGACAAGCAGATAAGGGGAAATGTGAGAGTTCAGTAGCCTAGAAGGGTATGCTACTTACACATGGTAAAAGGAGACACAAGGAGACAGACAGAGCTTTTGAAATAAGAAAAAAACACCTAGTCACTCAAAGGACCATTTCTTTGACTCCAGTTTAGCTAGGATCATAAGAAAGCTTTTAAAGTACCTGAAGCTTTTATTTCTTCAATATGGCTATCAATTAGCCAAGGATAAGCTACTTAGCTTAATAGGAGACATAGAGTAAATCTTCAAAGAAATTTTTAACTGACCAATGCATCTGGAGGCTCTTTTAGATAATCTTTAGTTTCTATTTTATAACTGAGGTTTTTTTTATAGACCAGAAATACAGAAAATGCCAAGCCAATTGAGATTGCAGGGTAATTTTTTTTTCTTTTCAGAAAAATGACTACCACTAACACTAATAGTCCTGCTTTCCCTCCGGAGAAGAACTTTCCAAAGAAACATGATGAGAGTTAGGGTCTTATTCTGAGTCCTCCTTTGAAAACCGACTTTTCTATTTTCTAAACGTTCACCAAAATCATAAGGATTAATATCCTTATTGTGTAAGAGTTCTTGGAAATTAAGAAGAAAAAGATGAACATTTCAAGAATATATATAAAAGGCCAATAAACATGCAAAATGTACAACCTCATTAGTAACCAAAGTGATACAAATTAAAATAAAATAATTCACAAAGATAAAAAACTGTGAAGATATCATTATTGAGGATGTGGGGAAATGGGAATTATCATAAATTGCTAGCGGGAACCATAAATTAATAGAACTTTCTAGAAGAGTTTATAATACATCACAAAGACCTGAGACTTGTTCATATCCTTTGATCTAGCAATTGTATTTCTAGGAACTTACCCAAGGAAATAATAAAAATATGCACAGCATTTTCTGTGTTATGAAATTTACCAGCGTCATTAATAATAGTAAAAAAAAATTATGCACTTGCCCTCTATCAGGTTCCAACTGCAGTTATTTAAAGTCATGTTTGAGAAGAATGTTTAATAATATGGAAAATATTCATAATGTATTTTTAGCAAAATAAGTAGGTAATGCAATGATATGTAACTTTTCTACACACACACCAAAAACATGCACTTATACACAAAATGCTCAAAGGCTAGAGCAAAAAAAATTAGCAGTAGTTTTCTGCTGTGTGATTTTTTTCTACATTTTCCAAATTTTCTATAGTAAATATTAATTTGTAATGAAGGACAAAGTAGATACAAGATTTAAATAAAGCACAGGAGGAAAGTCCACTTCTCATTTAGGTCTTTGGTCCGTGAGGCGTCCTCTAGATTCACTGGAGAAGGGAAGACAGTGTGGCTTGGATAGAAGGACGTCAGCAAGTGAGTTCAGAACACTCTTGAAAATGAAGCAGTAACCTATAAAAGCTTTTAGTTGTTTTCCCCTTTTCAAGAAAAACAGGGCCAACTGAAGTAGGCTCAACACAGAATGAGCTTAGACACAATGGTAACTGTTGGAGAACAAGCACAGGCGTCCTCTCTGTTTTCTCTGCCTTTATGCCCAGCACAGTAATACAGAGTAAGAAAATGAGTGAGGGGAGGGATGTGCCATGGGTTCGGCTCCAGGCCACAGAGATGACACCTGCTCCACAGAACAGGAGGAGACGAGAAAAACCTGCAACACCTGGTCTCTGAATAAATATCCATAAGAGAGTTGTAACATGAACTGGTGACCATTACAGTGTACAAAGGTGAAGGTAAAACTTGGATACCAAGATATGGCAAATAGAAAAGGACAAAGAACAAAAAAGTTATTTTGTTTTTGAGAGAGATGCTTTGGAAAAAATAAAAACAAAAATTATGTTTGTGGGGGTTATAGGTGAGCAGAAACTCCGACTACAACAATCTGCTTGCTGGTGAAAAGCTATTCCTCCAAAACTAAAACAAAAACCTGACCACCACCAACAAAACCCTCATCTATAAGAAGTTCAACGAGGCTCATTTCAGAAAGTGTTCATTCAGTATCTACTATGTACCAGGCTTGAGTGAAGGGGTACGATATGAAACTACGATTCTTTCGTTCAAAAATCTGTGGTCTAGGTGAATACAGATGAGGATCAGGAAGGCACTCCGAGGGCAACTGCAGAGTACTATGTAGCACTAGGAGGTACTTCCCGATGATAGGCTGGAGCAAAGTCAGGCAAGATGAGCAGGATCTTAGGGTTTTCAGCTACCATACAAGGGATGATCGAAAACTGGCGAACTTTTTAAAAATTACAGTAAAAGATACATTGTCAAGAATGGTGGGAGAAGTGTGTTCAAAGTGAAAAAACATATTGTGAGAGAAATTAATGGCAATGTGTCTTTCACTATAATATATTTTAAAAATCCAAACACTGTATATTTTGATCACTTCTAGCTGATAAAAGGTTGGTTGATAAGGCAATTTCTGTCAAATAAAAACATTACGGTGTTCTCTCATCTACCTTATTCACTGGATCTGGCACTGTGAGACTTCTGGCTTTCCCCTAAGGTTGAAAAGACCATGAAGTGTACATGTTTTGAATCAGTTCAGGACACAGAGGCAGCCACAGTCGTGCATCTTCTAGAACTGCTCAGAAAGTGGCAAGAATGGTAGGATAAGAAAGTGTATTTGAAGCGAGTGGAGGTATTTTGAAGGGGATTAGTGGAATATGCTTTTTTTTTTTTTTGGTACTGGGGATCGAACTTGGGACCTTGTGCTTGTGAGGCAGGCAGAGGAACCACTGAGCTAAATCCCCGGCCCCTGTAATATGTTTTTTACCATAATACATTTTTTTAAAGAATTTAAACATTCACTGTAGTTTGTGAACATATCTTGTAGGTTCTGGGCTGTGAATTCTATGGCTGGAGAATTTTAACCCCAAGGACTGCAAATAGGAAAGGACAATCATAATAGGACAAGAGAGGAAGAGAGCTGACACTTGTATCACCAGCTACTTCAGGACCCTCTGGGCTGGAGGAGAAGTGAAAGAAAAGTACTAGATCAAGCATCTGATACTTTTCAAAAGTAAATATCATTACATGAAAAAAAGAACGAAAATGGACATCCTGCAGGTCCATTCTACTAAGTTCCAAAAAAATTTATTTTTGGTATTGTGCTCTAATACCTGGTTCCCCTACCACCTTGCCTAATCAAATTTTATTTGCTTATATTAAAAAAGTCCTAATTATTTTAATAAACTTGAATTAAGTTAATGCACATAAAGTACCTAGTACATAAGTCAATAAATGTTTACTATTAATATAATTATTAAATGTCATTTAGCCTATTAATTTTCTATCCTTGCTTTCAAATTGTTCCTAAATTTACTGCTTTATATGATTTATTTTATTACTATTCAATCTATTTTTTTAATCTTTGCTACTTTTTTTTTTTTAATTGTACTGGGGATTGAACTTGGGACCTTGTGCTTTCGAGGCAGGCAGCAGAACCACTGAGCTAAATCCCCGGCCCTACTTTTTTAACCTTTGTAAGTATCTTCTTAGGCGATGGTAGTATTTATTCAAGTGCTCCTCTTAGGTTATTTTATGTTTTTACTATTCTATTTAGTACTTGTGTAACTTAACTGCTTTCAACGTTCATTTTATCATTTCACATGCAATTTTATCCCTCTGTCAGTTTTATTCTTTCATTTGCTTTCTTCATATTTCTGTTTTTCTTATTACTTGGCATCTCTTAATTTTTAAATCTTGTCATTTATTTTTTTCTATTTAATTTTTCTAACATTGTTCATGTCGCATGATCTTTGCACTCCATCACATTTATTCTTTTATAAATCACAAATTTAATGTCACAAAGAGCAGAGACAGCCCTGTGGAGATTCTGGGCTCAGTAAAGCCAGGGTGGCTCCTCCCTGCCCTTTGGGTGGGTCTTGAAGAGACTGCTACTTCTGTAGCTGTCAGTTCAGTTCATTCAGTGAGGGGTCCTCCAACTTTTAAAAACCACTATTTAACGTGTAATCTATTAATTTCACAGGCAAAAATGTTCTCTTTCTTTTATTTTAGTTACTAGGCAACGTAACAGATGCTCATAGGGTTCTCGCCAACTTCCTTCACTTAGTGTCAGGCTCAAGGCCCCATCTGGATAAGGGAGATGACAGAGGCACTGGGCTTTGGCTGACCCATGTCCACACCCTGGCTCTCTCGCTCACTGGCTATTTTATCTTGGGTAAACTATTTCACCTGTCTATGCCCTGAGCTTCTCATCCATAAAACAGCATTGACAATGTTTATATAGGCAGACTCTAGTAACTCAATAGATTAGAAGTTAGTCTGTTAGTATGGAGACATTGGTGGAGACTCAAATTAGCCCTGGAACTTTAAACTTGTAATGAGTATTATGATCCCTTGAGCCTCTAGGAAAGGCACCAAGCCCTCAGTACTTGTGCCAGGTCTCCCAGAACCTTGGGATCTGGTGAGAGAAGAACCTGAGGCTTCTTGTATCAGAGCATCCTATGGGTCCTCCTAGGCTAAGGTTGGCTGGGGATGGGCTCCCAGGACAGGTCCCTGCCATAAGGAAATGTAGGGCAGTCTTAGGCAGGTTATGACTTTGAAGAAATAAAAAGTCTGTGTAAGTTTAGGAAGGCAATGGAAAAATGTACTGGACTAAGCTAGAGGACCCTAGAAAAGAAAGGAGAGACATGGCCAAAGAAAAAAAGAAGAGAGATGTAATATTTTACAATTAAGGCAATCACTCTGTAATTTAATTTTTAAATGTGGTGAGTTTCTACTTTTACATAGTTCAAAAGCTTTTATGAAAACTAGATACAAGTTCCTTTAAAAGCAAGCATGCCACATCAGTATCCAAAGCAAGTATAAACCATTTTATTCTACTTAAAGTGGTCTTTAAAACAGTATGAAGTGCAAGAGGCAAATTAAGAGTCAGGAGTGCAGGGGAAGCTCAGACCACCTAGATACGACCAGACTATTCTGTGGACAGCTCCGGGCTTGGTTCTTCTTTCTGTTCCTCCTTTTTTGGGGGAAGTAGTTGTTTTTGGCAACTATGTTAAAGGGATGAATATGAGAAAAAAAGGGTAGTAAACTTAAACGTGAATAATGCATTTGTTAAAACTCCAAGAATGTATACTTATGATTTGTACATTTGTGCAAAATTTTGCTTCAGAATTTAAAAAACTCCTACAAATAAATATTAAGCCCCAGCTAAAAATACACATGGCATTGGTATTAATTTAAGGGAAATATACTATTACTTGTAGTCTACTTTGAAATGCATGGAAACAAAACAAACCAAAGCAAGATGGATTGATGGATGGATGGATATAAGGATGGATGGGTACAAATTTATATGCACTAGTTTCACAAACTTTCTTATATGTTTGCAAAATTTCAATATAAAAATAAAATTTCAAAATAAAATTTTGGAAAATTCAAGACAGGTGGTACCCTTAATGCAAAGAAAATAAAGTTAATTTCTTCTCTTAGGGAAGCCCTAGGCAGAATTTAAAGACTTTATGTACCAGAGCAGAGTGTTTCAAACTTAATGTGCTTAGAAATTACCAGGAGGATCTGGTTAAGTTGCAGAATTTGATTTAATAGGTCTGGGTGGGTCCTGAGATGGAGAATCACAAGGTTGCAGGAGATACTGTGCATTACAGCCCACACTGAATGGACTAGCGGGGCTGGGGGGATGGACAACCACACAGAGGCTGCCTGGAAAGAACTGGGTCCTCCAGGAGACATAAAACTGAGCCTGGACCTCACCTAGGACCCAAAGGTTTAGACTTAAAGAAAGGAAAGGTTCAAAATGAACTAAGAGGTTTGTCTGTTTAGGCTTGAACAATTATGATGAAGTGAATCAGGAGCTGAAATAGTTGAATACAACTGTAAATATGAGCCACAGTAAATGCAGAGAATTCTGTATTTATGCTTTAAATCTTCCTCCATATTACTTCACTGCTTAAAGCATATTATGATAATCTGAGTTAATTTCTTAAACACAGTTAATTTTTAACGAAGAGTTCGATTTATTTTAAGAAGGATTTATTTAGGTAGAAACATGTTTTTCTTTGTTTATGTTAGGACATCATTGTGTTTTACAGCATGTCATACTTCTAACTCAAGTGTGCCGCTTTTGGTGACTACCAAAAGACTAGTAGGACATCTGGAACTTCACTGTCGAGTGTGGCAGCCACTAGCCATGTGTGACTATTTAAATTTAAATTAATTACATAATGATCACATTCCTTGAGGGGAGTTGGTACTTGTACAAAACATGGACTGTGAACATGTACTAATAAAATAAAGATTGAAAAAAATTAAATAATTAAAATTAGATACAATTAAAAATCCATTTTCTTAGTCACACGAGTCATATTTTAAGTACTCATTAGCCATGTGTTGCTAATGATTAATTTACTGGACAGGGCAGGGCTACAATGGACCATTCTTATCAGTATGAAAAAAGTTAAACTGCATGTTTCTAGAAAGAAAGACTAGCTTTTGCTATAGTCACTTGCAAAATTTATACTAGAATAGCAAATATCAATCATGGTGATAAGCAATTAATATTTTAGTTGCTAGAAATATAATTATATATGCATACATATCATATACATGTAAATGCTTCTTATAATGGCCATTTTCAAAATTGTTTAAAAATAATATATCGAGTGGATTATGCTGGGTAATCAGAGAACCAGGTCACTGAGCCATATAACTTCCAGCCCTTTTAGTTTTCTGTGACTTTATGGAGTGGAGAGTCATGTCTTATTAATGTCTGTATTCTGGGTGTGGACTATTAGAAGATTCTCAACAAACATTTGTTGAATAAAACATTTATTCATATATTTACCCATTCTGTCAAACTGTAGCATATTTAGATATTTAGAGATCTAAATATTTAATATTTAGAAATGTGGAAAAGAACTTCTCTAAACTCTAAAAGAGCCAGAGTTGAATATAGGTTTTTAAATATTTTCCACTTTCACAATAACAGTGGGGATTTCCTAAGAAAGAAGTCTAATATTCTACCTAAAATCAAGTTCGTTTAAGAGCATAGATGAACTTTCTAGAAGGTAAGAAGGGGCAAGGCTAGACTTAGCAAGAAGACCACCTTCAGAATTCAATGCTGTTTCCCATAATTTAATTCTGCTTATTTAATTTTCTTCATATTTACTGAAATATAGAGCTGTCCTGCCACTTTCAGAAGCAACAATGAAAACAACGTGCCATTTTGAGGTTGTGATTTTTCTTTGTGGAGCAGATGGCTGGACCAACCCGAGTCTGGAACAACTACCCAGGTCCTAGCCAGAGGACAGCAGGTCTATGGGGCCAATGGTGGGCCCAGCTGGGCAGAATGCCATGAACACCAATTCCAATGAAAACATCATGGAGCACACTGTCATCTCACAGACAGGAATCCTCCCAACAACACAACTTTCCCTTCTATTTATGGCTTGGAAGTATTTTTCTTCCCCTTGAATCTTCTTAGGGATGGAAAAATAATCATTGTTCAAGAGTGAACATGACATTTGTTATGGTTTGGATCAAGAATGTTCCCCCAAAGGCTCATGTGTTCAGAACTGAAGCTTTTGGAAGGTGCCTGGATATGAGGGTGTGATCCGTTGATAATTTCATAGCTGAACAGGGAGCAGAAAGATGAGGAATGAGGTGAAATGAGAGGATGAGAAACTGGAAGGGTATATTTTGTCTCTGGCTCATCCCATCTCTCCCTGCTTCCTGGCTTCCATGAAATGAGCTGTCTTCCTTTGCTACACGTGTGTGGCATGAGTTTTCTGCCTCATCAAAGGCCAAAAATCAATGGTACCAGGTTAACCTTGGGCTGAAACCAGGAGCCACCTTTCCTCTTTGAACTGTTCTTCTCAGATATTTTGTCACAGTGATGAAAAGCCAGTGCAGCTTTAGAAGAGGGCTTCTACAATACCAGCTCAATTGTCAGTCCAGGAAATTGAGTCCTTTTGAGGGGAACTGCCTTGTTCATAGTAACATGGTGGAAGTGGAAGGTACACACATACACGTATACATGTACACACACAGAAGGAGTGATCATATTACTAGGTTTTGGACAGAATCCACTGTAATCCTATGAAGAGATAAGAAGTCTTCGGAAAAGGATGCAAATTATTGAATAATTGAGTCCATGGTGTGTCTGTCTGGGGGTGGTACCCTATTTGAACCATTACTGAATGATCCTGAATTCCTTTTTTGCTTTGCAGTTTAATTTCAAATTCCCTCCTAGAGTACAGAATTGGTTGGCTCACTGGTCATGATCTTCTGAGAACAAGAAATCTAATCTGAGACAAAGTTTTAAATGAATCTGAAAGGGAAAATACATCTGACCACATTAGGGTTTTGTATTAATGCAGGTATAGGGTTTCTGTGCTTTGACATGGGTATAACATGAGGTAGCCTCATTCCCCAAGATCAAAACTGGTCAGTTTATTGCATGACTACATGAATGACTGAATGGGTGAATGAATGAAGAAATGAGTGAGCCGCTGAATAATTTTACTTCATGTTTTTCCTTTAAGAGCTTTTACTTGGTAGTTGCGGGCAGAAAGATTGCATGTGAAATTATAATACTGGGAACTTTTTGTTTCAACTGCTATAGGCTAAAAAAGTGCTTTTCTGGTCTGAGATGTAGGAGTTGATACGGTGTTAAGTTTTAAAACTGGTGTAAGAAGCAAAACTTCTGTCCTGAAAGAAAGCTGGGCTGTGAGGCTCTTCTATTTCCCTGCTGCCTTTGAACCTTTTGGTATTTGGTCCATGGTTCAGTTCGCTCCATTCATCTTAATCCCTTCACCCTTCCAGCCTGAGGCTCTTCCATGGTGCCTGGTCAAAGCACCAGAAAGTACGCAAAGGCGACCAACCAGAAAGCACATCTGGGTACAATGCAATCCCTTCAAAATTCAGGCTCAGTTTCTTAAAGTAGAAGAATTAAAATTTAGAATAATTAAATGAGTTCTTAAAGATTTGCATATGAATTTTAATTATTGCCCTCACATCCTAGTGCTACAATTTCACATGTGACAACATCTTCTTAATACATACTTTAAGTGGAAGGAGGTCTCTCAGAGGTAGTTCAGAAGGAATTAACAACATGGCATGGGACCAAGTGTTTCTAAGTAACCTTTGTGATATTCCAATGCCTGAAATGTGTTCTCTTAAATTGGTGGAATTTTGGCCTAATTTCTATTCTATTCGTTTCCTACTTTATTTGCTTGGTAAATATTCTTTTCTCATCCCTTTGCCTAACAAGTGAACAAAGAAAAACAAAACAAAAATGCCTATATTATGGTTTATACAGATAAAGCTTCATTTCTATTTTCCACTACTATTATTATCACAAAGCTAAATTAACGAGATTTTCCTGTCAGAAATGGATATGAATATTATGTTGCCTTCATACAGATAACACTAACATTTTACTTCCATGTTCACCAAAACTTTTGAATAAGCAAAATCTGCAAGGGTATCTATGTTCAAGACCAGCTGGCGCACATTCATTTCCTTAATTCACATTTTAAAACAATTTACAATAGACAATTTACCCTAAAGGGTAATGCTTTCTGCTATTACAAATCAAAAAAGTTCCAAAGAAAAAGTTAATGGAGCGAGAGCTTCTCTTCTTCATTTAGATTTTAAAAATACAATTTAAGAGAGGGCCAGAAAGGTAATGTGGTGTCCCTGGAGGTAAGGGTGAAAATCAATGGCCATGCCTGTAGAAGTCTACAACTGACAAAGACTTCTGAGTGTGTTCAATTTCACACTGAAGCAACCACATAGAGAGGTAAAATGAAAAAAGAGCCACAAGAAGAATCTAAGTTTCTAAATTTCCAATTGTTTCCACTTTCCACCAGGCTGTCCTAGGACACTCTGGTCCCATGGGTAGGAAGGAAGGAGGGCAATGAGAACCCACTAGGTTCAGTGGCCATCCCAGAAACAGGCACTCTTTTACGGAGATTCTTCTATGATAGAACGATGGGGATCTTTTAGGACAGAATGGAATTAAAGAGATGAATCTTTCAATTAAAATCACTACTACATGACTGCATATATTTAATGCTGATTTGAATTTCATTGTCGGAGAAAATGCAATGGCCATCAAGTTTATGAAGCTTTTTCTAAAAAGGAAGATTTAAGAACATTTTTTGGATTTAAAAGACAGCACATGCATGGGTAAGGGAAGCATTTAAAATAATAGGTATTACTAGAAATCTTACTGCTGATACACAAGATATGTGTAATGGTCATTAAAATACATTTTTAATTCAGTATAATCTTTTCTTCACCCATTTGCTCTATTTATCAAATAAACATATCATAAGAAACAAATATATAGATTATTGGACCAAACACATTTGCAGGAGTAAGACACAGAAATAAGTGAGTATGTTCAGTGCACTTATGTATAATATAAAGAGGGGAGGGGAGGGAAGGGGAGGGAAGGGAAAAGGGCTAAGAAGAAGAAAGATATCAAGGAGAAGCAAGTGATTTTGATGTGGAATGGGATGGAGAAGGCAGTGAGGGAATTAAAGGACATTTGCGTGGGTACCATGTGTAAGTGAATGTTGGGGAAAAGCTTAAGTGTGTAATCAGGTAAAGGTGGAAGACATCCAGAGTTTACTTGGATGATGAAAGGATGAAGGAATCAAAGGTAGGCTAGGGTCAGACTATGGAAGACCCTGAATGTTGGATTTCAGGATTTGAGCTTGCTCAGGTAGGTGATAAAGACCACAGATGATTTCTGAGCAAGGAATGATAAAATTTAGGAGGCATGTGCAGGAGAGAGGAGGAACTGAAGACAGCAATAGTGATGAGGAAGTAGTTGCAGAAGTCTAGTTAATGAACTATTTCTAGAACTAGGATCATGGCAGGGGGAATGGAAAGAAAGACAGGGATAGTTGTGTGACCTTTAAGTATGTCTGACTGACAGAGAAGGGGAACGCTCTCCCTAGATTACTTAGAACCACTCTTAACCTGCTAAGTGTTGCCTGTTGTCATAAGGGAACACTGAGTAGTGAAGGAGGTATAATTTAGCTCTCAAAGTGGCTAGGGAAGGGGGTCTTTAGGCCTTGCAGAACTCTCTATCCACCTTAAAAGCATGCCTTTCCATCAGAAGAGGAAAAACAGTGACAACTGTGTCCTACCCTATCCTCACTGGAACTACCTACTGTGAAAGCTGCTTACACAAGAGGAGAAAAAAGGTCAAATTAGAAAGTTATCACTCACAACATTTCATACTGCATTCATGTGGAACAGTTTATGCTTTGCCAAGCCCTTTCCTACTTATTTTCTCACTTTTCCTAAAGCAGCCCTTGAGGTATTAAGGATGAGAACTATGGGCCAGCTTTTGAGAAGAGAGATTTGATACCTGAACAGGAGTTCCCAGGACCAGCATTTCCTGGCTCACCTGATGAGACGCCTAGCACACACCTTGCGATCCTCTTGCTATTGTGCTCAGTTAAAGGCAAGTGGTCTGCACTTTATAGAGCTTAAAACAGACACTAGTTGGATAAGATAGGGATGCTTCAGAAAATCAGCCAAGGAGTGGATAAAGGCTGCCCAGAAAATGTCCTCCACCACACAAAACAAAATCCAGAGCCCAGCTGGGAATTCCATTGCTGCTTTGGGTTTGGGGACTGTTTATTTTTATTTCTTGGCTCAAACCTTTCATTCCTGTCCTTGTCTCTTACCTCCCCTCCCTTTCCCTCTTCCCCCCACCCTCTGTCCTGGCAGCCCCAGCCCTATTCCCCATATGTACCACCCAGCATTTAACACCACTATCTAAAAAAATCTCTCTCAGTAGAAGCTTAGTCTCCTGCAGGTGGCACACTGTAAAACTGATACCAAAGGAACAGATATCGTGGCCAGCCTTTGATTCATTTAGTCTGTATGTTAAAGACCCAGAAAGAAAATAACCACAATTCACAGGGCAAAAAAACCAAACTAATACAAAGTAAGAGATTCTTTCAAGTGGCATGCGCAAGCCCGGTTTTTGTGGTGGGCTTATGTATTCAGACATAATTGTCTACACGTTTGGTTACCCTGCTTCAGAAATGACTTCCAACCCACCCGATGACGTCAGAAGGGTCAGTTCAGAGCCTCCAGAGTCTGAGTGCTGCTCTCTCCTGTGAGGCTCAGTTAGGAAAGAAAGATGACAAAGAGCAGAAGCGTCAGACCCATTTCCTTTTGGACTTTCTTCAGTTATTTTCCCTATGCCTGTATTCTAGTGCTCACTTGCTTGCGTTTTACTTATGTATTCACACAACAAAGCTTCCTCTGGAAAAGTCTGCTTTATATTCCAAAAGACTTAGGAAATGAATAAATGCACATGTGCTTAATGCCACACCCCAGAACGACTGCAGTCCTCTGGTATCCATTTTAAGAATATACTTCTGCACCAAGGTATCTTGTGTTCTTCTAAGCAGGCGTCCTGGCAAGCCAGCTGTTGATGTGGTAATAACAATTAGCACTGTCAGCGTAAGCACAAGATGGGAAGAATTCCCTTGTTCTGTAAATCCTTTGTAGAAGGTGACAAGATTGCCAAAGTATGTTTAATAGGGCTGACTCTATGATGTACCTTTCCTTCTCATTGAAGGACTTGACAAATACTATAGAAACTCAGAAGCAATTCTGCCTGAAGAAAGTAGGATATAAAGAATTCCTTCCATGGCTTTCACCTTTCTCTCTCGGAGAGCAACCGCCTTGTTGGGGTCCATGGTGAACCCTGTCTCTGGAAAACCAAGGATATTTATAAGCGGCCTTAAAAGTCATCAAGACAATTGCACCCTGGTGACTGACTCCTTTCTACAACGTCCTCACCAAGTCATTAGCCAAACCGTGTTTGAACTGTCTAACGATGGAGAGTTCTTGACTTAGGGCAGCTAGTTCCCTTTCTGGAGAGAAGAACTCTGTAAGAATGGTCCATCAAAAGTTAAAGTGACATCCTTTCTGCTCTGTGATCAGGTCCTACCTCGTGTTTAGATCATTGCTGATGAATCTATTCCCTCTGTCAGATGGCAGCTTGTCTAAAACTATTATGTACCACCTATATCTTCTCATTTAGTAGTTCTAAAATTTTTCAACCAACCATTCCTCATCTGATGAAATAGTTGGTGCTCTCTTGACTCCTTCCAGACTAGCCATGATCAGGCATGATTTGAGTGATGCAGAGTTGAAAGGGTCATCCCTTCCTTCATGTGGACATTATACCTCAATTAGTACAAGCCATGGGTACATTAATAAATCATCCCTACCTTGCCTTCTTTCTATCCCTAATTTACTTTGCTCATAATATTTACAAAAACAATAAAGATGATCTTTATCAACCAACCACAGCTTTCTTTGTTAGTTTTGAGCCAACAGCTCTCCTGGAGCCTCTTGTGACCTTTACACACACAGGAAATCACTCCTGATCTAAAGAACAGCCTCCTTTTCCAGGCTGCCCTCTTGTCCCAGCTTGCTGTCACCACTGCTGAGATAGCAGACGATTGATCTGAGAAATCAAGTTGGATTGCTGTCCCAAATCTACACTCGGGTCTCCTTGTGTCTGTCTGATCGATTTCACTCTGTGCGACATAGCTTGTCGCTATGAATTTTCATGCTAGTCAGGAGCCGCCAGCGCACCCAAGAACAAGTGGGAGATGGTCTGCAGCCCTCCCCATCCCTTCCACATACCCAGCTTCTGTGTCAAAAGTTTTTTCAAATCATCTATTGCCAGATTGGCAAAAAGGTTTGTTTGCTCATTTCCTTTCTCTTCCTTTCCTTTCCTTTCCTTTCCTCTTCCTTCCTTCCTTCCTTCCTTCCTTCCTTCCTTCCTTCCTTCCTTCCTTCCTTCTTTTCCTTTCTTTCTGCAACAGGCCTGGATGTGATGGATTTGGCCAATGGTTTTCCTCCCCAGCTTCCTCAGCCCCAACTTGTGGTGACATTTCCTACCACTGTTGTACTAGGTGTCACCTGTTTGGCAGCTTCTCTCAGCTGAGTGTATGTGGCCGCAGGTGCCATGTGAACACTGATGGGGTCTGACAGCCCTAGACGCCAGCTGCCTGCATGAAGCCTGCCCAATTGCCACTTTCTCTGTGAGTAAGATGCTGCCCATGGAATGACCGATACAGAAACAAGAAACTAGGTGACCGGAAAGCTGAGACAAGTCCTACTAAGTGGCATTCCGGGCCCTATGGTTTTGAAATAATTGGGAGTGATAGAATAAAAACAAGAGGGTGGGGGGAGTCTTGTTTTCTTACACTGATGCCCTGCGGACTGTACATCTGACTGGCTGCAAGTCCGTCACTGTATCCTCCTGTCTGGCTGATAACATGGCGAAGGGTATCCACCTAAACAGAGAACAACAACAGAGAAGAAATTAGGTCAACAGATGTCAAGGAAGGGAGGCACATCACTGTCTTACAGACTACCATTGGGCATGCCAGATTAATGTGATCATTCGGAGACATTCTTCTTGAGGAAGAAGTGTCCACTAGGAGGTGGTGGGGGCTCTTGCTAATACCAAATCCATCATCAGTTCTGAGTTTAGCAAGAAGTAAAGTGGTAAAGGCAAACTGGGGTTCCCAACCTTGAAACTAATTCCACAGTGCTGAATGAGATGGGAGGAGGGCAGAGGAAAGAGGATGAAGAAATTTCTCCCTCGCTCTTATTTTTCTTCCCTACAGATCATCCCATATAGCTTCTCCTTTGCAGAGTATCTGATAAAAATTAATTTTCTGTTGAAAGGAGGCATGGGCAGCCATCTCATAGAGAGCAAAAATGTGAGTAAGACTCTGATGTGTTAAGGACTTCAAAGATGGCCAATTGTTTGGTCACTCGACCCGTGTTTGACGGTATCACTTCAGATCTGTCTCCAGGTAGTTTTTCTTGAGTAAGGGGCTCAATCATTGGCCTGTTGGTCTACCCCAAGCACATAGTTCTTTCTGTCCCCCAGGCAGGGTGTGAAAGTGGACTGACATGACTCAGAACTTCCCTATAACTCTGACCCAGCATACAACTTTATGCTCTCACATCACACTTCACCTCAGGATGCCTTCCTGAGGTGTCCTAGAGGCAGCCAGTTTACAAAGGAGCGTTGAACTTTCATACCTGACTTGATTTTTGCTTTCCAACATGGACTCCCCCAGAAACTCAAGTCCACTGACCTCAGGGATAAGTGAGAAGATGACTTTAGTTAACTTGGTTTTTGAAGCTTAAAATGAAAACATAGGATGCTAACATTTTTGCCTACTCATTAATTATTTCCTTATTTTGGCAAATATTGATATGGAAAAATCAACCAATGAGAAGGAAACCTGAAAATGGAGACAGCGGACTGAACTCCTCCTCCCTTTCCCTTCAGCGAAGAAAGAATTTGCTGGTCCACTTGCCTGATACGCCGTGGTCACCTCGCCCTGAACTTGTTGGCCCTCTCTTGCCTTCCTAGTGTGAGTGACAAGCCAGAGCCAAATGCATTCCCAAAGGGCGGACAAGAGTCCCTAAAACAATGGTTGTCTTTGTTTTGGTTTGGCTGAGTTTGGTTTCCCTCTTTCTTGCTCCTTCCCTCTCTCTGGGTCAGAGCAGGGAGCCAACAGGACTGGGGGCGCTTGGACTCTTCTGCGTCCACTCGGCAGCACATTGGCTGGGTCCCTACCTGTGACTGCACGTTCGCTCCAACCTGGGCCCCTTGGTAAGAATCCCCATTGAGTGACTGCACGCTCATGAACAAATCTCCAGAGTTTGACATGTTAAAAGAACTGGAAGAACCTGGAAAGGAAAGAGTGAGGCACCTGAATCACAGAAAGGAAAAGGCTCAACCCCCGCAACTAACAGCCAAGAGGAAGAATGACATGCAAAGCAACCCCCAAATAAAAGCTAAAATAACAATAACATCAACAGAGTCTGGTTAGTAGCATGAAGAACAGAGCAAGCAATAAAGGGTGCATACTGTTGGTGTTATATGAAGCCACACCTTACTTTAAGTTGTTGATAGGGACTGCTTCCGCTTAGCAACTTCAAGTTGAGAAAGGGAACATTTATTCTTCTCAACTTAAGTTTATTGTAGATCTCTCTTTCATGCCTCTAAAATACTAGGATTGGCCAGGGGGTTATAAAACGGAGGATATGGACTTATCAACAGTTCTTCTGCCACCACAGTGGAGCACATTAGCTACTCAACAGGATTCTAAATATGCTATTGTGAAACCCATCTACTCACATGGGGAACAGCACTGGGAGGAGAGGACATAGAAGCAATGTCACACACTAGGGCTGGCCCTGGAGTATACTGACATTCATGATTTCTGCAAAGAATCTCAAGTTCCTTGCTGGGTGGCAAGAGGCCAGGGAGCCTTGAGAATTGTAAGAATACATGAGAATGATCTACTCTTCTCCGCCACCTGTCAGTGTGGAGAAGGACAAAACTGAAAAATGGGACGGGAATTCTCAAGCATGCATGAAGTATGAAATGCTGCGGACAATGATAATGATTTCTAAAGTGGGCCTCAAGAAAGGCAGTGAGCCATTTTCACATCCCAGAGATGGAGGCTTCGTCCACAGAGTCAGCCCTTGAGGTCCATCCTGGCTCTACCCAGGCTCCACTGGCTCCGCTGTGGTAAACCTGGTCCAATCTCAACCTAAACTCAAGGGCTGACAAAAGCTTAATATTATTCTAAAGGCATCGTGCAGCTCAGCGCATTAGGAAAGAAAGCTCAACGTGCAAGGTTTAGTTAAAACATGACGTTAGCCTGGAAAGGAAGAGACCTCAGGGACCCAGGTCAGCTGCATTTTTTATTTCAAACCCTACATCGCTTAAATGGCGCTCTTGCCCTGGTATTTATTCGGAGACAGCCGTCACTGGTGTGGAATCGCCCAACCATGAGTCATGCCTCAGCTCTGACACTTGTCTTGCTTTCCTCCAAGGTAAGGATCTGAGTTCTCTTAGAGAGCTGCCTGCCTCCCATGGAGAGCTGCCGCTAACCAGGGAGAGGGCTTCCCCAAAAAGGACCACTTAACAAGTGACGCATTCTATACTCTGCCCCTGTGCTTATCTGCGACACACATCATCATGCTTCAAAGGCAAGAGCCAGACAGAGACACCAGATGACTTATAAGTGCTGGGACGACCCCAAGTTAAAAATATCTCCCATTTTCTTTTTTTTTTTTCCTGTGGAATTTTCACCTACATGCAAGGCACTCGCTAACAACTTTACTATATAAACTGATCATCTATCTAGCTCTCATCTCATTCCACTTTCCCAGAGGAAAGGAAATGCTTTCTTCAGGGGGGCTGGGGGATAACACAAGTATCCACCAAAAAACTGACATTTCCATAGCTCTGCAGTATATCTTGTCTCATCGGGCATACATTTTTTTCTCACTAGTTTATCTGAAAGGAGTTAGAAGAGGTGAATCTTAACAAAGTTGGCGTAAGAACTGACTAGGTTTGGCTCATATTCAGTGAGTGGGATGAAGGCTTCGGCCCGTAACTTTCTTCCATTAATATGGTCCATAGCCTTGAAGCTATCCCCACAACGTATGGATGAAGCACGGGGTAGCACAGGTCCCACGCTCATGTTAATGTAATACCCAGGGTTCTAAATACTGGCTACAGCTCCTTCAAAATCTGTTTTGTAACCACAGAGATAAAGCCCAAATAATAAAAGCAACTGCAATAAGGGTCACAATACATGCTTGTACTTAGATGTCATCAGAAACAAGAACCCCAATTAGAATTGTTTTTATGTCATCAGACTTCTTCCTCTCCATTCCTAACAGTGCTGAGTGTGAAGCCCAGGTGTCTTATTTCTCTCCTGCACAAATGCCATGTAATAAACACATGCATTGTATGCTTGGCTGATGGTTTATTGGACATCAACACACAAACTGAGAGATGGGAGAAACCCCAAAGGGCCACACGATGCCAAGTACCATGGCATCCATGGAACCATGAAGGCATGGAAGGTGCCACTTACAAGATGTACGCTGCAATTGACACAGATGATTTAAAAATATATGTGCATAGATAAATTGTAAGTATGTCTGGCTGCCTAATGTACACAGAGATAAATATGCGCATATAAATGTACTTCATGTACAAATGCATTTATATCAGAGAAGTAATTGCAGAAATAGTCCCCTGTGCTCCTAGCTGTGCTGTTTCAGCATTTCACTGTCTCTGTACACCTATGTATGACACTGCCAGGCTTCTGACTCTCTCATAAGTATCTAGAGGCAGTACTTGCGGTGAAGGAAGACAGCAGATGCCCCTATACCACAGCAAAGCCGAGAGAAAACCACACAAAAATCTAAACAGGGAGGGCCAGCCATATACTCCATCCAGCACTGGAAGTTTGGAAGTTGGAAAGAACTTATCATGGAGCAGATAGATTCCTGAGAAGCACATAACTCCTAGACCAAAAATGAATAGGTTCTCTTGGAGGTGCTGCGAAAACTGTCCAACAGCTGATACAATTACCTAGTTTAGGAACCTCACGGGGAGGTTGCTGTGGAGTAATCAGCAGTCACTAGAATTTTATTTTAAGATGTGCTTGGCAGATGTGTTAAAAGATCTGAATTTGGTTTA
The DNA here is from genome assembly GCF_000247695.1 of Heterocephalus glaber. Next base: position 3,186,225 of record NW_004624826.1, on the reverse strand, counting down.
AGAATGGAGGCAAGTTGCTTATTTAAACTGCTGCACAGATATCCAGGACATGTATGCTCCTCTAGACAGAGGAGAAATAAAGGATTTCCCAGGATTCTAATGTCTTTGCTTGGGCAACGTCAAGACATGGAAATTCACTAACATCTATTTTCATTAAGCCAATTTCCCAAAGATTGCATTTCTACTTTAAAGAATCCTGAGAAAACTTAATTTTTTCAGAAAAAAACAAATGAACAAAACAAAACCCAAAAACCCAATTAATCTCATAACTCCCCCAAAGTAGAATAATAAAAATAAACCCAGAATGATAACCCTAAAGCCCATATCAGGGTTTCTCGACCTTGGTGCTATTGGCATTCAGATCAGGTAACTCTTTGCTGTGGGGAACATCTTATGTTATGCACTGTAGCATGGTTAGCCAGATGCCCTGTCCCTCTCCACTCATACCACTAATACTCTCCTTCTAAAACCGTGGCAACCAAAGATGTCCCAAGATACTACTCAATGTCCCTGGGGCTCAAATTTGTCCCTAGATGAAAATCAATGACCTAGAATAGGAATGGATTTACTTTTCACTCTTAAGACCCTGAAAGTATTTTCAAGTATTGGTTCATTATTTCTCTCTGGGCGTGCAATTTTTATAAAGTAGCTGCACAGCAAATGGCCTTAATTTCTGCAGTATAGAAATCAAGGTATCAGGTAGATGATGTGACTAGCATGATGAGAATGAGCTTCCACACCATTGGAGGCACAAAAGACAGATCTCTGTCACTAGACGCAAGCTTAATTACTTCTCTTGCCTGCTTCCAAGAAAGAGCCCTAGTTTTCATATCTCACCAAAAATAAGGGATTGAAAATGCATCACTCCAGGTCTCTTCTGAAGAAGTATGAACTTAGGTTTTTATGGTTGCTTCAATTTATCTCCATTTCTGCCTTCTTTGTTCACAACTTAACTTCCCTTTCATTCTTCCTTTTTGCCCTGTCTGTCTTGTTCAACCCTGCTGTGAGGCAGGCTAAGTGCCTCGAAATGCTTGTTGATCCCACACAGGTCCTAATCCTACAGGATCTTTACAAAGTATGCTTAAAGAAAAGGAGACCAGGTATATTTCAATAAATGGGAATTCTCAGATGTGGTCTAAGTAAAGGTATTAACACGCTGATCCCACACAGAAATCTCTGGAGGGAACAGTTCATTGCAGTAGAAACGAGCATTTACACTTAGTAGTTTCTGGAAAGAAACTTCTGCTTCAGTGTTCAGGATTTTAAAAGTTCCTTGGAGCTGGGAGAGGTGCACATAACTGTAATCTCAGCACTCTGGCAGGCTGAGGCGGCAGGATCTCAAGTTCAAGGCCAGCCTACAAATTTAATGACTTAGTGAGACCCTGTCTCGCAATAAAAAGTAAAAACGGGGTGAAGATGTAGCTCAGTGTGGAGGCCTCTGGTTCAATTCCCAGTATTGCAAAAATAAGATAAAATGTATTCCTTGGCTACTGAACTCTAAACTTCAAACTCTACCCAAATATATTTTCACATATTAACCTCTTATTTAAAATTTGTGCCGGGCACAGTGGCACACGTCTGTAATCCCACCCCTCAGAAAGCCGAGGCAGGAGGATCACTTGTGCGTTTGAGAACAGCCTGGTCTACAGTGAGTTCAAGACCATCCTGAAGTACATAGCAAGACCTTGCCTCAAAAACCCTAACTAAATAAATACATGTTGTTAATTTCAACGATCATTTCTCTTTTGAAAGTATTGAAAGGCCATATATAGCAAATATACACCCTACATAAAAACTGCAACATTTATTACTTTGTGCATTGATTTGGGTTAAGAATAGAAGAAAATACAGAAAAGCTCATTTATAACATTTCCCGTTAGGATATTGCTTTTAGGCCAGGATTTAGCTCAGTGGTGCCACACCTGCCTCACAAGTGCAAGGTCCTAAGTTGAATCCCCTGTACCAACAACAACAACAAAAAGATCTTTCTTTTAGAATCTCACATGACTGCACCTTTACAGTGGTATTTTTTGGTCTCTACTTTAGAATAAACTCTACAAAGGGTTCCTCTGCAGACTGTTTCCAACAACTTGGGCACAAATGGAAGGTGTAGCTCAAATTTTCCATAATAACTTACTCTGTGCTTAAGAGTTGTAACATGAAGTTTAAAGCACCAGAAAAATCCCTTAGAAGACTGGCATTCTGTGAGTGCCAACATAATTTTTAAACACAGAGTCGGGGGTTAAAATGTTTACTTTTCTCTTTGTAAGGGCTTTAGGGAAGAAGAAATAGTTACGGATTTAGTAATGAAGGAAGTCCACAGGGCCCTTCTAAGGACTAGTCATAAATCATACTAAGCCATCTGTGATGCAGATAAATCAGGGACAGGGAAAAAGTCATTTTGATATCTATTTTGCATTATGATAACCTTTGCAGGAGTGTTGAGTGCATTTTTTGCTAATGTTGACAGAATTGTACTTCTTCCAAAGAGACAAGTGAAAATGTCTACCTAGCAGTGCAGTTCAACTTGTGTTGTTGGGTCTGAAATGCTTAATAACTGACCAGGTGGAGAAGAAGCAAACTCCCTGGTTATTGAACCAGTTAGCCTTGATCCTTTGTCAATCATACCAGGATGGGAAGAGAAAAGAACAAAACAGAGCTTCAAACAGCAAATATGCTCCTCATAGTAACTCAAGCTGCAGAGCTGGGAAAAAGAAAATGGGGCTGAATTCTACATTGTCTTACCATGGCCATGTTTACAAAGCCCAGTTCACTGTTCGTGCATGATTTCATTTGAACAAAAGGAGATCAGAACGATATGGTGCAGACTTGGAGAAACTTATGATAACAAATTAGTGCATCTAAAAGCTCACAGAAGCTATCAGTGTATAGAGCCCTACATATCTCCAATAATCAGCCACCTTATGGTAGAAAAGGACTTGTGTCAGTAGAAAAACAGGTCAAAGATCCCAGATACTCTAAGAAATGTTAGAAAGTAGATTTGTAATCATATTATAATTAAATATATTTAAATTTTTTATTATTTTGTTGGTGTCATCAAAGTTCTTAGCTTTGCACTCCACAGCCCAAGTCAGCACAAATTGTTCCATGTGGATAGTACCATAATCTGATACTAAGCTTATTTAATAAGAAAATATTTGTTTTTCCTTTATCAAAGATAAAAGTGCACCATCCCTTCCATAGCACACAAATACTAAAGTTATATTTTCTGCATAAGTGAATTTTTTCACCATGGAAAATCAGAACTGATGGCCCAAGGCATACCCAAAAATATATTATGTCCCGACTAACCTCTAGAATTAGTGATACAATGCATATTCACTAAAATAAAAATAAAACCTACAATGTAGCGCATGACTGATACAATGTCAAGAAAGCTGGAATCTGAATAATTTCTATTAATGACTGGCAATTTTCTACGTAGTTTACACAAGGAAAACCAATAAAATAAAAACAAAGAATAATCATTCTAAACCATACATGGAAACAATTGTAGCCTGGTTTTGCAGATCAGAATTTGCTAATAATATTGCTAGAATGAATATTCCTGAGTTGAATGTACGCTAACAGGTGACTGAGACATTATGTGGTGAGAACAGCAAAAATGACAAGGATAAAAACTTTACATATAAAAGACCAAATCATTGAACTCCAAGGATCTATCTCAAGCTTAAATTTAACTTCTTCATCAGAGTCTCTGAATTTAGAGATGTCATCAAAACCAAGCACTGTGTCTTCTGCCCCAAGGTAAGCAGACACATGATTGCAAACTCCCAGTCCACACCATCTTTCCAACTGTACAACACATTGTTTTTGGAGATGAAAGGAAAAACCCAAAGTGGTATCAACAATACAAGGGAAATTAAATATATAAATCAACCAATCAAAAATCTACAGAATTAAAATAAAAGCCAAACCCAGTGTAAGAAATGCAAGTATAAAAATGGAGAACAATCCCCCCAAATCAAAGAAAAAACTAACCAGCTGAGTTGGGAGTGGAGGGTGAATTAGCTTGGCTTCCATGGGCTGACACATTGGTAGCAGTGACAGCCGTTTTGGCAGCATAAATATTGGCTTCCTCTTGAAATTTACCTATGTTCTTCTTGTACCGGATTCGCTTATTTCCAAACCAGTTTGATACCTAGGGCAGTTTAAGAGAAAATAACAAACTTAACATTTCATTCTGTACAAACATTGCAGAACGAAAAGAAGAGCTTATGACAGGCACGAAGAGGTAGGCAAATCAGTCTTCTCCTCCTGATGATTTTGCAACATCAATTAAGAGATCCGAAGAGCTTTAAACAGAACAACAACATAAATTGAGATTCCCTTGTTTAACATAACTAAAATCTACCAAAACCACGGTGATCAAAAAAAATCTGCACATTTAAGTCAGGACTCTTTTAATTTAGAGCAAGCATTTTAAATTTGCTTACTACTTAATTTATGACAGTAAAATAAACATACCAGGAGAAATGCCTGTTTCTTATCAATGCTAAAGCTGACTTAGCACAATTAAAATACACAGACCTTTAAATATCTATATAAATTTATATTAACATATGGGTGCTTTCATGCATAAATTAATTTCAATTTTTTAGACGTTAAATAGCTTTCATATGGACTCAGATTCTTAGCTTCATAGTGTTATAGACTTCAGGATCAATATAACTCCACCCAATACATTTCACCGAGTATTTCCTGCAAAGTTCTGTGTTATCAACATAAGGAAAAGCTGAAACACAGAATGATTATTCCTTCAAATTCCAGGATTTAAATGTTAAAACCAATATACACAATAAACCTAATTTACTTTCATTTGTTAATTTATTTCCTTCATGTGGCTCACAGCAGCTGTCCTGGTTTGATTTGGGATCTCTGCTCCTTTATACAAAGACTTCTGCCAGAAACAAGTGGAGACATAATCAAATTCAAGTTTACCCCCATAATTTCTGCCTTGGGGTGGAAGGTTTTATACCTCATATTCCAGATGTGATTTGTGAACTGAAATGTTGTGCTTTGTATATAATTACAAAACAAACTAAGAATTTGGTGAGGGAATGGTGAATTGAGTGCACATGTACCATGGCTTATAGGAAATTATATGTATTCACCCCTTCCCCATAAAATAGCAGATAAAGAAAATTCTTGCAAAACCATTTTAAAAAAAAGTCATTGAAAATTTAAAACATAAAGCTATCCCTCAAAGTCTATGCAGGTTAGGCTACAGCAAAATGCTAAGCCTTTGTTATAAAAATCAAACTTTATCATGGTGATATTAGTAAACAAGAGAAAAAATTCAGTAACAAAATGAGTTATTTACTGAAGATCCAGAAAAGAAGTTAAACTGAAAGAGGAAGGGCATTTCTGGGTTTATTTCAGGATCACTGTACATCTAATTTCACTTTGAAATTCATGCTTTTCTTGATTTTACTTTCACTATTCATATCAATCAATCACGATTATCACTGCTCTTTGATTTATAAGTGGAATGAGAAGAGAGGAAAACAAGAGGGAAATTTTTCAGAGTGGACTGGAAGAAAAGATGAGGGCAGCTTAGAAGGACTTTCAAAGTATAAAGGAAATGTCCGAAGTTTAATTATATCATGTGTATGTGGAAAAAGATGAAATGGGGTGGGTTTGGGGGAGACCTGTTTGTGGGGCACATGTGAGAATGAGTCCCTTTTAAATAAGAACAGGAGTGGTTGGGAAGATGCTAGGTCTGTTTAGGCATTTCTTATATTGTCCACTATACAGTGAACACAGACTCAGTGTTCTCACTAATTGATTAACTGTTCAGTTGTCACAGACTAAGGGCCTAATATGTGTAGGGCACTAGGGGTGCGCACAGGACACTGTACAGGTCACAAAGAATAATGGATTTTGTGGCAAGAGTTTGATTCCCATCATGAACATGAAAAGTTCCATGAGTCTATGGTAGAGTCACTCTGAAGTCCAGTAGGAGATAGGATATGAGTTTGGTGTTTTACAAGAAAAGGCCCATCTGGAGGGATGGATATTTGTAGCTATGAGTGTGTAGAGCAGTGTGTTTGCAAGTCAAGTGCTCATGGACAGCTTGTGAAAAATGTTTCTGCACTCCACTCTTAAAGAGATTCTGATCCAGGATTCTTCAGTGAGTCGACAGAACTTACATTTCTCACACACTTCCTGGCATAGTTGATAGGCCACACTTTGAGGATCACTGGTGTGGAAGAAGGGCTCTTTAGGTGTCTAGGGAGAATGTAGTTGTTAGATGCATTTCACACAGACTTGGGTGTATGAACATATTTTGTTTGGGGCCATGACAGAATCAATAGCTTTCAGTGGATTACAAAAGAATCTGTGACTAGCAAAGAATGGCAAAGGATTGTTGGCTAAGTTGTATAGAGATGAAAACTAAAGAAAAAACAAAAGTAGTTATAGAATAGATAGACAAAGTAGACCCTCTACAAAGTGTGGCCTAAGAGAAGAGGAGGGAGCTCAGAGGGAATTGCATCAAGGCAAGGTGGGAAAATTTTTTAAAAACAGTGATTATTAAAAAGAGAGAAGAAAGACAGTAACTCCCTGTCTAGATATGGAAACTTGAAAGGATATTTAACATATGATACAATGAAGTATAATTTGTAGATTGGAAAATGAAGATCCCCCAAATTAACAGTGAATCCCCTAGAATTATACAGTTGACCTTTCTCAAAACTGTGTCCCTAACATAATGCTGGTTCTATGAATCATACTGTATTGTGTCCCATTAGGACTTGCTTAGCAATGGTGGAGCAAATTATCGCTCTTGGGAGGTGGGGGATGAGGTGATGGGGAAGGAAGAATGCAGGCCTTGGGGTGGATGGAGGAAAGAAAAAGTGATATAGTAAGCAAATAACCATTGTATTGAACAAAGTATGTGCACCTGAGTTTCTGTAATAAGAAAAGTAAAGGTTGTTGGAATAGAACAAGGCTCTACATCATCAACATCATCATCAACATCATCGTCAACATCATCATCATCATCATCATCATCATCATTATTATTATCATCATCGACTGAACCCAGGGCCTTCTTACTAAACTATATTCCCAGCTTTCTAAAATTTTTTGAGTCAAGTTTTCACTAAACATTTTATTCAGCTGTAATATAGGTTAGCTCCAGAAAGGTTCATTTTCACTTCTAGAGAGATAAAAAAGCATCATTACTTTTTTCTTTTTTTTTGTAAACAAGGGGTCTAGATTTAGACAAGAATGGTTACTGGCCTGGAGAGTGTGTGTGTGTGTATGTGCTCCTGCATGTGCACACATCTGAAAATGATCTTCAGTGAGGGCAAAGTGCCTCAGAAGGAGGGCCTGGGTTAAAAAGGAGTCTACTCTGGAAAAATTTTTCCAAGGATGTTTGCTGCGGCTAACTGACCTACAGTTTGTTAGTCCGGCTCAGGCAATCCTTTCCTTGTAAATACCTTTGGTGGTGTTCTCCTCTATTTTGATTGGACTCGATTTTGCTTAGCTAAACACAGGTTGATACAATCAGCCCCCTGCTGGGAGTAACAGAGCCAGGATTCAATTCAGGGATGTGCAGATGCTTAGTTTATATAGAACAGCATCTACTTGGTTTGAGAAATGTTTAGTGAAGTTTCTCCTCAGAGTAGACTTCTCCATTACTTCCTTTCATCCCTTAAAGGAAACACTAGCACACTCAGTTCTCTTGCAAGTGATGTAATTCTGAGGAAAACTTACTCTGACAGATTTCAGGATTCTCACTGAAGTCTCAATGAGAGACTATGGCTGATACTTGAAGGTCAAACTGAATAAGAAGTTTGGATGGACCCTTGGAGTAGAAAAATGTAATTGTATATAAATATTGCCTCTTGTCTACTTCATATTAATGTTGAAGACTCCAGGTCTATAAAAATTTTATATCATGTATATTTCTAACTCAGTAGGTACTGGCCACAGTTACTGCATTTTGGGGGAAAGGGATCCTCAGTGACAGTTTTTGTAACCATTTCAATGCAATAATGGTGACATGGTAAAAATTCCTTCATTCTGTCTGTTATAGAGTCAGCACATCAAGAGAAGACATTTGATTGCACTTTTCTTTTTAAGGCCATAGAATGACTGGTTTCATTCATTGACTCTTAAATTCAGTGAGTAAAGAATGGACTAAGTAAGGAATTGACCAAGTTTCAAAAAATAGTATTAGAAATATAGATGGCTTTCAAAGTACATGGAAAAAACTACCCATTCAAAGCAAAGGAGTGCTCTCTGAGAAGAGCCTTATCCTTGTTTTTGTATTGGTTTCTTCCTCTTCTTCTCTCCCTTCTGCTGGGTCCTCTCACATTTTTCAGGTACTTACCTTGAAGCTCTCTTACACAGACCAAGTGCTTACCTCACTATCTTAAAACTTTGGCTAACAGACCTTACAAGGCACAGATGTTCAGTAAAGCAAGACCACCACAAAGACCCTGCCACAAGGCTCCCCTAAGGCCAGGCTGCAGGCTGGGCCTTTTGGGGTCTTCTTACCTGGGAGACCGTGATGCCACACTTCTTGGCTAGCTCCTCTTTGGCTTCCTCACTGGGGTAAGGGTTGCTGAGATGGGAATAAAAATACTCATTCAGGATCTCCGTTGCTTGCTTGTTGAAATTCCGTCTCTTCCGCCTCCATAAAGAGAAAAGGAAAGGGAACACCAAAAACGTTTACACCAAATAAATACAAGGGAGAGAACACGCTCTCTTTCTGGGAGAAGACACATTTTTGAGCAAAAGGTGAATTAGAGATTTGCAAAAGGGGCTGGATGCTGAAATCGTGAAAGGCATTTGGTCAGTATTGCATTGTGCACCAGAGAGAAGAATACATAAGATTCAGGCCATCTTGGTTTTGAATCATGGGTCAACTGGGCACCAGCAGGGTTATTTAGGTTGTCTCTCTAAGTCTCAGCTTCTTCTACTAAAAATGAGGAGTCATATTGAACTCACAGGGTTAAAGGAAAGGGGACAGAAAGCCACACACAGGAAACACTCAGCCCAGGGCCTGATATATGTCAACAGCTGAGACGCAGTGGTGACCATTTAAGGTTTAGATCTAAAATGTCCCCCCAAATTCCCAATTGTGTGGAAGATGACTAGGTCATGGGAGCACTAGATCATCAGTGGATCCACTGATGAGTTCAGTAGCTGAATATGCTATTGGTATATGTGCTGCCCAAGAGAGCATGCTGAATGTTCTATTGGGAGGTGGAGCCTGGTGGGAAGTGTGTCATTGGAGGCGGGACCTGGAAGCCTGTATTCTGGTCCCTAACTTTTCCCTTCTCTCCTTGCTTCCTGATTTCCATCCCCCTCTGCTGCCCTGTTCCTGCTTTGGAGTGCACTGACCTCAGACTGAAACCCTGAGCCTTAAAAGAAAGCTCTCCCCCTTTAAGTTGTAGGTGTCAGGTATTTTGTTGCAGTGACGGGAAAGTGACTAAGACACAAACCTTCCTACTATGTCACAGCAATCAAGTCAAGTGATTCACTTTCAGGACTAGCCAGCTAGATGGCTTATTCCTATTTACAGCTGAAAAGCCCCATTCAAAGGTCACTTAGCTGGTACATTGTTGGAGAGCCAGGATGTTAATTCAGGTCTGCCTGACTATGAAACCCAATCTCTTCCTTCTACACGAGTTGGCTCCTGGCCATTACACACAGACTCCGCAGCCACAAGTTAAAAATAAGTTATCATTTTCTCTCCATTCTATCCTCATATTTTAAAATGCAACATTTTAAAAAAGGCATCTGGGAAGAGGACAGTGAACTGACTGAAATTAACCCCCTGACTGCCTGTGCTCTTTCAAAAGGAGAAAAAGAGGACTCACTTCTTATACAGGAACAGCTGCTAAATGGTCAAACAAAAGCCCACAGAAATCGTTTTCAAATCCAGGTTGCCAAAACGAAGAAGACTACTTTCAAATCAAAGCATTTTTTGCCTTAAGAAAAAGTGTTAATTGAACTAATTTCAAGTGAGAAGCATTTCAGTGCTTCCTTCCAGCTCAGGCCTGTGGAGAGCCAGGGGACTCCAGTTCATGGCAGATCTGGCTTGCTCTCCTTGAAGTTGTAGGGTCTTCATCTTCAAATTAGCTCCCTTAGCACTTTTGTCTTTCTAGCTTCTATCAAATGCTTTTCCTTATGGAAAAGATTTCCAGAATATCTTTGGCTATGCCAGAATACAGAATTTCCCAATTTAGCCAACCGAAAGCATGGATGGCCTTGCTAGGCAGGAAATTCAGCTAATATTGTATTTTCAGGGTCCCACTTGGATTAATTAACAAAATAAAGTACCTGATTTTACCAGATGAACACCATCTGTCCATAGGTATTAACCACATCTGTCCAGATTATGCCAGGCCCAAGTCACTCTCCCGAATCACGCTGAGTTTCTGGGTCATCCAGCATCAGAAATCGGACAGATTGGATTAAAAGGCCCAAATAAAAAGTAGGCTTGTGCTAAGAGCCCTTGCTTGATGGGAATTTGAGGAAGATAGCCAAGTGGCTGATGCTGGTCTTTACATAACCTTCGTCTGCTGCTTCTCTGCCTGAGGAAGACAGTTGTTTTAGGCCTGGGGAACTGGACCCCAAAGGCTCCCCTAATTGTGAGAGTCTCCGTTCATTCATACAGTTGTTCGCATTAGCATTACAGTGTATTTTTTGGGACTCTTCCAACTGAGCTCAAAGGAAACTTCTCTGGAATGAGCTGGTGGCATGGGGATGGTGTGGACAGCTGTTCCTGCCTCACTCTGTGTTGTGTTGCACACTCTTCCCTGGGTGGTCTTCACTGTGATGGACACGCTCACCACCTCTTCCAGTACCTGCCTCAACCTATGGCCTCTGAAATTCTAAGATCAGTATATTTTTAGAGTTTCAGAAAATACAGGCCATTTACATCCAAGCTACACCTGATTTCTTGGCATAGCTTAAAGTGAGTTAGCATTTGTGATTTCAAGCCCACCAGGCACTCTGGTAGTTGAGTATCTCAGTTTGCAATGTGAGAAAAGTGGATGCTGATTAAATATTACTAGATAAAGAGTATTTTAGGGATAGAAGTCTTCTGAATCACAAGGGCACAGGAGACATTTTTTATAAAACACTTGGAATAGTGAGAAATGTAGGCATCACAGACATACACTGCTCACTACTGACTGTCACCTTCTACACTAATCCCTCTTCTAAGAGCCATTGCCCCATTTTACCACTGCAGAATCCAGGCAGCCAGCAGCAAACTGTGTTTCCAAAACTAACATCACTTTTCACCTAAATCAGTTCCATCTCCTTTGTTACCCAGTGTTGCATGATACCAGCACAGAAACAATTCATGGCAGTTGCCAATTTGTTCATTGACTCAAATATTTGAGTGCCTGATATGTGACCCAAGACCCAAGGACTGATTCTCAACACCTCTTTATTATCCTCATCAGATGGCTGACCCCAGAGAAAGCTCTGCCAGTCCCATCCTTTTGCATCTCTCTTCGTCTGCCCCTGCTCCAGTCACCACTATTTTTGAAATGGGTTTTGATGAGCCAGTTGCTGTTCCGTGATCCAGTGTAGTCCAGGAGCACCTTTTGTGACAAGGGAAGGTGCTGTCCCTGCACCGACAACACAGAAGTTATGAGCGCATGTGCTATGTGCACTTGAAATGTGGCTAGCGTAGCTGAAGAACAAAGTTCCAAAGTATTATGCATTATAATTTGATATTTAATTAATTTAAATGTAAAATCAAATAGCTATATACTAAGTAGTATAACTCTAGACTGATGCTTCCTGTAAGAGTGCCCAAGCAGCTCAACTATGAGACACCACAGAAAGCACAAAATGTCTACGATGACCTATTTTGTTCTGCTTCATGATACACAAATACTCACCTTCAAATGAGAAGGTTCTTTTGAGTATCTGCATAACATGCAGAAGGTATTTCACACTTAGGGTCTCTGGCTCCCGTCTAGAGACTGCAGAGTCTGAGGTGCTAGTTCCCTACAGAGTTTGTACTGATTCAGCTCATGTTCTAAGGAATCATCAGAGTAGTTTTCTTTCCTTTTTTTTTTTTTTTCTGGTACTGGGGATTGAACTTGGGACCTTGCGCTTGCGATGCAGGTGGCAGAACTACTGAGCTAAATCCCCGGGCCAGAGCAGTTTTCTTAAACCATGAATTCATTCATGGGATGATGATGTACATAACAACAGATAATATGGCAATCATTAGTATTATAGCTGAATAATGGCCTGAATACAATGTGCCAAACACTATACCAAGTTTTTCATATAATACTATTTATTTCTGTTTACAGAATTATTCCCATTTTACAAATACAAAACCTGAGCGTTTTGGAGGATGAGACACTTATCATCAGGCTTGTGGAAAGAATCTGAACCAATGCTAGAACTTAGACAGTATTTTCCTACAGTCTCTCCCTGAGTTTCTTCATTTTAACAGGGCAGATTCCAAATCTTCACTGGTAGAGCTAAGTCTTTCCAGTGATCCATCCTGTTTCCTAGATCTATGCTCTGCACAATTTTTTCTAACCACATCATACATTTATCCACTAACTAAAGACTCCGGTGGCTGCCATGCACCCCTAGCTCTTCATATCTCTCTCCCACAATACTTGACCCAAGTTTACATATGGCTCTCAACTAAATGAAAACTCCACAAGGGAAGGAGCCATGTCTCGCTCGTATTTGAAACCTCTGTGTCTAACAGATAGTAAGCACTCAGGTGAGAAGTCCTTATCGAACTTGAGTTAAGTTGTTCTACTTTGCCCCTTACCCCTTTTATTTGACAAATGTCCTGCTCTTCTGGAATTCAGCACCCTCTGGCCTCTCCTTGGATCGGCTTTGCTCCAGGTGGGTTGGCTGATGGATGTACGCAGAGTGCAGCAGGCACTTTTCTGTGTATTTGTAAGATTATCTGTTTGTCCCACAAGATGATGAACTCTGTGAAGGCTGGAGCCATATTAGTATGTATTTTTGTCATCTCTGTCATTCCTAGTGGCTAATAGAGCATCTGGCCAATACTAGGGGCTCAATTTGATACATAAATAGGTTTGGATTCAGTGTCATTTGATTAGAGATTACTGGATTCCTTTCTTTTTTCTTGCCATTCTCTCCTTTGGTAATTCATTTTATCTAATCTCCTCTAACTCCACAAGTGCACAAGCATATTTCTAATAATTTGCTTATGTTATTATTCATCTTTCTAACAAAGTGCTTCAGAAAAATTCATTAAAATTTTTGGCTGAAAATCATTTAGAGGGTTTCTACGTTCTTCCCTGCTTTGAGAAAAACTCTGTAGTCCTGAAAAAACTTACCAAGCTGACGGTACTGTGCTTGGTGCATAGCAGGAGATAACTGACAATGAATGAGTGAGGGAAGGAATGAGTGGAATTTTTACATTGCATTTTCCTGGCATAGTTAATATAAGGAAGAGAAAGGACGTGACCTGAACACAACACACCTCAGCTAAGTGCTTGGTCAAGAACTGCGGTGGGCAGAATGCTACTGACCCCAACCCTGGTGTATGCGTCTTCATGCACTAGTGCCTGGAGTGGTGAACGCGATGGCCTATAACTCCTGCAATTAGTTACTATCAGTTCACTTTGAGAAAATAAAAGAGGAGACCTGGTGAAAGCTACAATTAGAGAGCCTTCTGAGGGATTGGTGTTCAGGAAGAAAAGAATCAACGCTGTGGGGTGTGTCATGGAGAAGGGTGGCCTCTAGGAACTGGGGCTCTCTAGCCTGTTGTCCCCAAGAACCCCTCCTGCCAACCAGACGGAGCTTGGAAGAGGACCCTGAGCTTCAGATTCAATCTCAACCTCAGAAGACACCTTGATCAGAGCTGTGAGGATACTAGAGCAGAAGACCTGGCTGAGCCAGAACCAAACCCCTGACCAATAGAAACTGGGAAATAATAAACCTGGGAGGTGATCTGCTCCATAACACTAATAGAAGGCGTGTTTCACAACAAAGTAGTAGCAATCAATTCCGCAAACCTATTAGATTACAAAGACTAATCCTTTTACTAAATAAAGTCCTCTCTGTATTTTATTTGTCTTCCCTGAAGTTTTTTTATTATTTCTTTTTTTGGATGAGGCCCTGTCCATCGGACTCATGCAGCACATGAGTATGGACAGTGAGTACTGTATGTCTTTTTTACTAACTTTTTCTTGGCTCTCTTTCCCAATTATAGTTAGAGACATGAAAGAAACGATATGAATTTTCTAATCAGGAAGTCTGGGCAAACATTTGTTTGTGAGCTGGGAAAGCCATTTGCTCAGCCTTGGGCTGGCATTTATGGTGATGCTGTTTTGTGGATAATAAATATAGCTGCAAAATAAAATGATAATAACAATGATAGTAGGTGAATTGTTTCAGTTTCGGATCTTGGCTGAGGCACAATGATTCAAAGGTTGTGAGGAAAGCAAGAAAGAGACCCTGTCTTAAAGAAATTATCCCTCTGGTGCCAACTGGAACAATCCAGGCTGAGGCTGGTGGAAGTGAAAGGAACTATGCACAAAGCTCACCTCGTCTGGTGTTTTTTAGAGTCTGACCTTCAGCTAGGCACAGAGAATTACTGCAAGAAGAAATCCAAGGAGACAATGATTCTGCTCCATCTTTCCTACCAATTTCATTCTTGAAAGGAGCTCAGTCTGGATCCAAATTTTTGTTTCTTTTTCACTATCTGCCAACATAAATACCAACTCCAGCATTGTAACTAGGGGGCTTTCCATGGGGATTTGTGCAACACATGCAGTGTGGTGGTGTCTGCAGCACTAAGAAGGACCCAGAGTGAGCACTTGTACCTGGCACCACGTGGATCGGTGCACATTAAAAAGCCAGGCTAGTGGCAGGCTGTGGGGCGAGGGAGATGCACAGAGGGTCCTGCGGCAGGGTGATCTCGCCTACTCCCCTCCGTCACTTATCTCAGCTGGGAAAAACTGTCTTTGTTTTCATTTCTCTTGACTTTATGACCCAGACTTACATTCTTCTCACTGGCATGCTCATTTTGTATTTCATACAACCCAAAATACCTCGAATAAATGGGAGGTTAGGAGATGATGCCAGGAGCTTTGGAGAGGTCCCTGGATTGTAAAGGCTACAACGGTGAAGGGAGAGAAATAAATGCAGCTAGGAGAGCTGAATAGTACATGATTCAGGGAGGAAAATCCAAACAGGAACAGGGAATCTTTCTGTCTGACCGAGAAAGGACAAAACTGTAGAGCATACATGGTATACTGATTTAACATAGCAAATATTCTGTATAAAAATCATAGATTGAGACGACTTTCAGCTACGGAAATAGTGAATGATGGCATATGGATTCCTAAGAGATGACTGATTCGAGATGAACTGTAGATCACAACACATCCCCATATTCTGAGATGTGTTTTCTGGACCAGTTATCAAAACGTTTCTCTAGAGTAGACCAAAGATATGATTATCACCTTCCTCCATGCTAGATAACAGAAGCAAAAATAACTTAAAGGGTTTACATACATCCGTTGCTCTACAGAGGGGAAGCAGAAACTGATGACTTGTTCTTTGTTCTCAGTTCTCTGGTTTTTAAAAAGGACCTTTCTATCCATGTTTCCTTCAACTGAATGCTTTGAACTCACAAGTAAGGTCATGAGCCACGATGCCAGACAGAAATCATCAGCCCAGCTGGGCCCATGCCAGACCACCTCCTTGCTCCTCTATGCCCAAGAGACACTGTCTTGCTCCTCTGTGTACTTCTAAAACTAAGTGGGACTATGGAGCATGGTAACCTAACAAATCCTTCTTGAACTGAACTGCATACACCTTCTATCCATTTTATATTCTGTGGAAAGAATCCTAGCTTTCAAACAAAAATGACCCACTTGGAGGAAGTGTTCCTACAGCCTTCGAGGACAATGATAAGGGACCGAACCATAGTATGAAATACACTTATAAGAGTGGCACTCGGTGCTCTGAGAATGAAAGATCCTGCTTCCTCTGTCACTGTAGCTGTCATCCTTGCTGCCTGCCCAGTTGGTAGCAAGGGGGATAAAACTCTCCCCTCCAATCACATTCTTTCCTGGCAGTACTCTGTCTCAGAGCTTGCCTTTACCAGGACCAGAATCATCCTCTGGTCACTGTTTGGCTCAGCACCCAACATGGCACAGTGGCGCATTTCTAGAGGGCCAGCCCATGGACTCCAACCCTGGCCAGGTCAGTGATTCTCCAGGAGACGGGGCAGCCCTGCCGGGGACTCACCGTGCATCCAGAAACCGGGAGCGCAGGATCATGACGGCCTCACACGTGCTCTGCTTGAGCTGCATCTGGATGGAGCTGAACTTGCGATGGATGATGCTGACCATCCGCTCGATCTCCTTGGGCGAGATGGGCCTGGTCCGGCTTTGTTCTCGCAGGAGATTCATCACATGGGTGGTGAACTCATTGCATGCCTGCAGGGTCAGAAGAATAAAAACGGGGTGGACTGAGGACCCAGGGGTTAGCACACAGCGGGTCCACGGTGCGAGGCTGGGTGGGCTTTTCCAGAAACTTGTACAGATAAAGAAAGCTAGGAGAGCTCATGGTATTTTGACAGAATAAATGGCTGCCTGAAATTTCCTGTTATCCAAGTTTGGGCTCTAAGTTTTGGTCATGATTTTAATTTTTTTTCTAATCTTTTTCCCCCCATGATTTTACTACCATGAAAGATGAGAATAAAAAAATCCTAGAATAAAACATATTTCAGCACCTTTTGCCCCAGTGTTAACAGCAAAAGAGCTGGAGTCAGATAAATCATAAGCCTTCTGCCTTTCTCATTATCTCTGCTATGGGAGAGTTCCAAATATTCAATTTGGGGGTGCATAAACAGCCAAGTGAGTTTAAGTAGATTCGTGGAATTAAAAGCTTTGATAAATCCTTCTGGGAGACTCCTCATCGATACAGTTCTAGTTTTCTTTAAGGAAGCCCTCCTGTAGTGACCTTATGAAGATCTGGTATGTCTCTAACACAAAGGGAAGCTGTCTCCAGAGACCTATAAAAATAGCATCAAAACATGATTTAGAAGATCCAGGAACTATCTTTTCAGGAATAAAAATTCTTGGGCTGTACACCAACATACTATACAGTACCAGCTCTGGAAGTGAAGTTGGAAATCAAATTTCTCTATCTCCTTCTTTTACAGTTGGGAAAACTGTGGCCCAGGAAGATGAAGGGACTTTTCCTCTGGCATAGCGTAAGCAAGAAAAACAGAAGCAGGGCCCAAAGGCTCCATGTCACAGGCCAGGGACATCTAAGCCTCTACCTGTTCCTCTGAAAACCACTGCCCTCTCCTTTAACTATTATTACTTAGCATCTGTAGTCTGATTTCTTTCTCTGAACATTCAGTAAAATATCTATCCACAGATTAACTCACAGCAATGCTGTAAAGCTGTATTAGATTTGTAATGAAAAAGGCAAGATGATGCTTTGGGAATTGAAGAACGAAGGGCTGAAAGGGCTCCAACTTAATATTAACAGCAGAACATGCTCATTATTGACAATATTGTGTTGTGGTTGTTTTTACAGCATGAAGTCCCTTCATATGTCAATAATGCAGTAACAGTAATAGCTGCGCACATTCACTGATGATTTATCTAAGAAACCCTTTGGGTGGTCAAAGGTTCGCAGGCAGATGCATCTCCCGGGGTGGGTCTGAACTGGAGAGGGGGAGGCCTGGTGGGGACCTGCCTCCGTGGACACTGGGGCAAATCCTTTCATTACGCCATGCCTCCTTCTATTTATCTGAGTGGACATAGTCAGCTCTAACCCTTAGCACATATGATGGTGCCCATGCCCTTGTGCATAAGGACCTGTAGATGGACAACGTCACTCTCATGGACACAGCAAGAGGCCGAGTAAGAGCACAGACTGCTTGGGTCCCTGCCTGGGCCACTCAGGCAGCAGTGCGATCTCCAGAGTTCCTTAACGTCTTTGTGCCTGTTTTTCCTTATTTGTGAAATGGGAAAGATAATTCCCATCTTAGAGGATGCAGAAGAGATTAAATGTGTTACTCTGAGTGTGCCTGGCCTTACAAATTCATGTCATAATTACGGCTTCAAAATTTAGATAACGTGGGTGGGCTGGGGATATAGCTTGGTGGCAGAGCATTTTCCTGGCATACAGGAAGCCCTGGATTCAATCCCCAGCACTATTTTAAAAAAATAGATATGGATACATACTGTTTTGCTCTCCACTCAGAAAAGTGCTACAGAAACACACAAGATTTGTACACACACGTATTCCCTACCCATCCTCAACCCCCAGAGGTGTACAACAAAGAGAGGGAGACAAAACCCAGAGTCAAGTCAGCTGAGAGCCTGAGGCCACTGGATGGAGCGTGAGGCTGAAGCAGCACGGAGCAAGCAGCAAGCATTTCTGCCTCTCTGCTAGGGAAAGGCACCCTCCTGCTGGGCCCCAGCCTCCCCACCTCCACGGGGCTGCCAGGAGGAGGGGCTGGATGCCAGGAGTTGTTGTCAAGAGCGCCAGCTCTCAGCTGGGAGGCCACAGTGCTCGGCTAATAATAATGTGCTTCATTACGGTGAATAAAAATACGCACAATCTCTGATGTGTAGTCAGGGCATTTTGTCCCGGAGCCCTTTCTGCTCTGCAATAAACAGACAGCAGAGTCTTCTCACCCACTGCTGAGCCAGAGCAAAGCAGCTGCGAAACAGCTGCTCAGGAAGACACCACAGAGAGCAAGGAGTTCCAAGTCCAGTTAGATGGATAGAACGCAATGATCTGGATTCCCCAGAACCTGGCCCTCCCGCAGCTTCTTCTCTGTTCCCCCACACTGGGCCCTGTTGGAACGGCTGCTCTCTTTCATCAGGCATTCATTCACACTGGGACCGGAAGAGGACTATACAGGGGTGAAACCATCGAATACACAGAATCCTCCCAGGTGCAGGTGTGTGCTGTAGACTGTCAGGTACGGGATGTTCTAAAGCTCAAGCTGCCCCTCCAGGCCAGAGGGAAAAGGGGGGCATCCCAGGTTCTAGACAAGGGTGTTTTGGGGGACAGCAAAGTAAAGAGACACCTTTGCAGAGAACCTCCCGAGGTCCCAGATGGTAAGCTCATGTCCTACCCTTTCTACCAGTCATTTTCCTTTAGGCTTCAAGTTGGATTTGGCTGCCAATCTCATCCACAAAAAGCAGAGCTCTCTTTGCTGTGCACTAAATTAATCCAGCTCAGTTCCACATTAGATATTTAGCCCTGTCTATCCCCCAATGGCATTATTTGTAAAAGCTGAAGAACTCTGCAAAGCTACAAGAAGTTCATTTTTATAAATAGCCCGTGGAATTAATTTCCGGTTCCTGACACCCTGGTTCCATCTATTGGAATACGCTGGCTCTTAACTACTTCAGCTACCACTACGACCTGCTGAAAACGTGTTTTACCAATCTCATTTAATGGAGAAAACAATTTTCTTCTTTTCTTTTTAATGAAAGCCTCTAGAAGCTTCTTTATTTAATAACCACAGCGACGGAATGAGGTAGGTTGTTCTGGAGTGCTGGGGGTGAGCGAGCTATGACGGTTAATTATTGTGTGGTAATCTGCCACTTCCACAGCAAAAATAAAACAAAACAGACGAAAGCAGCAGATTCGACTGGTAAACACTCAATTTGGTAATTTCACAGAGCTACTACTAAAACAGAGTGCCATTTCATTTGACTGAGGTTTTTTACTTTTAAAAATGTCCCCATGAGGAACTGTTCAAGAAAAGTGGATATATCTCTGAAACTAGCTAAAGGTTAATAGTACCATCTCCCTATGATCTGCTATTCATTATAATTAATAACATAACTTGCTTTAATAAACTATTAAGCAACCAGAACGTACCCAACAATATTTACTCCATCGCCAGAAAATGCCCATATAAATAAGGAAATGATGCTTTAGCATAGTCTGAAAATAATAAATACAGATGACTACTACTATTACACTTCTATAATTTGCTCGGTACTGACAAAAATTTTCTCTAAGTTCCCAATTTCTAACAGCTTTATTATTTAGAACCGTAGGTAGCCACGAGAAGTATCTAGATAGAACATTTTTATCAGTAACCTATCTTAGGTGACAGCAAACTAGCCAGAGCAGAAACAGAGAGGACAAGCTGGGCACTTTGGTGTCCTCAGAGGTCCATACTCTGTTCTTAAACACAAGCAAGCATTAAGTTCCAGAAGGGCCCTTGGGCTACAGGTCAAATACCATATTTTAGGGCAAACTCTGTCCCTCATTAGATGCATGACTTTGACCTCTATGTTGTCACCCAGATCAAAATGAAGACAATGACAGTACCTGTCTTGGGTACCAAACTTCAAAACCACCTCGGGGGAGCAATTGCAATTCTGTCGGCCAGGGTGTTTTGTAATCGGGGACATGCTATTCATGGGTATTGTTGCAATCAGAGTTTTTGCTCATTTTGGATGAGGATGGGGGAGTGACAAAGGGATTTCAGTCACGAAAACAGACACTTCTTGTGTGTTGCTGGCATCCTGAGGCTAGAACAAAGCCCGTTTTCAATCCTTTCCAACCTAACACACGTTCTAGTTTTGTGAGTGGGAGAAGTCACACCCCAGCTCCTCCTTAGCCGTTCTTTTTAGCCATGAGTTCACCTGGATAACAGGTCTAGACGGGTTGTCCGGCCAGAGCCCAGGCTTCCTGGTGACTATGAAGTAGAAAGAACCTAAAATGTCAAAAAAGAACCTTTGACGGGAATATTCCTATGTGTCTCTGAAGCTATTGAGTCAGGGCAGACTCCAACTTCTAACCGGATGGTCCTGGTGGAAGACACTGTAATGGTTCAGTGAGTTAAGGTCAGGCTCTCCCAGGATCTGGGAAATATCTACCTGAGCCAACATCCTATCAAGAACATTTGTTCTTTCCCAAGAAGGTGAAGCTCAGGCTTTCCCAGGATCTGGGAAATAGCTACAGGAGCCAACACCATATCAAGAACATTTGTTCTTTCCCATGATGAGTCATGGGCTCTGACCACAGCTTGCTTTCATTACCTCTCCTTCCACCCTCCCTACACCTTGTCTGATGTCTGAACTTCATCATGGTTGGCTTTAAGCTTCACAGCAATTTCCTTCACACAGAAGAGAGAACTTTGTAGAAAACTATTTCAAAAGTAGAGAGGAGGGTAATAATGAAACGACCTTCACTTTAAATTTTAAAATGCCTATTTCTATTTTAAATTTAAATTTGCTATTAAGTTTGCATTTGCCTTCTACCTGGACAGTCAGAGATGAACAGCAGAGGGGTTTCTATCTTTTACTTTTTCTCTCTTTTCTTTTTTGAGTCATAAAAAGCAAAGAAAAGCAAAACTAACAATTTGGTGAGAAGAAGTTCATGTAGAACTCCAGGACTGTGTTGGATCCAAAGAGGTAACAACAAACATACTTGGTAGGCAAATGGTGATAGACAGGAAATACCAGTGTTAAGGGGATCTAACATAGAAGTACTGCTCATAATAACCTGAGAAAACAGTGCTGATGTACACATTAGCACACATGTGGGAGCAGGCGGGGGTTCTCTGAAGGAAGCTCTGTTCTATTATCTTGCATTCGTCCACTGCTTTGTAATTTTTTTTTTTTTTGATACCGGGGATGAAACTCGGGTCCTTGCACTTGCACAGCAGGCAGCGGAACCGCTGAGCTAAATCCCTGGCGGCCGACTGCTTTGTAATTTAAAGCCTTTCTTATATTTTCCTTCATTTGCTCTTCACAGCCTGGCCTGCAAATTCACGGCTCTTTCTCACATGCTCTCAGCTTTTGGATAGAGGAGGCACAACCCATGGGTCCCACGAACTGTCAGGAGAGTGGCAGGATTGGAACTCAAGTTTGTCTGGCTCAGATGTCCTGAGATGCTGTACTTTTCTGATGGAGGAAAATGTGAATCACATTTCATGTCACATATTACAGAAAAAGGAGAACATGTCTGACTCTCAACTGAACTGAGCTTGGGTACAGAAAGGGACTTTAAAGCCAAGTTTTAATGTCCTTTCCTATAAGTTTCTATGAGCACCCAGAAAAGAAATCCTAAATAAGGAATAAACAAGGGCCAGAAACCTCCCATAGATGTGGCATAGATCGGGTGGTGGCCCCACTAATGACCTACAGGAGATGAATAAAATTTATCATTAAAAAATTATTAAAGTAAAAGCCACATTGCCATTCATCCTCCTCAAAATACTCCCCTTTGTTCTTAACGCACTCATCCCATCATTCTTGCCACTTTCTGAAGCAGTTCTGGACGTCCTCCTCTGTGAATGTCTTTACGAGGTGTGATAAAAAATCCAGCGAGTGCTACTGCTGAGCACCATCCAAAGGAAAGGCAGGCTGGTAACACCATCGCGGGGCGTCCTCAGCGGCTTCATTCACTAGATCGGGCACCGTGAGGCTTCTGGCTCTTCCTCAAAGTCATAATAAGGATCATGAAAGGTCAATGTTTTCAATCGATTCAGGACTCAAGGCAGCCACAACAGCCCAACTAAACACACCCAGAAGAGGACTTCCAGAAGTGCTTCAGCAAGTGGTAAGAAAAATGGGATAAGTGAGAAGTGAGAGTGATTAATGACAATATGTATTTCACTGTAATACGCGCTTTGTAAAATCTAAACATTCATTGTACGTTTCCATCACACTTCACATAACCCGGCAGGATTATAAATCGTGTATCAAAGGTTCCAGGCACCGGCTGTCCTTCTATGGACTGTTTCTCAAAATCACCGCTCACACCGGACTCACACCGGACTCCTTGTTATGCAACCGCCTCCACCGGCCCAGCTCCCTCAGCCAAGGCTGGGGCTGGGCAGGAGGAGGAGGAGGAGGAGGAGGCAGCTGGCTTCCGGCTCCCGCCCCTGTCCTGAGGGGCCTGTGAGCGCCGTCCTTACCTGCTCGTACTTCTCCAGCTCCGTGTGGTAGATCTGTCTGATCTGGGAGAGCTTCGCCCGGTAGTCCGAGTGCTCCACGGAGTTGTCCGAGCCGGCTCCTCCCGAGGCCGCCGCGGCCGCCGCCGCCGCCGCCGAGCCCCCGCCCTTCTCGGGCCCCGCCACGCCCTCCGCCAGCAGCATGTTGTCCAGGCGCATGAGCTGCGGGTCCGTGGGCTCCTCCTCCTGGGCGCCCCGGATGCTCAAAACTGGGGAACACAAAGAGCGAGGGCAGTGACCATGGGAACCCAAGAGAAACAAGTTTAAAAGTACAAAAACCAGGCATGCCACGTGGTTAAAACACCTCCCAGGTGACTGCGATATGGCCTTGAGGAGCCAAGGAAGGGCTGGGAGAGAACTGCGAAGGCGAGAAAACGCAAGCAGAGAGTAGTTTTGTTTCCGAGATTCACCGTGCTGCACCTATAGGAAGCACCTAAAATACCCGGATGTGTGGAGGCCGAAAGTCATATACCGGATACGGATACCAAGGCCGATGGGAGGCAGAGCAAGGGGTTAGGGTTTCATAGGTACAGAGTGGAGTTTCACTTCGGGAAGATGAACGAGTTCTTGAAGTGAATGGGGTAATGGTTACACAGTGATGTGAGTGCGCGTAGTGCCACCGAATGTACACTTAAAAGTAGTCACAGTGAAGCTGGGCATGGTGGCACTCCCTGTGATCCTAGGACCCTGGGAGGCTGAGACAGGAGGAGCGCGAGGTCAGGTCCAGCCTGGGCAATCGGACAACTTAGTAAGTCCCTGTCTCAAAATAAAAAGAACTGGAGATGTAGCTCAGTGTGGCTCTAGATTCAACCTTTGGTACTGAAAAAGAAAAAAAGGCAAAGTGATGCATGTTATAATTACGTATATTTTACCACAATAAGAATCTAAGGTGCAAAAAATTAATTATAATCCAATATTTTTTGCTTTGATCCTCAAACTACTGATTTCAATTCAAGAAAAACATTTACCTTTTCATGTTTAATTTTAGATTTCTACTGCGTCTGTGGTTTTACACTCCCTGACTTTCTTTGTAATATTTGATTAAATTATATTTTCATTTCAAAAATCATCTAAGCTAACCAGTGGAATGAAATTGTAAGATGTTTCCCCGGGACCAGGTGACTGCAGAGAAATCCAGCGCCTCAGGAAACTGGTGCGAGGACTGCCATCTCTCCACTCTAGGCAGTGAGGCCTCCGGTCTTGTGGGAAGCAAATCTTCAAGGGATCCGGAGAAGCCGGAGCTGTGGTAGCGGACAGGTGTGTTTGATCAGGATTCTCAGGCCAAGAAACGAAAGGGCCGTTTTTTATTAAAGCATCACAACTTTGGGAGGTGGGCGTGAGTTAAGCTGAAGATCAAGTGGTTCAGCAAATAAGCAGAAAAGTGAGAGGGTCGTTTTTTACTACCTGGATACCACCTGCCATAAAATAAATCACTCATCCAAACCTGGTTCCCTTGTCAGCAGCTAAGTCATTGTTGAAAGGGAACAAGAAGAGGATTTTCAATTAAAAAAAACAACAACTGAAGAGAGTTGTGGGCAGTACCGGTAAGAAAGGAGGAAAGGGTTTAAAGTCAGAGGCCACAGAGTGCCGGGCCCCAGTGAAGACAGGCATCAGCAGCTTGGAGTCTGGAGCTCTCCCCAGGTGGGTGCAGCTGGAGAGGCCCAAGGGGAAGGGGTCAACGCCTGCCATGTCCTAGGCGGAGCTGGGCAGCCCTGCCCGGTGCCAGGCTGTAACAGCGAAAGAAGTCTAGGTGCTCAGGGCGTTCGTTCTGTCACAGGCAATACCAGCATCAGTGCTGGCTGTGCCTCCTTGCGCCTGCCTTCCAACAGGCAGGACAGGCAGGAAATCCCAAGTCCTGCTCCAGAAAACATCTCAGGAAACACAGGGCAGCAGAGTGCAGTGTCCCACGTGGGGACCACCGGCCATGAGCAGAAAGGAGAAAAGGTACGGAGAGAGACCCCTGCTCTTTGATGAAGTGAGAAAGGATGGGAGGGAAGGAGGTGGCAAGGAGTGGCTAGGGGAGAGGGAGAACAAGGAGGAGGAGGAGGAGGAGGGGGAGGGGAGGGGCAAAGAAGAAAGAAAACCACCCCTGCACACAGACCACAAACACTTCAGTTCCCAGGAACCCTCTCCTTCACTTACAAACTGAAATTTTAATATTCTGCTTCATGCAAATAAAATTGCTACAGTGGCAATAGCATAAGGCTGTAAGATCACAGAGGTTTACTCTGTGGCTTTTTTTTCCACCAGGGAAATTTTCTTTGGTATGCTCAGGAAGCTGAATGGGCAAAGGCCCCTTCTGATCCCTGAATAATAAGGACTGAGCCATGTTCTTCCGTTTCTTGAATTTATTCATGCAAGTCTCCAAGGTCCTCTAAAGAACACACCACCACTAACCATCTTCTTAAGAAGGTATTGAATACTTTGACAGTTCCACCATTGAAGAGGGTGCTCTAAAGGAGGGTGTTAGCTTGGGAGGGGGAGAGGTTGGGTGTTTGCTGTTATGTAATGAATTTTAAATGCTTTAACAACAAAATTATCTATGGGTCATTCAGAAACGTTAAACAACAATTGCCTCTGAGCCATTAATAACAACATAGTTGTTTCACTCTAGCTTGATCATTTAGAAATGCAGGCTAGGGCAGCTTCTATGCTCTCAGTAGCCCTCTGAATTCCCTGTCCCACATACTCCCTTCAGAGGAAGTCACCAGCTCCAGCAGCGAATGGGAAAATTCCCTGCCACGGGCAGGTTTCAGCCAGGAAGCAGTGACTCCTCTTGTGTCCTCCTGGTTGTTCCATAAGCAACCACTGTTGTATGTAGCCCAACGCCATAGATCATACATACAACAATATCTGGTCTGAAGAGTACAGCAAGGTGCAGAAGGATCATGTGATGGCAGTGGTCAGGGCTGCCCAGGCACTGTCTGCTGAAGGTCATGCCAAGAATCCCACCCAGAGCATGGGTAGCAGTCTCCTGCCCTCTGCCAGCAGTCCTCTAGCAAACTCAGCTCTGGGAGAAGGAAGAAGGGCTGAGAGATGGGCATCCACGGGCCACAGTTCTTGCCCTGGTTTCCCCAAGTCCTAGTGGGCAACCTTGAGCATGGCACTGCTCCTAGTTCCCATCCGCCTGACAGTCACCCAAGAGTGCTCGCTCTTTCCAGCTTCCCTGTTTCCCCAAGCCCATGCTCCACTGCTTTCTAAACAATTATGCAGAAGAACAAACTATTTTGGAAAAACTCTCCACACCCACCTAATTGAGACTTTGCTAGGCCTTGAAACCTAAAATAAAATAAGGGAAGATCTTGCTAAGGCTGGCACAGGACACCAAGAGGTCATGGAGTGAGCACCAGGCCCCTGGAGAGTCTCAGAGGGTTCTGGACCTGCAGCACTGATGTGTACTGATTATCCTTTCCAGCTACGAATGATATATTGCGTTGGGATTTTTTGAGGGGGAAAGGGGACAATAACAATGGTAGCATTTTACTTAACTTTTCCATCATTTTAAAATCCTTTGAACAAATATGCCTTAAAAATTGGATTTACTATGATTTCATAGAATTTTTTGCCAAATATAGCAAATAAGAATTTGATGTGATAGAAATACATAAATAGGATCCCAAATCAGAGATCTGAAGAAGAAAAAAGAAAACACAAAGATGTAGAAAAACAAACAAAAACAGCCCAGATGCCCTCTCCAGTTTGCATTGTTTAAACTGTTTAAGTCACACTCAAATATCACTGAAAAAGAAAATGCCAGAATATGAGCAAGAACAAATATAAAGAAGGGAAAAACCTTAGAAGAAAACTTTCACTGTTCACTGACACAGAAGACTGAAGCCCCGGGGGACGTGGACTATGTGTGTTTGCAGAGGGCAGAGATAGTACAGTAAAGAGTACTGCTCACATTTCAATCCAGAACCGGGAGAATGTGAATGTACCACTGAAAACATCAGTGTTCTGATCCACGGGTAGGGAAACTGTTCAGCTAGTCAGTTAAAAAAACAAAACAAAACAAAACAAAAAACAACTTCCACCAACATTAAATAAATAAATGAAAAGGGTGATGTGCCTAAGCAGAACTGATGCTATCTATTTATTGCTTGAAGCCAGCACCCTGGCGAGCAGGAGACAAAATGATTATTTAAAAGCTCCTTTTTATCTCTGCGGCACCATGCAAGACTCAAATGAACCTTTCGCCAGGACACCAGAGATGTTAACACTCATTCTCTGAGATCCAATTTCAACCAGTGGAGCTGTTACCTAATCCAGCAACCATCACAAATGATCAGGTTCCTGCCTCCCTGACGGGCACCCGGCCCCTCCTCCTTGGACCAACAGCTTCCTCTGGAGCAGGTTTTAAAGGGCCCAGTGCCCGTTTATGCCAGTGGGGGAAGGCTTTTAGTGGCTCAGCGGGCCTGTACCCTTCCAGCACCACAAGCATGCCGTCGACTCCAGGAGACTGGAAATCAGTGGAGGAGATGCCCATGGAGACATGGAACCCATTTGGTAATAATTCTTAAAGAAGGCGTTTCCTTCCCATCATCTCACCCCTCCTTAAGGGACCAAGCCAGTGATTTATATAGAGATTTTCTCAAGCCCTTTCAAAGCTTCTGATGTCACATCCACCTTGCCGAGATTGCTTGCCTGGGGGTTAATTCTTTGGAAAAACTCCCAAGATAAGGGGACTGTCACAGCACTGTCGGGGCTTCTCTAACTACTGCTCTCCAGTGGTTCTTCTTTCTTTCTTTTGCTTCACACAAGGAGAGAAGCAAACCAAACCCAAAGGCACATTCAAAAGCCCAAGAGTATTGGCAGGAAGGCTGAGAGAAGGCCTGTTTTGTCCTCGGCAGAACACGGGTCCAGAGGAGCTCCCGCCAGTAGCCACTAGAGGGCACTCTTTCACCACCAAGGACTGGTTCAGCCCAAGGGTCTCGGTCTCCACCTCCTCTCGGTGTCCGGCTTAGTGCTGGGGAAATGGCCCTGCTCACTTTCAAACTTCTACAAGTTTCCAGAGAGGGTTGTTTTCGCATTTGGACAGCAGTCCGGGGATCCAAAGAGGCTCAGATAGACACTGAGAGGCTGGGACAAGCATGAGAAAGCTTCCCAGGTTATGTGGAGGAAGGCAGCCTTCCCCATGTGTTCAGACCCTAGGTCTGATCCCCAAACACGAGTCTCCACCCAAGGTGCTTGCCTACCCAGAGCTAAGTCTTCTCTATGCACTACCAGGAGGCCAGCGGGGAGAAGGAGCGCTCCAGTCCATTCCCGGGGTGCTCTGCGAGGCCCCCCCCCCCCCCCCGCCGAGGGCAGAACCTTGAACCCAGGTATGGGACAGGTGTAGCTGCCTCTGCAGTCTTAGACACAGGGCAAAGTGCTTGCCTCTTGAGAGCCTTGGAGTTACACGTTATATCTGTTCATAAAGTGTTGGCACACACTGAACTTCACCTTATAAAACATGAAGTAATATCCCAAATTTATAGAGCAGACAAACTGCTTATCATAAAGGCAAAGAAACCTCCCCAAAGTCAAAAACAAATAGGTCCAGTGAGGCTCACAGGCACACACACAGCTTCGTGTCTTGATGCCCAACTCAATTTTGGGCAAGAAGGAAACAAACAGGTGAGGCAGAGAAGGAATGAAGTTCTTTTTGACGATTTCTTCATTTGAGTTATCTAAATCGGGTCGTCTTCCATTCTTCCCACCCATGTCTCCATGATAAGTGGGAGCACTGTGCTGTTGGACGTGATGCCATCTTGTCTCCTACCACAGAAATCCATTTATCATATTCTGTCCTATTTAAAACCTCAGCTCTAAATCCTCTTCATGAAGCCTGCCCTGATACAAAGCCTCTAAAAATGCCATCTCTGGCTTCTGAGCCACCGGAGCATGTACTGTCTGGAGCGTGGCCTCGGGCATCTCAGGACACCCGACGTCACACCTGCCATCTTGCCAGCAGGACTGTGAGCTCCCAAAAGGCAGAGCTGACCCATCCTGCATCTGTCCACCCTCACGTGACCCCACAGAGCCTCTGGCATCAAGCATCTGCGCCAGAATTGCTCAAGAGCAGTATCATGAAGAATGAAGGCGGGAAGGGAAGTGAAAGAGGGTGCCCCCAGGTCTTGGCCAGGCATGTACTGCTCGCTGCGTGTGCCACCCCCACTCCGGTTCCAAGGTGTACTGGAGCCAGGCTGCTTTCTCTCTGCTTTCTTCAGTACTCCCAAAACTGTCAGGCCTGCTTTTCCAATCTGAAAATTCTAAACATGAAAACTATGCTGGAATTAAGCCAGAGCCTCAGGATCCGAACCTGGGATGTCCCCAGTAAGCCCACATTCCCCATGGCACAGGCTCTGGGTGCTGGGATAGCCTGGTATGTGACACTAAAGCAGGCCTGGCAGAGGAGGGGCCACACATATGATGTCGCCACAAATAGACTCTCAGAGAAAGGCTCAGGTCAACGGGACAGATTACTGGCGGAGCACCTAGGAAGGGGCAGGAAGGGGCAGGAAGGGGCTGGGTTCTGAGACTTCCGAGATGAAGCAGACACGGGCTCTGACTTCACACCACCATGGTCTCTGTGCTTCCAGTCCATCGTACCCTGTGCCAATGCTGTTGAGGGCTGTGGACTCATAAAGTAGCTGACGGCTGACAATTGAAAAATTCCAGTGGATACACACCCTTTTCCCCTTCCTCTCCTTTCTCATAAGCACAATTAGGACTGAAAACTGGAGACTTCTCCAGTTGAAAAATCACTATAACTCGATTCTTCAAAAACCAAGGTGGGACCAACAACTTCCTTTAGTGAGTTCCTCGAAGCTCAGAGCAGTGTGTATGGATGTTCTTTACTCTTCATTCTCAGCCCCCTCGTAGGCTCGGTGGGAAATCTCTCTGGTGGTGATTTTTAGAGTGGTCTATGAAATGAATGGAAATGTTTAACCCTAAGATTTCCTGAGTTTTTCAGGTGAGCATTATAACAGGAGTGATAAGACACATTGTCATTAATCCCCCTCAAAATACTCTCCATCACTTTAAGCACATCCCATCATTTTGGTAACTTTCTGAAGTGTTCTTGGAAGACTTTTTTATGAGCATCTTTACATGTGTGAGAAAACATGGTGAATGAATGTCATGGCCAATTGCAAACCAATTGAAAGGGAGGCTGGTGAAGGCATCATGGCCTGTCCTCATCCACCTAATTCACTGGATCTAGCACTGTGCAACTGCTGACTGTTCACCAAAGTAAAAATGACCACGAAAGGAAACATTTTGAATGGACTCAGGACACTGAGGCGGCCACAAGTACACAACTAAAGATACTCAGGAAAGATTTCCAGAACTGCTTCAGAAAGTGGTAAGAGTGGTGGATGTGTGTGTTCGAAGCAAGGGGGTGTATTTTAGGGAGATGAATGGCAATGTGTCTTTTGCTGCAATAAATTTTAATTTAAGCATCCATCATATTTTGCAATCACACCATACACATAGCTGCCAGTCAAAGCTGCTGGTTGGCTCAGGAAAGCCAGTGATGTCTGACTTCAGAGCATCCAGCCCCATGGGGAGAACTTTCTTGCTATTGTTGGGCTGGAACACCCCCTCCAGATAAGAAATCCCAGTTCACGTGAGGCAATTACCTCCTCTGGGTGCCCAGTGTCCCTTAGCCCTCCCTGTAAGATCTGAGAGAGAGAGATTAAGGTGGAACTTGGCCTAGATCAAAAGTCTCCAAGAGAGTTGCAGCCACTGGAGGATTTGATTTAAAGGGTAAATATCTTTCTGACCTATCAGCTCTGTACCTTGGTTTGTTAAGCAGGTAGATAAACAAAATATAACCAACAGCAGGGGACTTGAGGGCTTTTGTCAAATACCTGCAAGATGCTAAGGTCCTCAAGAGTTTCATCCCACAAATACTTACTGAGGATTTACTATGGGGCCATCATGTCATTGTGGTGACTTTCAGAATAAACATGGCCTTGAAGATCAGGGGAAGATTCACTCATTTCTTCCTATTTGGCCAACAGCCACTGTGCACAGAGCTCTGTGTGAAGTTTTAAGGCAGAGGATGAAAACGAAAATATGAGACACTCGAGATGCTTTGCGTTTTTTTGTTTGTTTGTTTATGTTCTGTGGTTTTCTGTAGAGAAACATACCGAGCTTTTCCTGTCATCCCTTTTTCTGGGTGAGGTTTTGGCGGTTCTGGTCACATGTATTTTCTACTTCTCAGGGGCTGCATGGGCAGGGATCCCATTCACACGTTCCCCGCTTGGCACACTGAGCCTCTCCGGGCCAGCTGGCGGAGAGGAAGCTAATGCACTGGGCACAGGCCCCTGCATTTCTAGATGGATGCCAGCTCCCTGGGCGAGGGGCTTTGGTCCTTAACAGAGAATGCTGGTACTGCTGCTGGGGAAACCCCTTTGCCCACAGAGAAGCCACAGGGCCTGGAGGAGGAGTGACTCACAGGGGCTCTGCTTTGGACTGACACTCCTAGGTCTCAAGAGGAAAAGAAAGACACCATTGAGAGGGCCAGCACGGGGTGTTCGAGGCCTGGATGGCACGTGGCAACCAGGTTGCAAAGAATGGTTTCCTGGTTTGTGATGCGTAAAAGGCATGGGCAACATGGAACCACTGGTCGGCGCTTTGTTATGCTTTCCCTGGAGGCGAAAGCATTCCTCTAAAATGCTATTTCTTAAATGAAGTAATTACAGAAAGCAGGTGAGATTTCACAATACTTGGTTGCCTGGAGTCTCAATAAGGCACCTAATCCATTGCCTGGTTCTTTGCAAGAGAAGGCTTGCTCCCCTCCCCTCCCTCATTCTGATGCCCAGAAAAGTGGGAGTATGCTCTTGGTACGAAGGCAAGTAGAACACTGGATCTCTGCCTCCTGTAACCTCAGTTTCCCCATCAACAAACACTGGGTCCTAATACCAACTATGCCATAAGCCTTATTAAGGATGAAATAAGACTGTTCTTATAAAAGCATATGTCGGTGCTTGGTAACGGGTAGGTTTTCTATTGTTGGTTAAATCTGGATCAATCCCATTGATAATAGTCCCTTTGGAGAGAATCAAAAAGGCATGATAGATTTATAGTAAACAGGTTGGTTTCTGTAAGTTAGGAATCCGCAACAAATTAAAAACCAGGATAAGCCAGTGAACATACACACACATTTGTGAACTCAGACTCACACACACACATACACACATACTCTCTACCTATGCCTCTAGACAAGCTCAGACTGATACTGACCCTGTGCCTGAAGAATACATTTTCAAAATGTCTTCTTTCTCTTCTTCCCTCCACCTCCCACTCGTTATGCTCCTCTCTTGTTATCCTTCTCCCTGGCACATAAAGGGAGGATCACTGCGTCTGAAGTCGCAGCTGTCTCCTCTTTATCCAGAGCCCCTCCACCCGGGTTTCCCCCAGGACAGAAATCACCCAGGTCCTCCCACACAGCAGGTGATCCCCTGACCCCTCATGACTCCCCTCGTCACAGGAGCCAGCCTAGACGTCATCTCTAATGGCTGCTTTCAATGTTCCATTACAAGGTACATAAATCAATCAGAAGAGGGTGAAGACCGGATTTCCACCTGAAGGCTTGGGGAAGCGTGCTTATGTTTTAACTTTGTGAGAGATTCAGTAACCAAAATCACCTGTCGCTGATGAGACAGAGAAATGCCACATTGGAAATATCATGATAATTTGCTGCTGTGATTTCATGACATGTGGTCTTACCTTGTTGACATCACTGCCATGTTGGGATAGCAAATCTTTTCCTGCTCCTAGTGACAAATGAAAAAATGCCCATAGAGAAACTTTTTTTTTTTTGGCTTATTTTCCAAACAATTTCATAAGCACAAAGTTTGAAATAAAGATCATTTTGCCTGGGTGTGGTGGCAACTCCCATAATCTTATATACTTGGGAGGCTGAGGCAGAGTATTGCAAGTTCAAAGTCAATTTGGGGAATTTAGTAAGATCCTTTTTCCAGAAAGAAAAAAAATTTTTTCTCACAGGACTCTCTTCTAGATTTTGAAATTTGATAAATCATTTGCAGACAATGTGCCTAATACAAGGAGCTATCGAACTTGAGGCGTCCCTCTGGAATTCACTAATAATTTAGTCTTAACTCAATCTGTGATTACTTCTACCCCCACACAGCACAGAAAACTAACACTACTGGTGATGGTCCCCTTCAACCCACTGGAGTGATGGGCTTTCCAATGAGGTGGAAGTGCAGACCTCAGCCAAGTGATGGACAGGACAGAGATGGGGCAGATGGACGTTGTCAGGGTCAGGGAACAAAGTGCAATGCTTTCTCCCACTGTGATGCTTTTGCCTCTTTACCTGGGTCCTTCCATTCCTCTGTCCATTAGAACCAAGATTCCTTTGAGTAAGAAAATGAAAAGTTGAAGTGTATGAGATAAAAGAGTAGTGTGTGTGTTTTGCTACAAAAAGGCAAAAACACAGAACTCACTGAGTCCCACAACTACCATCACCACTGATGATAAAATCATCTCATGTAAGTTTGCACATGAACTATACTAATATTTATGTGGAGATGCAGGATATTACCTTGGAATGGATCAGGCTGAATGTTGGTACAAAGATGAAGGAAAAAAGTTGATCTGCTAGTTTCTTTCTAATTTATTTCTCTCCATGGAAACAGAACCCTAATTTTTAGCTGAATTCATGACTATAGGGTGGAAAAACATTTTTCAGCTTCCCTTGCAGCTAGATGCAATCATGCTCATGTGCCATGTGACAAAATTCCAGCCAGTGATAGATGAATAGAAGTAAGGTATAAAATACTTAGGAATGTCTTTAAAAGAGAGAACACTCTTTTATTGTACTCTCCTTTCCTTCTGATGATTGGAATAGGAAATAACCTCTGATACTTTAGCAGCCTCCTGGGACTTTGAGATGGCCCAGACACTGGAGGACACCATAAGGAGAGAAACCAGATAGAAATTCTCAGATAGAAAACCAGAAGACACCATAAGGAGAGAAACCAGATCGAAATTATCTCCCTGGAGACAAGCCTGAATGCTCATCTTTGGATTAAAGGAGAGTTAGAAAAAAATAAACTTGCATTTTGTTTAAGCCATGTTACTTTGGAATTTTCAGAAGTACTTTTGTTTGTTTTGTTTGCTTTTGGCTGCTTAACCATCCAAGTTAATTCATACTGTTAAAAAGAAGATTACATCTGGAAGGGTAGAAGGGTACAGAAGAAATAGACAGAGGCAGAT
Source organism: Heterocephalus glaber (assembly GCF_000247695.1). Next base: position 3,152,030 of record NW_004624826.1, on the reverse strand, counting down.
TTAATAGCTAGAGGCAAGTCACAGAAAAGCTTGAATAGCCACAGGAGAGAACCTCTTTCAACAAAGAGAGAAATTCAAAACAAACCAGAAGAGGCTTTGTTGTCAGGGAAGCCTCCTGTTGGTACGATCAGGGCTATGAGCAGAGATGGGAGACATTTCAAGAAGTCTGGGCTGGGAGACAGGACAAGAAGATAGCACCTGGCCAGGGTATGGAGTGGCCTCAAGGAGTTAAGTCTGGATCAGGAATACAGGGCTGGATGGTGAGGAGTGGTTATGTATCCAAAGGGCCCAAGATACCCTGCTGCCTCTGTGATGGAAGGAGTGAAGAGAAAAGGCTATCCTGACCGGTGGAAAGCTGTGGAAAACTGTGATCACCTGCAGACCTTGAGGCAAATATAGGAAGTTCAGCAATGTGAGATCAAATTACTTTAGGGTGAATGTCTGTCATCTGCCGACCTATATACAGATAGCTGATTTAGGATGCTTTCTTGGACTACTGTAAACTAGGGCTTATAATCTACCCAGCCTGCTGAATCAGTCAGGGGAAGAGAATTGAGAGAGAGAGAGAGAGATCCCAATGCACCCTACGTAGAGAAGAAATAGCACTCATTCACAATGGGGGAGCAGGATTCCCCAGCTGAAGGACACTGGGTCTATTTATGGTCATCTGGGTCCATTTCAAAGCACGTCCCAATTAGCTTTCCCTTTCATATGACCATGAACAACACCTGTGACCCCAGACAGTCCTGCTGCATATGCACACAAGGTCAACAGGGTCCTTTAGGGAGAGGAAACTGTGCAGATGATCCATCACCAGTCACTACCCAAACTACCCCAAGCACATGCCTGGCTGCTGAGTCACTCGTGCCATCCTCAGACCCAGGAGCCACAGGGTATGCAGGCCAACAGGCTGCATGAAAAGCAGGAGGTGTTTCCTGCTTCTTATAACTTTCCAAGCAGCCTCTGAAAGCCCCAAGCTGTTCACTGACTGAAGAGGAGATGGCAGAACCAAATGCTAATGATGTCCAGATACTCTCCCTGGACCAGCGGACTAAGTCAGAAATCTTGGTTGAGATGATGGGATGAGGACAGGGTGACTGAGATCATGAGCTCCAGAATGCAAAAGCATGGTTTTATTCGAAGTAGCCTAGTCTCTGCATACAAGAGAAAAATACCTCATGGGGACCCTCAAAGATGCTGACTTGACATGTCAGTGGATGTGTGACAGTGCTGCTTTGAGGACAATTCCATGGAACCATCACTTCCTGTCATTTCACTTCCTGCCCATGTCAGCACCTGTCCCTTTTTCTGGGGACTGAGACCTAATAAGTGTCTTTGTTTCCCCAGACTGTTGTTCTCCATGTGCTCTTTCCTCCCCTCCCGGCAGAGTCAAGTGGCTGAAATCCTGAACAACATAACCACCCATTGGCCAAATGAGTTTAACTTTCCTTTAACTTGAATGCAAGCATTCACATTCTATCCTGAGCAGACCTTCTCAAATGCCGATTCCAGTTTCCAGGGGGACATTTTAAAGGAGAAGTAGATTTCAAGTAAATGATTGCAACTTATTGAAAATAATGTGCTACTTAGCATCTGCAGCAAGCATCCTGGCAGGCAGCAAGGGGAAGCAGCACTGGAGCAGATGGGAGCGATTAGGCTCTGATTTTCAGATGGGCTTTTTTTGTTGTTGTTTTTGCCTCCACTTGCTTTAACATACTGGTAAAATTGGGAACTCAGGGAGAGCAAAGATCTGTGGCTTGATCCTTCTTTTTTTGCATGAGAGATGGAGCCGCCCCCCCCCCCCCCCGCCACCCCGCCAAGAACTCTCAGGCTAAAGGCACCCACCCCTGTGGGGAGATCCTGTGGTCATCATGACTATCATCATCAAACAGCAGTTAGCACCACAAGGTGCTGGCTAAATATATCAATGCTTGACAGAGAGACAGATGAGGAACTATCTTAATTTTTCTTTAAAGATTTGTCTCCCTGAGGCTGGGCCTTATTTACTGTGGTTCCTACAGTATTTCCCTGAAGAAGTGTCTAGTTTTCTTATTCATTGAGTGGGCCAACATCTCTCCAGCTGACATTGTATCTGCTCTGAAAGTTTCACGCATGTCTCACACATGAACCTGGCCCAAGTTCTCAGACATTTTTTGATGCTGCTTCACTGAGCCACTTTCTACACTCACAGGACAACCTCCGCAAAGTGTACTGACCTCAGCAGGGCACTGAGGCACAGTGTGCTAAGCACCCAGAAAGTGCCCTGCACAATGGAGAACAGAGTCCACTGCGCCACTTTCACAGATGCCTTTGCAGGGCTTTGCACGTGCTGTCTGGGGTCAGATGCATACTGTAATCCTAGAAGCCAAAACTCTTTTTACTTTTAGTGCCACCTCAACTCTGCAGACTGGTCATGTCTGCTTATGAATAGTGACAGCCCTATGGGCAGGTTAAAATAAAATTTTCCCACCAAACCCAAAATGTAACTAGTTTGCACCAGCAGCATTGTGCCTTCAAGGACCCAGGCTGGTGTCTTGGTCAACTGTTCATGCAGCAAGCATTCTGAAATCTATTCTCTACCAGAGCCTGAGGGCATCTAACTAGTTCTGCAGCTCTTCCAGGACGGGGCTCTCCTCTGCCTCACTGCTGCCTCCAGTCATGGTGGGGTGGTAGCAAAGACAGATCGGTGGGCAAGACCTCAAGTGGCCACTGGCAGTTTTCTCAGGAAAAGGCCAGTGGAGACTTTCATGTTGCTATTTGCAGAATTTCATTTCTGTGTTTTCCTAACTAACCTAAGTCAGTAAAAACTACTAATATAGCATGTGTGATTTTCCCAGACTCAACGCCCTCTAAACTATATTGTCCCCAAGTAAACCAAAAAGTTACAGAATTATTTGCAGGCCACACCATCAAAAATCACAGTCAGGAGTTGGGCCTGATGCCATGTGCCTATAATCTCAGCACTTGGGAAGCCAAGTCAGGAGGATAGCAAGTTCAAGGGTAGCCTAGACTACATAGCAAGACTTGTTTAAAAAACAAAAGGGAAAAGAAGAAAGAAAATTACAGTTGGTAATGAATGGAACTGGGTGGCTGAGAGTAGACTTTGGTCTTGAGGTTCAACTACCCAGTAGGATGAATGATCCTCCAGCTCCTGGCTCTTTCATTCCAGCTTGGAAACCAGAACTACAGACCAACTCTCAGCCTTCATAAGCCACTATGATGACATATGGGCTCCCTAAAAGAGTAGCAAAAAGGCAGAAACAAGCACCCAGTCCTTGGGTCAAGATTGCTTAATGAATATATAGCATATGTTTCTTCTTCATTTAAAAATCAAAAGGTTATGAATCATCTCAACCTAATCTCTTCATCTTGAAAAATCAGCTCAAAAATGTGTGATGGAATTATGATACCACTAGGAGATAATCTAGCTAATCTTAAGACTGTGTAAAGCAATATGAAGGGTGTAATCTTAATTATTTTCTGGTTGCTGAGACACAATACCCAACACCCACAACATGATGGAGGAGAGGTTTATTTTGGCTCAAGCTTTAGTCCATTATCGGCCAGCTCAAGAAGAAGAAATGGGTGTCTTCTTTCTTGGGTAGCCCCTTCTTTCCTGAAACCCATTCAATTAATTTATTTATTCAGTTACTCAATAAGAAAAGTCATTCCTTGAGTGCTTACTATGTGCCAGATACTGAAGACACAGAAATAAAATCCAAAATGCCTGTGCTACAGGAGTTTAAGTAAACCCGACTAACACCTGGCTGTCTAGAGCCCTGAGGTGTGGGAGAAGTTCAGGCACCAGAGGACCTCTGATGGTGACAGCCTCACAGTTGTTCCGGTGGACATTCATCCTCATCTCTTCACTCCAGTGTGGGCTGCCACACACTAGTCAACTATAAAACAGGCCCCAAATTCGGCTGCCACAGGGTGACAAAGGCCAGGAGCTAAGGGTCCACCTCCAATCGCCCACCCTATCCCAACAATGTTATACCAGCAGCCCCCTGTAGGACTTCGACATTCACAAGCATTGTTGAGCAGAACCTCAGCTCTGCATCTGGGGACACAACACCCCACACAAGAGTAGGATTCCCCAGAGTGCTGCCAGTCTCCATCACACCAACCTCAAGTCACTGACAACTGTAACAAACACACTTCCTCCTCCTCCTCAAGAGCCCGGGCTATGTCGTCTGCAGCCCAGCCGAAGGCTGCACACCACACCAGTGCTGGCCACTAGGGAGAGGTGGAGGTGGTTTCTAGGCATCTGTGGCTTTGAGGTAAACATTTGTATGAGTGAGCAGCACTCACATGGGCGCTGTGGGCATGCTTTCCCTGTGGTTGGGCACTCTCGGGTCTGCGGCCATTGGGTTCACCACACACTCAGTTTAATCCCACTCTATCCCTCTCTACTTTAGCCCTCAAGGCAACACAGGATTAAATTGCCCTACAAACCTCATCAGTGCACACCTGTATTCCTAGGATGCTGAGAGGTTGAAGCAGGAGTCACAAGTTCAAGGCCCACTTGGGTAACTTAGCAACTTAGTGAGATGCTGTCTCAAAATAAAAAATAAACAAAGACTGGAGATGTAGCTCAGTGTGGAGGGCCTGGGTTCAATCCCCAGTACCACAGACACAAGCAAAAGCGGCAATCATGGGGCAGTGGGTTTTGATGCTGGAGGTAGGAGCACAGAGTCTCAGTCTCTGACTATCTTATCTGCCTCCTTCCATTAACTGATAAGGAAAGTAAATATTTAGCCACCAGGGCTGAGGTGGAGAGAGAAGTGATTGTAATCAACTACCCTTCCCCATCCTATCTGAGGTGAAGCCTGACATCCTGACCCTTAAGCAGGCGTCCTTAGTGTCGTGAGGCAGACCCCAACCGCCAGTAATTCCCCATATCAACAACTCTTGCTAGGCATGAAGCACACTCCAGACAGTAATCAGCTTATCTAATAGAACAGGGCTCTTTTCCTACCGCAGAGGAGGATTAGCAGGCTTGGATTACAGCCGTGAAGTGCAATCAAGCCCTGATTGACACTGGCAAAGGGTACTGTATCCTCCTGCTGGGCTTCGGGTTGTTGGCATGATGTGGTGTACCTACAGGGGACAAACAGGAAGCACTTGCTGTGGTAATTACACTGGGAGGGAGCAATGAGAAATGGAGAAAAGCAAGCATTACGGGAGAAAATTAGATTACAGCGGATGCCCGCGTCCTCACTCTATGGAAAGTCTTGAAGTCATGGCGTTTCAGGAGATTTTTCTGGCCCCATTAAAGTAGCTCAGGGTGAAGTCCACACTGGCATAGCTGTGAGAGAACCCACAATAGTGTCTGTGGGGTAGATCCCATGACTTTGGCCCAGTGATATTCGGCATGGGGGCCCAGTGGACACAGAAAACACAAGGTTATGGTACCAGGACTCAGAAGAAAGCAACTTATTTTACAAAATCTATTCTCACCTTGAAGAGGCCAAGACCAACCATAATCTTGGATGGACAGCACCCATCCCCCTTGAGATTTGAGGATTCAATGATATGCTCGCAAAAAGCTCTCTTTCCTTAGTAAATTCCATGACAGGAGGCACCATGACTTCTGAATTCTTTTTCGAAGCTTTCTAAAGCATGTATTGTGCTTAAAAAGGGAAACATTCTAGGTTTATTTTCTCAGTCATTTATTTGTGAAGAGCTGTTTATTTGTTTGTTTGAAGATGGGGGTCTCCCTTAGTAGCCCAGGCTGGCCTTGAACTTATGATCCTCCCACCTTTAGTCAGGCTGTGGCTCTTCAGTCCAGTAGCCTCTACTAGTTTCATCTAACACCTGCTTTTCAATGCCTTTCCAGCACTCGGTTTTTTCTCGTATACTTTGAAAGAACAGGAGGCTCCAGGTGACACTCCAGTCCCCTCTAGAGGTAATCCATGGGTGAAGAAGTAGCCATGGCCTGCAGCATGTGGCACAGTGAAGCATTCTGAAATGATGTCCCACGGGCCACTTGTCCCACCAGTCATCCTCATTCCTTACCCCTGAAGACATACCTTCAACCCACCGGCCACACTTTGTCAGAGCATGAAAACCCCAATAGTGACTGGTTTTTTTGTGTGGTATTGGTCCTGGAGATTAAATCCAGGCCTTTTCATTCAGCTCCAGCTCCAGCTCTTTTTCTTTTTTTTAAATTTTGCAACAGGATCTCACTAAGTTGCTAAATTGGCCAGGCAGGGCTCAACCTTTTGTTCCTGCGTCAGCTTCCCAGAGTGCTGGGATTACAGGCCTGCACCACCTAGTATCGATCTCCCACCTTCTAGTCTTTGACAGAAGATTGTGAGACCCAAGCTATCGGGCCCTTAAACAACTAATTAACTAATTTTTACAACAACTGAATAGACCAGTCTGATTGCTGGTCCATATGAAGATACACCATAAACAGGCAGTTTCTCTAAGTGGAAAAGTGAACCCAGCAGGTCTCGCAATTCCATCTAGTATGGTGCAATCTTTCAAGAGTAGAAGAAAAAAAGGCACAGTATCAAGGACTGTGTGTATGCTGACTATATGCAAGAGCTGAACTAGGGAAGAAAAGAGTTTTATTCAGTGACAGGCATGGTTCTGAAGATCTTTCAAGATAATTTTAAGTTCATTCCAGAGTGCAGTCAAACTAATTCTAGTATTCAAGATGGTGTCACCAACAGAGACAGGCTGGGGTCTAGAGCTCTGAACAGGACCAAGGCACAGAATACAAGGAGTCAAGTCCAACCAAGATTGGCCCTGGTGATCAGGTAAGCTGATCTGACTTTACCATTATTTTGACAGCCAAGGAACAGGCTGGGGCTGGTGTCCAGAACTGGCTGTGGTCATACCTGAGAAATCAGACTCCCTGAGTAAGAGACACTTCTGCGAGTCTGAGTGAGCAGGGACCTCGGCCTTCTGGGTCCTCATCATGAGCCAAGTATGCAATGGGGATGGTATGTGGGTGTGTGCATGCGTGTGTGCGTGTGTACGTGTGTGTCTGTGTGCTCAGTACTGCCAACTCTGCTTGCACTCCCAGCCAGCTCTGAGGTCATCCAATGAGGCTTTCAAACCCCATTTTGGTATCTCTACCCCCTCATTCCCAGCTCTACAATACTCCTGCCATGCTGTCTCTTTGGAGGTGTCAGGCAGCTGGCCAGGTAGTGGGATGTATGCTGAGGAGCTGTCTGCCAAGTTCCAAGTCCACTGTCTAGCATATTTTCCAAACCAGTTTCAGGCATCGCTTGCTGTGCTGGAATAAGTTAACACTCCCTAAAATGGGCCGCTGCCTTTTGCCTTCCAGACCTGGTATGAGCTGTATAAATATGCCCTCTGCAAAGCCCACTTGAATTTATTTTCCTAGCTGACTACTTAGATGGCCCCATGAAGGAGCCATACTTTTAGGGAGACTTGTCAGAGCTGGTGACTGGTGTTGCATCTTTGGCTGAGATTTAAATTGTCTGAAAGGCTCCTAAAACACATGTTCTTTTAAATGTAGGCTCAGAAATGTGTATTGCTGAACCCCAAGGTCTCTTGGCAAGGAATTTTGGTACAGTAAATCTGTTATAAGCTATAGGTCCTATATATACAATCACAAGGTGTTGCCGCTACACAAATACTACTTTTGAGTTCCCTCTCTGCAGCTAAAATGGATTTTGCAGCAGATCTCTGGATAAGAACTATCAGGTGGTTTCCGGAGAAAGGATGATCAGACAAAAAGGCTGTTTGAATTCTTAGAAGGGTTTTTTTCTTTTTTTGAGTCTGCTAGGGGTCAGGCCCAAACTAGAATTCGCCTCTATCTTCCCTCACCAAAGTCTCAGGTTTCTACATTCCCTTCTCCCTCCCTCCTGCTTGCCCAGCCCCCCTTCCGCCCTGGAGGCCCAATCTGGGTCTCCGCAGACAGGTCTGGCTAGGGCGGATGGGTAATTTTTCCTTTCAGCTTTAATGGCTGCTATTAACAATAAGTTGCCCTGCCCTACTAATGGCTCAACTTTCAGCTTTTCCTCTGATTGCCTATGAGTAACACTATGTCACATGAGCTCTGTTTAACAGAGGTGTAATAAATGCCAAAGAAGAAATATTACCCAAAATAAAAAATAGTTTGTCCCAGTGTGGCCAGGATCTCATGACTCGAAACAATGTTCATTTCAGCTTCCAGCGCAATTTCCATTTGCATTCCTTTTTTTTTTTTAAGGGTCTCTGGGGGCTTTAAAAAAGCTGTTTAAGAGAAAAGGCAGAAAGACTAGAGTGATTGTCAAGTGCAGGGAGTTTGGTGTTCCAGACAAATCCTTGCAGCACACAGACAACAGACAGACTGACAGCGAGGGGACCCTCTGGGCAGAAGGGACAGAAGAAGGCAGAGGACAAAGCTGAAGAGGCCGCCAGCCCTCCTCAGTGTGGTTCAGAGCATCAGCTTTTGCTCCCAGCAGACAAGGAGGAAAGGAGGAATAGGAGGCTGAACAACTCCCCAACACACACACACACACACACACACCCCCTCGGGGCAAGAAAGATATCAAGTTCTCATTTAGTTGCAAGAAAACTCTACTCTCCTTTTGATAATAAGCAAATGAATACTTTGGTGTTTTTCAAATAGTAGCTGGTCTGAGCTATTCCAATCCCAGAGAAAAAAAGCAATAAACATTGAAATCCCTCAGCGGTCCCTTGGTTGAAGATGTGGGCAGGAAGTATTCCAAATCCTCAAGGTTTCTAGGCAGAAGGACAAAAATGGTAGAGGGAGGCGGAGGAGCCTCTGGAGGGGCTCAGTAGGGAAATGTGGTCCTCTGAGGACAGCTGGGATCTGACTGCAGTACAGGCAGGGGCTGCCTAGTTTGTTCTTCCCCTTGCTGACCAGGGCTGGCCCCACTCAGTATGAACAGGAATCTTCTGGTGATGGAGGGAGGGCTGCTACTTGTACTGCCCTGTGCCTCTCCTTCATCTCTTCCTCTGATCATCTCTCAAGCTGATGTCTTGAACACCAACACCTTCACTGCACCTCTGAGAAGGAGTCCAAGGGCATCCAATGACACTGAGATTTGACTTCAGAGATGCACTTTGTTCAAGGAAACCCTTTGAACTGCCAATGTAAACTCTTGGAGATGACGGTATGCTTCAAAGGTTGCAGCAGACAATGCCTATATACTTGAAGTCCAATGTTGCATGGAACATAAGTACACACAACTGTATCTGTCAGTTTAAAAAGAAAATTACAAGAGGAAGTAGAGATGAGCAAGCAGTATAATTACACAACCGCACCCTGTGGGAGAAGTTCTTAAGGGAACACAGAGGCCCCATAGTGACACAGCACGGAGGCTGAGGACATTTCTCTCTTCAGGAGGGAAAGAAGAGTTCACATCCGGGAGGCTGAGGTAGTGGGGGCTCAAGAGTTGACTGTGTGGTGGTGCGGGAAGCCACAATTGAGGTGGCCACAGTGGAGATGGCGCAGGGTTTCACTTGCGGTCATGTCTTTGGTCTGCCACTTTTGATTCTGTGATCTCTCCTTATGCATAGAAAGCAGAGATGTGGCAACTCAGAGGGCTCCTTACTCGACTTCCCAGGGCTCAGTTATGAAGACAGGTATGGGAAAAAACAGCATCCTCTAAGAAGGCAGAGCTAGTCAGGTGGCCTGGTAACAGCACTTTGGACGCCTTCTCTTCTCTGATGCTTTCGGCTCTCACCTGCACTGGCTAACCCGATCCACACACCAAGCTTCGGAAGCAAGCCTTGGATAACTTCTTTTAAGAAACTGGCTCAGAGAGGTTAAAGGGAATCCGAAGTTACATAGATCACTCAAGTCTGGTTCTTCATAGTCCATGCTCTTTCTTCTTTCTTTCTTTTGGTTCTGGAGATTGAATCCTTGGTCTTTTTGCACTGAGTCCTTCAGAGCCCTTTTTATTGTTAGTTTCACAGTCTCACTAAACTGCGCCAGTGGGACTCCAATTGGGATCCATCTGCCTCAGCTTCCCAAGTGCTGGGGCTACAGGCATGCAGCAGCACACCTGGCATAGTCTGTGCTATTTGCACTACCAGGGCTTACACCTGCGATGCAGGTGTGCAGGTATAGACGGGTCTCAAGCCAGCTACCATTTTGAAAAAGAAAATCCAAAATTGAGGCAGAAGATAGGTCCAGGTAAGCAGAGAGACAGTGCAGGGACATGAACAGACATGGGCTGTTTCACAGACCTAAGGGAGTGAAGCCTCATGGCAGCCACTGGACCCCAGTACTGTTTAGAAACAGAGCATTGCATCACTCATGTTCCAGGTACTCATACACCAGCTCATTTCCTGTTGCACCAATAAAAATTGGTTCAAGGCCCATGTTTGGCTCATGTTTCCTAATTTCCCAAAGTCAAGCTTCCTGGCTAGGATGATGGCATTTACGTTTATATAGCAAATACAACACCTCATCTGATCCTATGAATGCCTTGTAGTGGAGGACCATTTCTACAGGCTTTGTCATTAAATAAATGATAAAGAGGGTGACCTAGGTTCTTCTATCAGGCACAAAGTGCCTTCCCCGCTTTACCTATAGTTTCTTCTGGGCTTGATTCTCCTCTTTGCTCACACATTCTGCCTCAGCATCAGTCAAAGATGAAGCTGTTTCTTACATCAAAGGGGATGCTCAGCGTTATACACAACAGGAAACGAAATGAAATCCCAGTACAGACCCATAATTTGGGAGCAGTGTCTCATTCAACTTCCAGGAGATTCTTCATGATTCCTGTCAAAACCTTAAGCCAGCAAATTCCATTGATTTGTAAGGGAGTCAAACCACATGGGCAAGTTTGGGCAAACAGTCTGATGTCCAGATCAATTTGGATGGATTTCTTAGTGAAAGGATTCTTATCCCACACAAACACATTGCAGATGCTCAAGATCCCAGGTGGGCAGTAGAGGCAGACTGGAGTGGGCAGGGGATGGCAAGAAACTTTCTTTAGTGAAAGAGGTGATGGGCATCTCGGTCCATGGTTTTATTCCTCACCTACACTCAGCATTATGTAGGTATTCTTGCTGGCTGGGAACATCCTATTTACTGGGAACCACTGGGTCCCACAAAATGGAAAGGCAATGGAAGCCATAAATCCAAGTCACATTTCAAAGACATTTAAGGGAGCAAAAGCTAAGTTACAAAGCAGTTTCTGACCTCTAAAGGACCCAGAGAATGTTCAGAGCAGGGGCCCCTCTTGATGATAGGTTCTTACTAGGTCGAGGTACAATACACTCCAGGCAGTGCATCTCTCTGTCCTTGGTTTACCATCTAAAATTCAGAAAGGATGGATAGTCTGGTTGGAATTCAAGTCCAGTCTCTAGCAATTCTTGGCTGGGAGGCCCTTGAGGACATCTTGGGGCTTGTTCTCTCCACTGTAAAATAAAGTTGGTGATGTTTGTTCTCTATAACTTTGCTAGATCCATAGTAGGAGGCTGGTGTGAAATAAATGTTAGGCGTTCCCCTCCCTTTTTGAGTCCCTTTTGATAGTATGATTTAAGAGAATACTACATTTTGGCTTAGCCTCCTCTTGAATGAGAAAACTTCTCTTTGTTAAGTAGGATTTACCGATGGGGGGATAGGAAGAGACTGTACAAATGGAAAGAACCCCCCGCCACACACACACAATCATCCCCTTTAGAAGATGTAGAGTTAAGCCACATTCTGGTTGAACAACATGAGTCCTTCATTTGAAATCTTGTTCTATTTAAATACCCCACGGTTTTTAGCTGCAATTTCATGTTTTGCTTAATTGTCCAGAGTGACAGATGTGATTTTTGTGTAAGTTTCTATCCCATCTGTTTTTCTGTGCCAGAAATATATGTGGAAGGTGCCAGGGCTTCTACATAAGGATGGGTCTTGTCTAAAACTTACAGCAATAAACTTAAAATCTTGAAAATGGACCAAAGGCAAGCTGGCAGTGGGTCCAAAAGGCCCATTTTTTGATGTTTGTTCTGCCTCCCACTTCTCCATGCTCTCCTTTGCTCCAAATCAGAATTCTTTGGCAATGACTAAGAAAAAGATATCTTTTCTTATGCAACCGAGAGTTAACATGTTTCTAGTACTCAGGAGCATTAGATAGACAGACAGACGAAAAGCACCACGGTGAATCCGCATGCTGCTTTTGTCTAGCCTCACACATGCAGATGCCTCCTTCCCAGTCCCTGTGTAGGCAGGTACAGATCACACTGCAGGAAGAAAATGTGCGCCTGGCATTCTGGACCAAACCTCTGGCCAGACTTGGCTTTGTGGACCTCAGACACACTCAGAAGAGTCCTGCAATTGGGGTCCCCAACCCCAGGCTCCTGAAACTGGGCCATACTGCGGGAGGTGAGCAGGGGGCAAACCAGTGAAGCTTCCTCTGTGTTTATAGATGCTTCATATCACTCACATTATTGCCTGAGCTCAGCCTCCGGTCAGATCAGCATAGGCATTCGATTCTCATGGAAGCATGAACTCTACTGTGAACTGCGTATTTGAGGAATCTAGGTTATGTGCTCACCATGAGAATCAAATGCCTGATGATTTGAGGTGGAGCAGAGGCAGAGATGTTAGTGCTGGGGAATATAGTTTCACACTGCAAACAGACACTAATAAAAAAAGAAACAAAAAATAAAATGCCCCCCATCCTTGGAAAAAATGTCTTCCATGAAACAGGTTCCTGGTGCCAAAAGGTTGGAGATCACTGGTCTAATGAGCTGATGTCACCATTGTGAAGTAGTCAATATTTTTTGAACAGAGGGGTTCACACTTTCATTTTTTGTGGGACCCACAAATTCTACAAACAGTCTTGCCGTGGAATGCATTGTTTTTATTAAAAACTATCCTGGAAATAATGAGCAGGCATCGCTGAACATCATACTCAATGGACTATCTGTTTTACAATTGATCTGTGTTTGGGTCCAGAATGGAGCTTTCAGAAAATGTTGATAGGTTGAAAAAAAAAAAAAAAAAGTCAAAAGGAGAAAAGAAAATTTCTGGAATACAACCCATTTTAAACCTTCCATCAATGGGAACAAACAGTTTTTGATAGGGAATACTAAGCTCTAGAAAACATTCTTTCTTGTTACACAACGTGGACTCAGAAGTAGAATAAGGCTGTATCTTTGCTTCCTTTTCACTGGCTGTGTGACTCTGAACAGTGTTTTGCTCCTTCTTCTGTCTCAGCGCTGTCACCTACTTCCTCAAGATCCCTTCACGGAGCATGGCAGGAGGTGCAGGGAATGGTGATTGATGGTGCTCCTCATTTGTGAAAAGGTCACAGTAAGGACAATAACAACATTTGTACCTCAGTGAGTGGAAGTGAGAAAATTTTAAGATAAGGAAAAGGAGGTGCTTTGATAAAGCATCCCATGAATGCTATTCCTCCTGAATCTGCAGGTGAAGTTACTTCATGTTCTCACAGCTAGTGCTCAGTCCCACTGTCTCTCTGAGGTCCTCCCTTTGGTCCTCTGTCAGCCATATTGTTACTGTCCTGGACATGTGCTAATCTCCCCTGTCTCTGCTTCTGGAGAGCCTATGTGAATGACGTCATATAGAGTTCCATAGTTTCTTTTGACAAGCTAATTAAACTTGTCATGGCCATCAGTTGTTCCATGCACCACTTTTTCATTGCCACCCCAGGGTTACCAATCCAAGAGTGGGGGCCCTATTTGTTCCTCCCCATACCCCACATGGAATCTAGAAGCCACCAGCTTTGATTTCATGCCATGGCACTTCCAGGGGCATTTTACACTCTGGTGAAGGGAGCATGTCTGACTCACAGGAGCAGGAGTTTCCATGGTATCCTGGAAAGTGAATAATTTTTAATCGAACAGACCTGACTCAAATTCTGACTCCTCTTGCACTACTAGCTGTGACTCTGGGCACATCAGTTCAATTCTCAAAGCCCATCTCTAAACTACAGAGCATCCTCGTATCTCACAGGATTGCTTTTAGGCTTAAAGGACTTTCAGGAGGCATCCAACCAGGGTCTTCTGCCTTCTTTCCTGCTTCACTCAGTGAAATTTGTTTTGAACAGCTGTTTGCTTCTCCTCTCCTCAGCCAGCCTGGCTTCAGGAGAGAACCTTTGTGAGGAGCCAACCAACTTCATCGATAAATCTCAATTTCCCCTTCCTTAGCCAAGTTTCCAAAACAAATCAGAACAAAAATTACCCATTTTCTTCAATGAAAAAGGGACAGTTGATACCCATGCCACTGCACAAATACATGTGCACAATCACATACACATACATTCTTATATTGGGGCAAATTTTTAAAGGAATATTTAATCTTGCTGGGCAGGAACACAATCATGGAAGAACTACTAAGACTGCATGTATGTCTCTATACTGTTTACCACTTCTTGTCAAGAAATTGCCTCTGTAAGTTCCTGACTAAGGGTCAAGTCAGTGTCTCTGTAGAGTCGACAATCATTTGTGTTGGTAGAAGCCACTAACTGGACAACTTTGGGTGGAGGAGTATTTTAATCTGTAACTCTATGGAGATCTGTCCTCCGGAGCTGAAAAATTCTTTACCAAAGGAAGAAGACTAATTCTCAGGAGAGAATTAAAATGATAACTGGGCTTACACAAATAAAAAAAAAGCTTTAAATAAGAATATTGTCTTTAGAATTTGTTACAAAAGTTGCTATAATAAACATGGACAGTTGTTTCAATAATGGGAAGGAGTATATAGACCTAAACATCTCATATAAGATTCTGAAAATGTTTTCCTATCTAATGACATTTTTCGATGCATTCCAAATTATAGTATATATAGATTTGTGGACAGAAGTTAAAACAAATAATAGGGTTTTTTTTCCAATTTAAACAAATTCCAATAATATTATAAAGGCAAGATAAGCAAAAGAAAATAAAACTTGCAACTAAAAATGTAACAAAATAAAACAGCTAAAATATGAGACCAAACATCTGTGGTCTAAAGAAATAAGTGGCAGTATAAACAACACAATGAAGTTCTTCCTGAGCTCACTTGTGAATAGCGTGGTGATCCTCATGTCACTGCCTCAAAAATATTAGAGCAGACTGCGCTACCAGAGATTCTATATGGATCTGTGACCCAAGAAAATCATTAAGAGGCTAAAGTAATATAGAATGTGAAACCTTATATATAAATACCTTATATATAAATATAAACCTTATATATAAATAAATAAACCTTATATATAAACCTTATATATAAAATAAACACAAAATGCCTGTCATGCATGGGCAGGTCCTCTGTTTTAGTCTTATTCTTTAAAAATATATTTTAAAAAAGTTAACTACCAGCATCAGTCCCTCTGAGAGGCAACGTGCATGCTAAGTGTGGCTCCCAAAGCCCTCAGGACAGGTGACAGAGACAAGAGGGCTCTAAGGAAGCCACCCTACTTGCTCAGCACACTGATAAGGACTTCCAGAGAGCTAGGCTACAAAGCATAAGTACGAGCCCAAGCACTTAGGAACTTGGATATTTTTTTCTCCCCCAAACAAAGACAGTAATAAGAAATTCTCTCTCATAAAACCATATGGGGAATTTAGGGTGCATGGCCACAGAAAACAGAATAACTGAATCCTGACAGTCCTATAAACTATTGTGTTATGATTTAAGTGGGAAGGAACACCACGCTGGCGTGTGAACCGAGCAGCCACGTACTACATAAACCTCTCCTGGGACACAAATTTATCTTCAAGAACTTGCAGTAGAGCTCGAAGGTCACTCCTGTCTCCACTGACCGGCACCATGGGCTGATGAAATCCAGACCCTCGTCAGTGTTGCCACTGCTATGGAAGCACGCTACCTGCAACCTCCTTTTTCTCTCATGTGCCCTCTGTGGCTATTTCCAATTACACCCAATTCAGCACATATTTATACATGCAATCGAGATCTGTCTTTGGCATTAGCTTGGTTCTCTAGGTAACATCACATCACTTTTTCAAAATCAGATCTAGACAATAAAAGTGACTACTCAAGTCCTTCTAAGTTGCTCTGGGACAATTTCAGGGCTAAGGCCAAATGCAGTGTGATGTCATTTCCTGAAGTTACTCTCTGCCTAAGAGATGGCTGAACTATTTCTATCCAGCTACATTTCCATGACTCTCTTGTAACTAAGTCTGATTGCAGCGGTGTGGCCATAAGATGTAAATAGAAGTATGAATATTCTATTAGGAAGTATTCTTAGAAGGGAGTAAGTCCTCTTTTGTTCTCTGCCCCCTTCCTCCATTGTGATGACTGGAATGCAGATGGGATGTCTGGTGCCCTAGGAGCCTTCTTGGACCCTGAGGATGACACTTCATGGATGACGGTAAGATTCTGTCAGCTTTAGGGACACTTTGCTCACCCTGAACTGCCTGCCTCTTGCCTTCTACTTATTGAAAACAGGTGTGTGTAGTTTCTATTAGTCACCATTCAACCTAATCCTAACATGTTCCACTGGATTTGAATTGTGATTTTGGTTGTGTTGTTTAAT
The DNA here is from genome assembly GCF_000247695.1 of Heterocephalus glaber. Next base: position 3,135,597 of record NW_004624826.1, on the reverse strand, counting down.
CTCTTTGAGACTGTGTTCTAATCTATAAACTAAGAAAAATAAAATTCCCACCCCTTCAGAATTATTGTGAATGCCAAAATTGCGATAATTACTTGAAAAGTACCCTGTACATTGAAAATTATTTCACCAATATTCCTATTGTTGCTGTTATTTTTTTTAGTTTATTAGAAATTTTCAGAGAAAAGCGGATCAATGATTGACAAATTAAGCTAGTTGGAAATAGGAACTCCAATTTCATTACTCAGGTAAGATTTTATATTAGTAAAAAATGAGTCCAAGATAATTAGTTACAAGAAAGTGACCATAGGATATTAAACAATCCTAATTGTTGAGTTCCTAGAATATTTGCTACAAAGGTGTTATAGTAGCTAAATGAAAACAAATGAAAAAACACAATTCTAACTCCATTTAGGTTCCAAAGGTTTACACTTTAATCCTCTAATATCTTTTAGATAATAAAAAATTGACTCACGAATCAGGGTGGACAGATACTGAGGATACTCACAGTGATCTACCTACACCATGTTACAGGACCAAATTTACAATAACAAGATCAGCTACAAAAATGGGTTGTCATAAACTCATGTGAAAATGAAGCACACTATTTTTTTAAATACGGCATCTTTCTGAAAAACCTGACTGTCAGTATTGGGTTAATTTTCACTGTTATCTCTAGTGAAGATGAATCCTATTTAAAGGGCCAGGAAAAAGAAAGCAGTTGTTGAGCTGGGGTCTGGGGTAACCTGCATGGGGAAAGAACAGCTCCCTCAGTCCCTCTGCGGCTGCTCACCCCTGGGGTGCCTCTCCAAGGGTGCTGCAGCTTTTACTTCCACATCTTAGCAATTTCTCTTTAATTTGACAATTTCTCCACAAGTCACTTTATCTTAGTAACTACAACTTACAGAAATGTAGGTGGCTAGGAGACATCACAAATTTATATCCTTGTTTGACAGATCAAATCAGGAGCACAGAAACAAAATCCAGCCTGTAGATGCAATACTACAAATCTAGTTTAGGTAAAGAGCAAAGTGAAATAAGAGAACCGAAACGAAAATAAAACATAGAGCATCTATACAACCTAATGAAATATCATTCAGTCCATATAAGAGAAACATAGTGTTTATCCACTTTGAAATTTCAGGTAGATATTTCAATCAGTCATTCCTCTAAGAGTACTTACAACACTATGTACACTCATAGAGGTGATGAATTTGGGGTGAAGAAAAAAATACTCTATCATCAGTTCCTCCAACAGATAGACTGGGGTGAACAGCATGCTTTACTCTTTGCCAAAATTTCATAAAAATGCCTCAATGAAATAATATATTTGCTCTATTTTTCAGAATATCTAAAAACACACCAAACCCCAAACCCTTTGGTATGCATGCGCATAACACCTCCACCAACAGGCACCCACACACACTTAAAATACTACTGGGGTCTAATAAATATGTGCATACAAGATGAAATTCATAAGCTTGCGTAATTTGCTATCCATGTGTGTTCTATTTTTACATATTGCTTTAGTGAGCTGGGTACACGTTTCACTATGAGGAAAAAAAATCCTTTTCCCTGACCCCCAGAGTGTTCCTGAGCCGTACAATGCCAGGAAACGGGACTTTTAAGGGCATGGAATAGGGAAGTGGTTTTACTCAAGATTCTTGAATAAATCATGCAATCAGTCACGAAGGAATTGATGAGAAATAGAAACTAAAAAAAAGAACGCTGGTGGAGGTCGTGGGGAAGAGGGCTGCTCACGCTTTTACAAGACTGCCTGGGTCCAGGTGGGAGCAAAAAAATATCCTCCAAATCATCCCAGGTTTGGTTTCGGCCTGCCCGCAAGTTCTCTGAGGAGAGATCTAATTGGGAAATGTCCAAGGTGAAAGAGAAGCAGTTTAAGAAATTCCTACCCATCAAGCTTTATTGTGTTATTCCAACTAAGCAGAGACAAAAAGACAAATCTCAGCTCCCTACTTTCATTTATAATTGAACCAGGTCCAGAAGGATGAAGGAGGTACCATCTGTAAGGCATGCTGCATTAGCAGCCGGGGGAATGAAATATTCAAATTACTCTAGGCTACCTCACAGAATGGCAGGGCTACAAAAGCTGACTTGGACCAGCGAGGGGAGAGGGAGGAAAGAAAGTTTTTGTTTTGTTTTGTTTTGTTGTAATCATTGTTGTGAGGGCATTCTTTAATTGTACAAAATATTATTCCCAAAGAGAGAGAACCTATCACAAAATGTGTGAAAGGAAAAACATTTTTTTTAAAACCCTTCCGATTTATTTACCATCTTTAGCAAAACAGAATAAGGAAAGAAAGGAGGAAGAAAAGAAAAGGAGAGAAATGCTTCCCAAATCCCACCACTGTAAAAGCCCTCCCACTTGGGATGCAGGGTGCCACAGTTCTAGTGCTGTGCCTCATGTAAATGAGGGGTGCTCTTTTTTGGGGAGGGTGGAGTTGGAGCTGCTCATTCTGATACCGTTAATCAGGGCTGCTGCAGTGGGTGACATGGTAAAGTGGCTGTAGCCCCTAGCAGCAGTCAAGATGGAGTGACAGCCTCCATTTAAGATGTCACTGCACATAATAAAGTGTAAAACTATACTTAAAATAAACGAGAGAGAAACAATAAACTTGACTCAGTATTTGAACTTTCACAGACACGCAGAGACTGGAGGAGGAAGCGTGTGCGTCTGTGTGCTTGGGGACTTCTCCAGGGTCACTGTTTCTGCAGTACTTTCCCGCTTGTCTCTTTTGGGGAGAATCTAGTCTGGTCCAAAAGGAGCTCAAGTGGTCTAAGCCCGTGCACTGGGCATCTGGGTAGCTCATGGCCCAAGTCTTCCAGGGCATCTCTCATACACAGCCAGGCCTGCAGGTTGGATCTTCCTGAGAGCCTCCCACATCTCCTGACTCCAGAAATCCGCCGTGGCTCCTCCGGCTCTCCGTGCCCCCTGACTGTCCACCCGTGCCAAGGCAGCCTTGCTGTGGCTTGGCTTTATCTCTTCTGAAGATTTAACACAATGTTGTCAAGCCTGGTTGGCCCCAAATTGGAATGATACTTTTCTTTCCCCCTCCTGGCCCTGCAATTACTGTTACATGTGGGGGTGGATTCAATGTCAAAGCAAATGTTTTCCTTATGTTTCTTTCTTTAAAAAAAAAAGGGAAAAAAAATCATAAATGGGAGCCAGCAGACAAAGCTCCTGAGACAGCCACCCAGAATCCTAATTTACCCAATGGGCCCCCATCTGGACCTTGTGTGTCAGACCTGGGGACACCAGTTCATGAGGTGATCCACCTCACCCCCACCTCAGAAACGTATGTTAATGCCACATAGAAAGATGGAATTTGGAATGGATCATTCCCACCCCCCCTCAGCAAGTACAGCACATTACTGGAAGGGATTCAGCCAAATATCATAGTTTATTGCCCATATATTGGTTTGTACCTATACTATCTATGCTCACATTAGATCGAAAGGTGCTTAAGAACAGACATTATTAAAATTTTTCTTTTACTGTGGTATGAGTGACATTAAACAAAAGCACACCAAAAAGATTGATGAAGTTTCTTAAAGTACACACATCCTCATAACCAGAAGGGGATTCCAGAGACTGGGCAGTGGCACTCCTAAGTCCCAGCCCTTTTAGGGTCTCTAGTTCAAGAGGTAATCAGAATCTGGACTCCTGCTAAGGAGAAGTTTGCTTTGATGATTTGGGAACGATTTCTCCTTATATTTCCCGCCACCCTCACTCACATAGGAATTTCCCAGTTATTCATGGTGCCTGCTCTCTGCTGGGCACCATGTTAAGTGAGCACAGTAGGTATTCGAGATATGTTGATGGAATTAACTAACCGAAAAGAGAAAGAAACAGATTTTACTCACTAGCTTCTTGGCTGTTGATATTAAAAGAGTAAGAAAAGAAATCACCCGAGCCAGCACACTTTGAGAAGGCTAAGTAGGATTTTATATTGTAATTCTCACTCTTGCCTTGCACTCAGCTGCTTGTTGTAAGGCAAGATCCAGAAGGGATTGTGATGGTGACAGAGTAAGACAGCAGTGAGGGCAGGAAAGCTTCCACCTGACCTTGGGCACCGGAAGTCACCTCCTCCCCTCCCCTGACAGGGACTATTAAGCAGGGACTCTTGCATCATTTCCCTGAAGTCTCCCACTCAGCAGAGCCAGGACCAATCTCTGGTGTTGGGGCAGAGCTCAGATCTGCCTCTTCAGAGTCTGCCTGCAGCTCGCAATGTCACTTCCCACCAAGCCAGGCTGCAGTCACTCAAGAGCGGGAGTTTTATTAGCCATAAGCCATGACACCATGCATTGATATATTTAAGTAATAATGAACAAGAAAACGGCAGTTGTCTGAAGCAACCATTAAAGTGTTAAAAATAACCAACAGTCTTTTGCGAACACAAGGCACCACTCACAGATCGGCGATTCTGTAAAGGATAAAAATGACACCGATTTGAGGGGAGAGAAGTTATAGGATTCCAGAAGAAAAATCGCCGGTGAAACATAAGTGCTATATAAACACGAGCTGGCTGTGCGTGAACGTACAAATGGGTAACTGGGTAGTTCTGAGATTTGCTGCTAAACGAAAAATCTGATCCATCATGTAGTTCACTCAGTCTGCCCCCAAAAGTCTAATCACCCCAAAGCTAGGAAATAGAATTTTAAATTGTAAAACTAAAAGTGCTTTAGTAAAGAATACTAAATAGGTCCAAGGGTCGCACAGATCAGCCCACTAAAGATGCAACCTGAGGCATGGGGTTGCAGCCTGAACCTGCCTTGTGGTCGACACACACTGGGAAGTTTTACTTGGTAAACCTGAGCTAGCGTGGGTCACCTTAGTGGAAACACGCTGGGCTGCAGAATAGCGACAGCATGATGTGGAGGTTAAAAAACCAGGCTTCAGTGAGCTTGGAAAATGTCTTTTAGAAATCCTTTTTCATTCCTTATCAATAGTCAGTTGGCTACAGGTGAATCACACTGACCTCATTGGCTAAATATGTTAAACAGGGTTTGTATGATTAAGAGGTAGTTGCGATAACACGGTTCAAGTTCTTAAACTCCTTCCAGTATTTTGCAAGTTAAAACATTGCTCTGGGGGCTGCTACTTCTCTTCATTTAATCAACTGCTCTCTATTCTTTACTTGGCCAAACTTCAGACAAGAGTTGAAAATATAAATCTTCAGTAAAGAAGACTTACATATTAAGGTCAAATATTATTAACTTACAATGCGCATTTACTTTCGAACCTTCCTAGTGTCGTGTTAATTTTTTAAAAATTACAGTATTTCTTGGGCTGGGGATTTAGCTCAGTGGTTCCACCGCCTGCCTCACAAGCGCAAGGACCCGAGTTCGAGCCCTGGTACCAAAAAAAAAAAAAAAAAGAAAAAGAAATTACATTATTTCTTGACTTTTTTTTCCCTACTGTATGCTTTAACATGAACTATGAAAGTCATCGCCAGGCTATCAAAAATATCACTGTCTCTTATCAGGTTATGTCTTTTGAGACATATTTTGTCTCCAATATATGTATTTGTCCCAAACCTATTTTGTGTACGTCTACTCTATAAAAAATCTGGGTCACAGGGGCACAGAACACCCTCTGTCTTGATCATTACAATAGCCTTGATTCTGAATGTAAGCAAAGGAGATCTGTAAATACTTGTTGCCTTTTTCTCTTGATAGAAAGAGAAAGAAAGAAAGAGAGAGAGAGAGAAAGAGAGAAAGAAAGAGAAAGAGAGGGAGAGAGAAAGGGAGAAAGGAAAAGAAAAGAGAAGGAAGCAAAGGAAGGAAGGAAAGGAGGGAAAGAAGGAAAAAAAGGAAGGAAGGAAGGAAAAAGAGGAAGGAAGGAAGGAAGGCAGGAAGGGAGGGAGGGAGGAAGATCCCTTCAAGAAATATGGCTAAATAGCACTTCTGCTCCTCAGACTCTGAACTGCCTGCCTTACAACTCCCAGTGTATCACAGAGCTAAGATTGGTGGGTTCCTCAATGAGTTGCTACATAGACCTCAGATTTTAATTCTCATATAGACTATCTTTGACAACTTTTAGCATTATACAGTGTATCTGAACTATGTGCTTTGCTTATATTATCATAGTAGGAATTCTCTGAGTCCTAAGCTCAACTCTGTTTCACAGTACATGTGTCCATGTGTTAGAAGAAGCCTGAAAGCGGGATATATAATATTATATTCCCAGTGTTCACACTAAATACATTGCCTCCCTCCAGTTTTCTATTAACTCTGAGTCAGCTGCCCTAAGAAACATACTGGGAATTCTCAACCAGTTTTCTCTAGTAATTATACTCTATGGTTCTGGTATTATCATTTCATAGGCTTCTATTCTGAATGACCAAACTTTATGTGATGCTTTTTCTTTCTATAACCACATATGCAATGTTAGGATGTCTTAAGATCTTGTAGCCAAGTGCATGTTTTTAAAAAAATCACAGCAAAGAAAAAGTAATTATAAATATGATTGTGAGCATATGTGTGCAGTGTTTCTGTGTAAATTACCTCTGGAAAAAATGAACACTTTCCCAATTTTTAACGTGTTCTGAAATGCTCAAATTAAAATAGGCTTTTGAAAAAAAAATTAAAGATTTTAACTGAAGCCACTATTTTCTTTAAGACTATGAAGGGGGAAAAATCAGAAAGTCCTTTTGTGACAAGGACTTGAGTTACACAGGGCAGTGTGAAGGAGGGTGGGGGACTGGCCTTTGTGCCTGGTCATCCCTGTGCGAAGCCATTCATATCACATGACAATGATGGCTTACATCAAAAGCCACAGTGCAAATAATCCCCTTCTCCATGCCATCTCAGAGCAATAGCTGGCCCCTAAAATAAGGGGCAATGTGCCAGCATCGATGTTCCTTGGATGCCAGCTAGCTCTGTGCAGAGGAGAAAGGGAGGGAGGTTGTTTTTTTTTCTCTCCTGAATTGGGTTTTACAATGAATGTTGACTGGCACCAGGAGGCTACCTTGGGCCCCCAGAGCCTTCTTAAAACCCTGGCAGCCTGCCAGGGGAGCTCCAACTTTGCAGCCCAGCAAAAGCCACATTGGCAGCTTGTCAGAAGGCAGGGAGTTACATGGCGCCCTGGGGGTAATAATATTTTCCAGAACGCTCAAGCTAATAGTCCCATAATGGGCGATTCAGAGGGCCGTAGGTATGCTCTGCCTTGTCCTCAGCCTCAGAACTCTCATCTGTCTCCACAAAGTGCTGCATCACACTCTGCTGACTTGCAGGGCGCAGTTGGGGACACTGTCCTTTGTCTCACTGTACCTCACTGCCGAAGGTGCTATATTCTAGCCAAGTGGGCTTTATACTTATTATGCCTTGAATTAAAAACAAAAGATGTTGTACATGTACCCAGAGACATTGTGGAACAGGGTACATTTTGTATCTTCTCAATAGAATTCCATCTACATAAATACATTTTTTAAAATATGCATGTTTGCTAGGATAGCCAGTTCACACAGGGGATTCTCCCTAGATCAATGGGCTGCACTCTTCTGCTGACTTTCCTAGGGTAGCTGCAGGAATTGGCAATTGACTGGCTTTTGTTCTTCCATCAAAGGTCCAAGGGGAGAGAAGCTGATTTCAGATCCTCAGAAGCTTCTTAAGTTTTAATCTTTAAATTAATAATCTTGTCAAGATGGCTTTTAAGATTTGGTGTTGCATTCCTTGTTACACGGAAATGTGTAGGGCTCTCTACATTTTGTCGAAGAAAAATGTAAAGGCAGACTAATCGATTTTGCTCTTTTAAGCCTTTAGATTAAAAACGAAATTCACCATGCCACTGAGCCTTCTAGGTGAAGTTGAACTACTTCAGGGAGGCAAAGTATGATCCGCAGCATACTGATCACAAAAAATAATGAAGTATAACATGCCCGTAAACTGATTTGTATTATCCTAGCAGCTCCTCCTTTCTCTGTCACACACATATACACCCTCTATTTGTTTTAGAACAATGATCTGAATTTACTTACCCTGTTGAAAAGTAGGGTAGCCATTTCTCTCCATGTAATGACTTTTTTCAGGCCCTGTATAGCAAGTGCATTGAAACCCACACCCAGGTTGATGCCAGTTTTACGTGTTGAAACAAACCAGTCACTCTTTCTCCTGCTAAGCAGTTAAATTAGAGAGTATTCAATTAATAACAGCTGAATATTCTGTCACATTTAGGAAGATGTATGGTAAGACAAGCGAGTTGTGATGTATCTGACAGAAATGATAAAGGTTCTCCCGACACAGTCTGGCAGATACTTGGCTCCTACTGCGGCTCTTTCTCATGTTCTAAAACGTCAGCAGCACAGACCCAAGATCTAGCGCTGGCTTCAAGAAAAGAAATACTCCAAAGTGAACAGGGAAGTGTTTGCCAAGTTCTTGAAAGGTGCCCAGTCTCTGCATCTTCCTGAGAGTACAGGGGCCCATGTTCCCGCCTGCAGGCCAGCAGGACACGTAGGCAGCAGGGCAGCAGGAAAAGGCTGTCATCCAGAACTCGGGAGAGGCACTGGGTCCCCAACTTGCTCTAGCCAGGCTTGCTGAGTTATACATTTCCCCCACCTCAGCCTTCCACCGGCCATGGGGACTTCATGCTATATGAAGACAAAGAGCAGCGAGCCTGTGCCCGCTGCACTCAGTGGGAATCCGTCCTCACAGGGGCCTCCTGAAGCTGCCTTGGCCACCTTCAGAGGGGAGGCAAGGCGACAGCTCAAACTGCACTGTACCCATTCCCAACTGAGAGCCCCTTATCCACATTCCTTTTGGAAACTGCTGAGGCCCAAATTGTAAAGGAAATAAAAGAGACCACAGCCAAATTGCTAACATACGGGAAGGAACGGCACAATCCATGACACAACTCTATTACATGTTTCCCCCAAGTCCAGCCAGCCAGCCACAATGACCCCGGGGAGGGGGGCCAACCATTTCCAAGATCCAAAGAGGTCAAGACTATACAAGGCTGCGTCACTCACAAAGGGGTCCAGGAGAACTGCAGGAAGACAAGCGTGTTCTTGCAAAATGGGTTTTTAAAGTCTCAGGAACTCCTTTGCTAAAACTGAAACAGCATTTGGTAAACTGGGGATCCACACACTCCCGGGAATGTAAGACGAAGAGGTATAAAGAACCTCAGCAAGGACAATGAGAAGCAACAGCCACCAAAGCAAAACAAATCCCTCCTTCAGAAACAATAATGACAACTAAAAGAATGAGGAGAATCAAACAGTCCTGCTTTTATGAAGCATTAGATGTAAAGTCTTTCAAAGATAAAGACCAAGTGTCACTGACTTAACTTGCGGTAATTATTTTCAAAACTGAGTTAGACCACCTAAAAAAATCTCAACCCCACCCTTTGTGCACTTTTTAACAAATTATGAAGTATTTCAAAGAAATGAAAAAGCAAAGATAATATTGTGTGCTTTTTATTTACTAGCCACAGAGAACTTCCAGGAATAGAAAGGAAAGGACGCAGGGCCTGCTCTCTCCTCCATGGATTTCCAGGATTGGGGTCATCGTGACCACCCTCCGTCATCACTTCCATCACCACAAAAATCTCAAAACACAAACTTACTCACGTTTGCCAGGAAGAAACCGAATTTGTCTTTCAAAACCCTTTCAAGTTGTCGTCTTTTGAAACTTCCGTGCCAACACACACACACCACACACCACACACACACACACACACACTATTGCTCTTCCCCCTGAAGGGTAGTTTATAAAATTGAAACTAATGCCAGAGATTCTATGTACATTTCCCTACAGTGGAAAATGCGTGTAGGTGTGCTCTGCTATGGGAGGACCTCTCCCTTCGCCCAAGGACAGAGATCGAACCTCTCAGCTGACTCGCCACACCTCTCCCCACCTCTAAATCACCCCTTCAATTTTCCCATGTTCCACGAAGTGATTATTATTGCCGACATCCCCATCTACTTTATTGGGAAATACCTTGGGTTAATAAAGCCCTGGTGGTGTTTATGAGCAGAAGATCACTTTATTCCCTAGTACACCCAGTGACACCACGGGGCAACAGGCCCTATCACTTAATTAGATTATATAACTGTCAGGAGTTGGTGAGCTTTGGAATTTATATTTCAATTAATATTTAATAGAGCTTAATTAAGAATTCCTCCTCTCCTCCTTGCACACTCTGCATTCTCTTCTATGTCTTATTTCTCCAACCTGGCTCCAGAATGGCAATTCGCTCTCAGGCTTTGGTAGGGTGCCGCTTATACACCGGAAGTCACTACGCTTGGAACTGCATTTGCCCTGGCCCTTGCAGAAGGCAACTGTGGGGAGTCATGGATCTCTTTCTTAGAGTGCAGCCTCTATCTACATGAATATCCCAGTGCTGAGCATGCACATGCATATGCATGCGCACACACCCGCGAGCGTGCGCACACACACCCACCCACCCACACACACACACACACACACACACACACGACCTTGAAGGGAGTTAACTGCCACACAAACTGCCTGACTCCTCTAACCAGCTCAATTTTGTGGAGTCACTCTGAAAGCTCCCACAGAGTTTGAAAGGAAATCATATTGAACTACATGAATCACGCCATGTAGACAGATTTCCCGAAGCAGTGGTTCTCCAACATTTCAGTCTTGGGGACCCAATGGAGAACTTCAAAGAGTAGTTGCTTATATAGGTTATATCTATCTGTTTTTCTATATTAGACATTTGATACTAAAACTTTTTCATGGTATATTATTATTTTTAAAAATAATGAATTTATTATCTGTTAACATAAATGACATTTTTATGAAAAGTAATATTTTTGAAACAGAAAAGTAAGGAGCGAGGGTTTGTTTTACAATTTTGTAAATATTTTTACATCTGACATAGTAAAATATATTTGGACTGTCATTTCTGTTTCTGCATTCGGCCCGTGGTAGTATCATAACCAAGTACCCCCCTGGGAAATCCCAGTGGACATAAAAGACTGAGAGTAGAAATGCAAGTACTGTATAATTACTAGTACCAATCCAGTTTGGGTGTAAGGATGCACAGACCATACATAGAGAATTGTCAACATGTTTCCAAGACACGGCACAACAGGTCGAAAGCAGTACATCCTTCCTTTGCTGCCCCAGGCCTTACCTCTATCACTGTCAAGTACATAGAGGACATAGAACCCTGCAGGTCAAATTCACAATGGAGGCAAAACTGAGTACAGGGTTTCTGCTACAGATCATATGCAGCAGTTCTTATGGAACTTTCTAGCCTAAGATAAAAGGTAAGGAACGATTGTTTAAAAGAAGAATACATTGAAAGGAAGATGAAAAAGGCCAAGGAAAGTCTTGCCTAAGCCTCCTCTTGTTTCAGCCTCTAAACTGCCTGGGAAACAGCTGTGGCCACCAAAGACGCTGGCCAAGGGCAGCAGGACAAGCAAGAGGACATCGCACTGTGTCACAGATCTGTTCCCACCAAATGCCCAGACAACAGCTATGGGTATGTTATTCCTTCTGTCGGCTTTTTTAAAAACAATATTTTTAATGTTCCTGTTTGAGAATGTATTTTAGTTGCTAAGAAACTACTTTCTTATTGTAGACTCAGTGAGAATAAAGATAAAGCAACTGTCAAAATAGGATGTTATTTTGACAGTAGCCATATCATAACCATAAATGATATAGTTTATCTGTACATTTTTACCCTCACTAATGGGGTCTAAATACTGTATTCTCTTATCTTTCATACATACACAAAGATACATGCACACATGCATTTTTGTAAGAAAGGCCACCAGATAGAAATGAGCACTCAGGCATGTGTATGCACACACACACACACACACACACACACACACACACACGCCCTACGCAGCTCCCAGTTTGAAATCTCCTTTCAAATGAAGTTCTAGAGATGCACAAATACTGTACTGGCTATATTGCAAATATTTGTTACTTTTGAAGCATTTTTTTTAAAAAAGAGATGAAATACCATTTAAAAAAAAAGATAATATACATTTTTTCTCTATTCAGTTTAAGTCACAGTTTTTAAGTAAAATAATGATGGCTTGGATGTGTCGGCATTCATTCAAATCCTCTCACATCTGGATTCCTGATCCACCAGACAAAGGTAATCTCCAACAGTCACAGCAAACCTTCCACACGGGCCTGCTTGGTCCATGGTTCTCCCAAACTGTGCATGCAGGCTTTGGTCGGTGACAGATTCATTCTACCCAAACTCTCTGCAAGTAAAAATCAAATACTTGAGTATGTATTTTATTTCACTGTTGGATTCCTGACAAGGAGTATTTGGCAGAATTTGAAGAAGAAAAAAACCTGAACTATCATTTCCGATCTGTGTCTGCCCAGGGTCAATTGTAATAAACGTTACTCATCATTGGTCTCACCTCTTTCTAAGACAATGACATTTACATTTCTGAGGAATATTAGGCAGTTGTTAAAAATAGTCATTGATAGTAATATAGGAACATGCAAAATTCCTATACTGTTTTAATGAGTTCATTGTGTAAGTTCCAATTTTGGCTATTTAATATATCATAGGTATATGCAAATGGTTAAAAATTGAGGAGGATACTGAAAAAAATCACTTTTTTCCCTTTGTTTTCCATACTTTCTGTAATGTTTTCGTACTGTCTTGATGATCAAGAAAAGAAAGTAGGGCATCTTTGGAGCCTAGTTCTGCTTGGGTTTTCCTCCTTTGGGTGGTTTGCAGGTTTTCCCACTGAGTATGAGACACACTAGGTGTGCTCTAACAGCAAACTTCCTATGAAGTGGCAAGCTTGTTCTTTTGGTTTCCTGCTCACATTCCTGATTCCATACTGAGATGGAGAAGGATTTCCTCTCTTCTTCTCCACTGCCCACCTCATGGGCCCTACCCTCATGCCAGCAGGTGTGTGTGTGAGGACCCTGCCTGGTTAGGCAGATGTTTTCAAATCCTCCTTCTGGACCAGGTGCAAAGTGTTGGCTTTTCTTCCCAACTTAGGAGGGGTGTCCCAGACATCTGTCCCCAGGATCCCAATTCCCACTCTTATCAGAGCTCTAGAAAAGCTTCCTCTGAATTCAGCCCCACTGTAATAGGTAACGATTTCTGCCATGAGATTTGAAACTTGTAACAGGAATTCCAAGAAGCCAGAGGCTTCTGTAGAATGCATAAATCATGGAGAAAGAATCCACCCTGTTCTGATTGATCCTTTTAATGACATATTCTTTAACCTTAGATGATAGAGATCACGGAGCTTGGTGCAACCCCTTCTAATGACTTAAGTTGACCTTAGGTAACAAAGACAACAGGAATCACAATTGATTAGGAGGATTTGCTACCTCTTCCCAAAGAGGTCAGCTAGAGAGTTCTTATTTCTACTTAATTATCTCTTGACCTGTCCTCTGATCCATATGGCTACTTCTGGAAGGCAGCAGGAAATATGAAGCAAGGGAAGTCAGTTGAGCCCTGATGAACTGGTTCTCCTGCTTACCCTGGAGACACATACACACACACACACAGAGACACACGCACAGGCACACATACTTTGTTATCACACAATTGCTTTTTATGGTGTGATATGATCTTTATATCATGTATTTTTGAATGAAGGATTTGATCCTCTCAGTTTTAAACTCATATGTTCTAGGCTGTATAATCAGGCATACCTTATTTTGTCTGACAAGAGATTTTTAAAACTATGAGTGAATGGTTCTTGTGCTATTTATCATAATGGCTAAACTTCTTCACTGCTGAATTAGAATGGATTGCTTGGCATGCATGGCTTTAATGCTCATTTTAGTTTAATACTTAGCTGAGTACCGTGTATATATTAGGAGGTGGAATAAGAAAAGTTGCTGTTTCAATTTGTAAATCTTATCTTCTAACTCTCACACTTCAATCTTAACAAAATTCAAAAGCTGTCTAACTGCAGTGTGTCCTGGGGCTTATTCCTGGCTAGACACAATTTCTCCATGAATAGCCACTAGCTGGGTATCACAGTAGCTAAGATATTGGGGGTCACCACATCCATCAAATTCTTCTACTTGAAGAATTATTAATAATCTACACATGTTCTAATACTTAACCCAAGATGCAACAGCAAACAAAATCCAGTTCATCCACTCTTCATTTGGAAACTGGCAAATACTTTCATTTCCAGTCCATAGTCATTCAGGATGACTTGTTTAAGATCCCCAATATTAAAAGGCTTATCTTTCTAAGATACAAGCTAAAGCCTCCTGCTTAGGAGACCAGAGAATATGCAAAATGCACTGTCCTAATAGGCCAAGAATATAAACATTACCAAAGTTACCTTTGGGCAATAGGTTCCGTCTTTCTCTTTTTGTACTCTGAAATAAGTACTCTATGAATTATACATGCACATGTTTACACACATGCATTTATAGCTCATGCATATATAAATGTTACACTTGCCTAAGTAGGGGAGTTATAAACATTACTTTCTGTAGCCTGAACCTTTTACATCTAGGAAATGAGTGAGCAGGATTTAGTGGTAAGGCAACAAGATTTCAAAGCAGAAAATCAGTTAGGGCTGGTGCCCAGTGACCGACTTTCTTTAGAAACTCGCTCAACTTGTTTAAACCTTAGTTCTTCCCCTGTCCAGCAGGAGTAACAGTGTCTACTCACTGACTTGGGGAGTGAAGAAAACGAGAAAAGCGTGTGGTTTTTCAAAATAATTTGGTAAAACATGAAATCTTTTCATCACATTGTTTAGAAGCCCACTAATGGAAACGGACCTAATGATGCTACTCCAAAAGAGTGGAATCTCGAAACAGCCCACCTCCAGCCCTTGCCTCAATCCACCCATACACCCATGCAGAACCATGAGAGTCTAGCTCATAGAACTCTTCGCAAAAACATCTGAGTGATCCACTCACAAGTAAAAAGTAAGTGAAAAGCTGCAGTCAGGTGAGGGCTGGGAAGAACCTAAACAAGGATAGTTTAGGGGAAGAAAGACAACTACTCACTGTAATTTTCCCAAATTATATTTAAAGTTTTACTACTTGTTACCACTTTTGCCTATCAATTCCATGCTCAATGACTGCCACTTCTGAGCGAGATGCTTCTCATTACTACCCCATCTGCTCTGATCCTCTCTTCTATCCAAGATCCCAAACCTAGGAAAAATGCTTCTGCACGTTTGAAACCTACGTGTTGACTTTGCTGGCTTTTCTTTGACTATAGGAAAATTAATACTTTGTTTCAATATACTTAGAACGAACGACCCCTGAAAGATATATGATGTGTTATATTTTCCTATTATAAAATAATCAGATGTTTCTATGGGTAAGGCCACCGACCATGGGAATGACAAGTCAGTGTGAGCAATCTGATGGAGACTGATAGTTCTTTTCTCCTTCCTTCCTTTCTTCCTTCCTTCCTTCCTCCCCTTCTTTCTTTCTTCTTTCCTTCTTTCTCTCTTTTTCTTTCTTTCC